>JAQFVV010000150.1:0-364825 GCA_028023455.1 Epiperipatus broadwayi | reverse complement strand
TTTTTACTTATCCTTAAAGCAAAAAATTAGGGGAAATGGCAATGAAAACTGGGAAATGTCTGCAGCTCATAAACTATAATTTACCTACTGTTGATATATTTGTTATAATTCTAGAAACTACATAATTATTCTCTTACATTTCATAGTTAAAAGAAATTAATTCTGCCCTAATAAAAAGTAGTCAGTAATTATTTATATTTGTATCAAAGAATGATTTTTGCAAATAAATGTTTGTAAGAAATATGCAAAGTAAAAAGTAATAATCTACATTTATATATAAAAGTTATCAATAATCTACAGATATATAATAGATTATAATATATATATATATATTCGAAATGGAGATATAACATTAAATTTTTTCTTGTGTTTATTGTATCTTCAAATGTTTTTAAGTTATTTTTAGTATTTTCTGCTTAAGTATGCAATCTACTTACAAAAAAAGCTTCTTAGATAATTATTTTATAATAATATTTATATGTATAAAATTTTATTTTGTAATATTTATATACTGATATTATCTTAAGCGACTTAAGAAATACATTAATACTTCCATTTAGGGATTAAATAATACATATGCAAATGTTTTTTTATGTGTATATTTGATCTGTCATAATGGGTCTTGTATGAATGCGGATAAGGAAATGATAGGCATTATAATATAAATACAAGAATTATTAATGTGATTATTTATCACAGGCATATATTTTATTGCCAGTGAAATTTAAATTATTAATAGACTTCATTATAACAAAAATACATTATTTGAAAAGAATTATATATAATAGGAAGCCACTGTCTAATATATCCAAAAAGAGCACTACAAATTTTTATCATATTGCATTGGTTTGTATAAGACTAACATTGCTAAAAAGCAATGATAATTGTGTGCCCAGGACCCTAAAATATGATACTTCTTCGCAGTGTTGAAGGTTGCAACATACAATTATTTTTTGTGTGAATTTCTTCCATTAAACATTGTTTATATAGATTTATAACTTAGATTAAATATTTTTATGGATTTATTATAATGTAAACAAAGTAAAATGTGGGGCTATTTTTATGTAATAAGTAGAAATGTGGTTATCAGTGGTGTTGCTAGGAAGTCACTAATTTCCTTTGACCCAATAGTAGTTTTTTTGTCTTGGGAATTTAATTAAAAATGAAATCTATTATTGGATACTAGAGCAAATTAGTTTAGACTTAGAATTGTCAATAGTAATTGCTCATTTTTAAGCAACATCACTGCTAAACATATCTTTAATTATTACATGAAAATAGCCCAAACTTTACTTTGTTTACCTATTTATAGATATATATATATGTCTAAATTCGCAAACTGTTTGCACCATTTCTCTTGCACCTTTAATATTTATCTTGGGTTTATTAAGCCTTTATATGTGTGTATATCTATGTATGCATTATTACTATCAAAATATGTGAACACTGTTATCTCCACAAAGCATGATCTGAATGGGCTGCTAGTTTGGGTGTTTCATTATTTGAAATGTTTATTTTGGTAATTTATTATCCATGTATATGATAATTTTGAGAGATTTCTCATATATATATATGGATATATTTTGCACAATTATAACATGGTAGAAAAGAACCCATTACATTAAATATTTGATAATACTTAGAGGGAAATTTCCTGTTGTATAAAAATTGATATATTTTAATATTTTTGAATCTTTAAATTTTTTTAATTTTATAGCAGTGCATGTACCTACTATTACCTGGAATTCGAATCCAGTTTGCATAGATTTGTTTTAGGTTTCAGACTTTGGATTTTTATTTCAGAGGTCAGCCCACAATCACTCTAGCCAATCATCCAATTATTGACCAGTAAATGAGTATTTAGCTATTCTTGACTAAAGGCAAGATAAGAAAGAAAACTGTAAGCTCTCATCATCTGACATTTGATTTATTTGGCAAATATTAACTTATTTTTCATGGTTTCTCTCTAAGAATGAAGATAAAAATCTTTGCTCTGCAATGGGCAATATAAAGGCTGCTTTATATGTTATGGTAATATTTACATTCATAAAGAAGTAGTTAAATTAATTGAAAGCAAATATAGCTAATATTCTGTAACTAATAATAAATACTATTACATAGTTAAGTTTTTAATACTGTGCACACACATAAGGAGAAATTTCTTTTTAGGTTTTTTAGTAAAAGGATGACTGTTTATTTTCAAATATTTTATGATAAGTAGTAAAACTTGTTCATTCATATGTATAACTTTTTGTCTTAAGTTTTTTTTTTTTAATTTGATTGCCATTTATTTTAGAGCCAGTTTTCAAGATTTTTTATCATTTTTTTACAAATGAGGAATTGCCATTTGTTATTTTAATTAATACTTTTTTTTTTGCCCTTTTAAAATTTATGCATTCATAATATTTGCTGCAAACTATGAAAGCTTTTTTTTTTTTAATTTTTGTGTGAATATTTTATAAATTAAATATTTTCATAGCTATGTTATGATATAAACAAAGGAATATTGGGGAGGAAGGAGTTTTACATAATAAACCAGAGTAATATGTTAACTATGGTGCTGGATAATTAGCAATTACCATTGACAACCCTAAACTAAAATATTTTTTCTAGTAATCAATAATAGATTTATTATTTTTTGTTTCTAAGTAAACTCAAATCAAAAAAAGTTATTGTTGACTACTAGTACAAGAAGTTTAGCTTACTGTCAATAGCAATTGAAAGTTATTTAGCAATACTAATGCTAAACACTTCTCTAGTTATTACATGGAATAGTGTTACTCATTACTTTTTCTTATGTGTGTGTGTATAAATATATATTATCATTTTCAACTATTATTGATCTATTGCATGTTGCTGTCTTAAGTTTAATTCAGTTTCTCCACATCACAGTCGCAATCTTTCTTTTTCTCTAGCCATCTCATGTGGTTTCTTTTTAGGTCTTTTAAATCTCTTGGGACCTAATTTAAAACTTCAATCTCTTCTACCAATATGTCCAGATCAGTTATATTCCAGTCTTTCAATTTTTCCAATGATGTCAATGATATCTATTTGTTTTCTCACCAGTGTATTTTGTTTTTTTTTCTTGTTAATCCTAACATCTCTATTTCATTGAGAGGTCTGAAGTCCCTACACTTTTTTTTTTTGTGTCCAAGTCTTGGATCTATAACTAAAAACATATATATTAAAAACCTTAGTTTTCAAATATTTGGGTATTTTTTTGTTTTATACTTTTATTTTTACCAATTTCTATTATTAATTTTTGTGATTTTAAAACAAAGACAAAGAAATAGAGAAGAGGGTTAGAAAAGAATAAGGAATCTTTCTCCAGGCAGAATAAATTCAATGAGTTTTAAACTTTAATTGACTAACTGATTTGCTGTACAATTTTTTTAAAACCACTGGAATCACTATCGTTCAATTTAATTTTAATTTTTCCACCGTGAATATCATTATCATTAGCCATTTGCAAATAAGTATAGCCTTTCTGATTCCAGATAATGAAATGAAAGACAAAAATTACAAGACGAAATTTTGTATATCATGGCTATATAATTTAAGTATTATATTCTTGTCTAATGTTAGTCTTGAGGTGTACGGTCTTTCAACTTCTGTAATGAACTTTACTTTTTGCTGTCTTGACTAATTATAGTTTGTATTATAACTTTGCTGTCTTTCAATGAAAGCAGCCAATATTGTATTTCTGGAGTATTTGAGATAATTTTTGTAATATAAATAGCATATGACTATGCTCAAATTCACCTATTTAGGAAGTTTGCTTTTGGAGTATTTGAGATAATTTTTGTAATATAAATAGCATATGACTATGCTCAAATTCACCTATTTAGGAAGTTTGCTTTTTTTTTTTTTTACATTTCAATCAAGTAATAGATTTAATAATATTACGTACAGAAAATTAAAAAATATATCATTTGATTTTATAGTCTTTATCAATTTTTCTTCCTTAAAAATTGTAAAATGTTTAATCTGTTAAAAGAAATATCCTTGAAAGTATTTGGTTTACATTGTTATGTACTGTTAATAATGGAATATTCAAAATATATTAATATATAAATAAAATAAACTGTTCATTGTAGAATAATTATTGTAATAAAAATAATAAATTATAATAATGATAATACTTTATAAACAACTATCATAAACTACAGAAGCACTTTCAGTTAATTTCTTAACCTTCTTTAACTGCAATAGTTTTCAGTTGAAGAAAGTTAATTGAAAGTATTTCTGCGATTCTTTATAATTATTCTGGCATGAACATTTTATTTTACTTACATATATATATATTAGTTATAAATTTTTAGCATCATGTAATACTAATGTGCATTTAGATGAAACGACCATTAATTAGTTCATTGTACTACAAAGCCTGTTGGTATTCTCAAATGAAGAAATTATGAATAAGAATATAATATTCCTCAGACTAGCAAAATATTAAGTGGTGAAAATTTAATTTTTTTTCTTTCTTGTTTCATTTTTTAATTAAAAATAACTAGATGTCCATTTATTAACTGATATTTGTATTTTTAACTGAATTGTAAATTTGCTTGAATCCTGAAAAAAAAAAAAATCTAATTTATATCTAAATTTGAACATAGCAATTGGACACTGAGCATATATATATACACACACACATGAGCAATTCTACATACTTGTATTGTTTTTTTAATGCATGTTTTACTGAATAAATTTATACATACATGATTGATCAATTATAAAATAATTGAATGGTTTTATTGTTCAGATTTCATGAAAAGTTTAAGCATCATAATACTTGGTGTTTTCCTGAAGGTTTGTGATGATGGTATTTTAGTTGTATTTTTATATTGGATTATTTCCATCATCTAATATGAGTATTGAATGTCTAGAAAAATTTGACTTTATTTAAATATTTCAAATACATTTAACTGTTAGTAATAGCACACAGGTTAGTATACGCACAACATTTTGAGAGGTATTATCCCCCTCTTCTTCAGATGTTGCTGGGCTGACTAGTGACAGTACTCTAACCAACTGAGCCATCTTGCCAAAGATTAGAGTGTTACCTTAAAATTCAATACTCAAGAATCTAAGGGTCCAGATTTGATTCTCATGCTAGTACTCGCTGGTCAGGCCAGCAACACCTGAAGAAGTGGGGAAAATAATAACTCTCAAAATGTTGTACACATAATAACCTGTGTGCTATTACTAAAAGTTGAATGTATTTGGAATATTTAAGTAAAGTTAAATTTTTTTCAAGACATTCAGTGCTCATATTAGATGATGAAAATGGTCCAATATATAAAAACTTCATAGTACTTGGTTTGATGCGGTAATAGAATGGCAGATACTGGTGCTTAAGATCCAAAGATTACACCAACTCAATTCTAGCATTCAAATTTCTTATGAACTCCCAATCAATAAAGCTATTTGATTAGTTTTTTTTTATTGATCAGTTATTAAAACATTATTAAAAAGTTTTTTAGTGTATGTAGATCCATATTTTTAATGATATTAGTATGTTGTATTAAACTTAATTTGTTTGCTAACTGGTTCATACTTCTATTGTCTTTTCATGATATTTGTAAAACTTGAAAATGAAGATTATCAACAGTAAGAGAAAATTATTTCCAAAAAGTTTCAAAATGATCAATAATTAAATACTGTACAGTATTGTATTTGTTAGTGTTTATCTAGAAATAATGATTGTATTAATAATGATAAGAAAGGAGATTATATTGCTTACACTGTTTTTAATATGAATGAGATTTAATTTTTTTTTATTTTAAAAGTTCATGATGTTTTGGTTTTTTTTTTTTAAAAAAAAAAAAGCTAGTAACTAGATTATTTTATCATGTTTTTTTTTTTTGGTGTGGAAAAATATGCTTCATTTTTATTAGTACTGTACTTAGATTTATTTTTATATATATAAAAAAATACAAAAAACAAACAAACTGATATTATATATTTAAGACATATATTGTTCATAACTGAGTGTTTATATTGTCATGTTGTGCATTTTGCAAAGATAAAAATTTGTATATTTTTTAAAAGGATTGTTGAATCAATAATTGAAATTATTGATTTACAGTATACCTACACTTGTGTTAGTATGTGCGGTTTTTTTTCTTTCAAAAATTATACTTTATATATAAGTTAAGTAGTAAAATGAACAAACTACCAAAAAAGAAATTAATACGGTAGATCGGGATAGCATAATAGTTCATAATGTTAGAAAGGATATTGAAAAAAAAAAATTATTTTCGATTTAAGGATTAATCTGTTTAAAAAGTATAGTAGGACATCAATCTTCCAAACTGTTCATGTTTCCCCTTCCAATAAAATTATATTTAAAAAAAAAAATGGATTGGGCTTGATCATTTGAAAATATATTTTATTTATTAATGAGTTTACAAACTTTCTGTACAAAAATAGTAATTATTTTTCAAAAACAAAACTGATTTTTATTGTTATAATTTATTGAAATATATTTTTTGAATGTATATGGTATTTGGAATGTTTTTATAGACGTGCTTATTATACATGAAACTTTGCATTAATTTTATTTAAATGTGAAAAATATTGAAAGTCCTAAGATTAATAGGTTTGTGGTTAATTTTTTTTAAATAATCAATGAAAAAAAATGTTTTTTCACTTTTCATATTATGCTTCAAAACTGATTTAATTCTTAGAAGAAGAAAACAGCAGGATTTGATAAAAAAATTATCTTTAATTTTAAAAATATAATTTTTCTACATTTGTAAAAATCTTAGTTTAATAATAAAACATTCATTGTTTTATTTGGTATATTTATATTTTCATCTATCAATTTTTATATATTATCAAATTAACTTAATGATTTTAATTTACTTCAATTTTTGGAGTGTAACCTAAGTTCAAGCTCAAATGAAGAGTACAGTGTTGTTTTTTTAATATTTTAATTATATATTTAGTTATCCAAACATTGTGAGTCTTTAAATTACTTCCAGTTCCCAATTAGTTTGAATATTCAGTATCCTACTGTAAATCTTTCTCAAAAGAGTATATTTTTTAATTCCAGTTTTTTTTTTTTTTTTGGACTTTGTCTAAAAATAAAAAGTAATTTGACAAAGTTGTACTATTTATTAAACAATCCTCAATTTTAACATTGGGTATGTAAATATCCACCCATATATATATATCGGCCCTACTAACAAGCACTTAAAATGTTATAAGCTGCTATTTCTTGGAGTTATATAACTAAAAATCATTTCTTACTTCATTACTGTATGGTTTTGTGTGAATGTATTTCTATTGTGTATTGGGTTAGTGTATCATTTTTAGTTATAATACTAAAACACATGCAATATTTGGAGTAGGAGAGAAGGATTTTATTAGCAAAAAATAAAATATTTGTAAAACTAATATTGCCCATTTCTATTTGCAAAAAATTCTTTGAAAATGTTGAGCTTTGAAAATATTTATTTTATTTGGGCTTTTATATTAAGATTGCTAATTTTGAAAAAATAATGTTATTTGGGTAATATTAATTTTTTTTTCTTTTAAATTTGTATTTGCTCAATTTATTATTTCACTCATTAAAATGTCACAACATTTATCTTTAATATTATTGTTTGGTTAAAATATGTTAAATGTACAGTATATATAATCTTATCCTTTTACAGAAATATTCACTTCTATGATATGTTTTTCTTCCATCTTTATCATTATTTTTTATGTTATATGACAAAGTCATATATTTTCATGAAAAGACTTTCTTAAATCATATGATGCATTTCAACCATTATTCATCCATTTTTAATGAAAACAAGTATATATGGTATTTATGAACATAAATATCATTTTGAAATAATGATTTTTGTTTTTTCTTTTTTGAGTAATAATGTTAAAGTGAAATATATAAATATATTTTTACAGAAATATAAATAATGAAAATAGACTCATTGTAAATAATTTTGTCTTCTGAGTTTTTAGAAAACAGTCTAGTATATTATGGATTATTTTGTAATGATTTTATTATTATTAATTAAATATTTATTACTGTGATTTATTTTTTATGTATAAAAAAAAAATTTTAAAAAAAAATCTTTTTGATGTCCATTTCTATTTTAAATCCTATTATATTATTATTTTCCCCCATAAGCAAAGGTAAGCTTATTTTTTAATAGACCCTAGATTATGTAGATATAAACTGAATAGATAATTTAGATGTAAAATGTACATTGTGTGCAGTGAATATAATTTATAAAAAATTTCTGAAATGTTATTGACTTTAATTTATGTAATTTTTTTTTATTATTATTGTAGATGAAAATATTCTTAAGTAATAAATATACTTTCTTCTATTTGTTTTATTTATTTATGTATTTATTTTTAGTGTCTTATTATTAATAATTATATTCAGTAATACTGATATAGAATAATGTTTCTCATACTAATATCAACTGTAGAACACTGCAGTCGCAATATCAGCTATATTTTATCCTATATCCTTATGTATGTTTTACATTGCATTTTGTTGATTAATGTTTGATTATAATAGAATGTGTATTGTTCTTTATAAACAAAATTGGTAATGATAACAATGAAATTATTAATAATAGTGAAATAGCTTGTCTATATACAGTATTTATTGTGTATGTGTTCCTTCATTTACATTCATTCAAAAACAATAAAAAATTTATTGTACTATATCAATTTTTTTAAGTAAAATGAACACCGACTGAAATGTCTGATTTTCATCACAATTAAACATGTTCTGGACAATCGGTTTTTTTTTCAATAACTTTTTTCTATGGAAATTAAATATCAGTCTTATTATCAACAATTTGTAGTTTTTGATTGTTTGATGTTATTAAGTCACATTGACCTGTCATTCTTTTTTGCTTTTACCCAATTCATATTTTTGGTTAAACTTATTAAATTTTTAAGTTTTTAATGCAATATATAAATATTTTGTCATTTTTCTTTTTTCTGCTATTACTAAATCATTAACTATTATCACTTAAGAAATATATTTTATAAATTTCATTCAATTTCATAAAAGTTTTAGTTTTACATTTAGAGAACCTTTTATGAAATACTACAACATCAAAGTAAAAAAAATGTATGTGCTGAATGAACATATTTTTTAATGCAATATAAAAAATGTCTTTCCGTTTTCTGCTACTAATAAATCAATAAATTTTATTTTATCACTTAAGAAAGATATTTTATAAATTTTCTTACATTTCATAAAAGTTTTAGCTTTACATTTAGGGAACTTTATATGAAACACTACAACACCAGAATAAAGAATAAAATGTATGCTTTTAATATAATCTGAATGAATGTATTGCATTTGCCATCCCAAAATAGAACAATATCTGCTACCATATTGTATAACTTAAATTTATTAGTTTTAATGTTTTTGTTTGTTTATATTATTTTTAGAAAGCATATAATTGAAGTAATGTATTTTGATGTGGCATATATTGTGACTTCACTGTATACTAAATTAAAATATTTAGAAATACATAGATTACCATTTTTATATTACTGCCAGAATTTGGCATTGAGATGACCAAATCTAATAATAATAAAAATTATTTTCTTCCGGGACATTGTTTTTATATTAACCTTTATATCAAAATAAATCAGTATTTTCTGTATATTAAATAGTAATTATTTTTTATGCCTTATAAAACTAATCTATATCAGCATAAACTCCAGCTCCATTCAGCTATTTTACTTTAAATCCTCATTGTTTGAAAAAAAATAAACATATAAAATTTGAAATTAGTATCTGCAATGATAAATACATATTTAACCATTTGATGTTAGCAGTGAGTAAATTATGTACAATTGCTTTTACGAATAATGTTCAGTAAGAATCTTTACTCCAAAAATGTACAAATATATGTTTATGCAGTCTAGAATTGTTTATAAATGTCAGATGAAAAATAAATTTAATAATGAATGCTTATTTCTAAATATGCTTTATTATTAAAAGAATTATTAAAACTTTGCAAAGAGTTTGATTATTTATATTAGAAATTTTTTAAAAAAAAGTGATTCAGAAAAAAAAAAGGCTGTAATCAGAAAGTTTTGTTTTAAATTGTTTACGAAATAATGTATTCTATATGTATAGAATTAATAATTTATAAAACTATGTATTAATAACAATTTGCTATATGTTATCTAGTTAGAGTCATCTATTTGATTGAGACATCAGATGATAATGCCAACGCAGAACCCCAGATTAATTTCTGGCTGTGGATTGTTTTTATTCATCCAATAATTATATCTTGTAATTATTTGAAAGTTCAATTTTCTAAAATTTTGAATTCAAGTCAACTCATTTGCTGATTTGTATGAATTTAACACTACTCTCTATAGATAGATATTACTCATGCTTACATAAATATTATTAATCGTTTTTTTCCTGTAATAACTTCTACATTTTATTGTCATTACCATAAATAAATGTAGAAAAATGTTATAAATAAATAATTATTAACAAAAATCACTAATAAAAGTCTTAATTTTTTTAATGATAGCAGCTTAACAAAACCCAATGCAAACATGATTATACAATATTAAAATATAAGGACACAATGTTGGTCCTTAATAAGATCAGAATGATTATGGGATAGATTGAAGTGTATGTAGTAGATCAGTGCAAGCATACACATCAATGATTTCACACAATTTTCTACATTTATTTGTAGTAATGATAAAATATGTAATTAACCAATGAAGTTATTACAAAAAAGAATAATCTTGTTAATTATTTTTAAATTTAATAATATTAACAAATTTGATGTATTAACTAATATTTTATAGTGTTCCTAACAATTAAAAAAAAATCACATGCAATATAGACTGCTGAAGAAAAAAAAATTCACTTTGGATTGTTTTGGGTTTTTTTTGGCTTTGTACGAGATTTATTTGGTAATCATCAACTTTAGGATGTATTTCTCCTAGACTGCTAAAGGAAAAAAAAGGTTCTATACAATTTGGATTCTTTTGGGGTTTTTTTTCTTGCTATAGATTTCTTTATTTGGTAATCAGCAACTTTATGACAGGCTAGAACACCAGCAGGATATTGATGTATTCCTCTTTTTTTCATGGCCACATTAAAATTTCACAAATCTCTCATTCAACTAGATTACAAATGTCTAACTTTCAGTACAAGCAAGAAAACAGTGGAGATTTGAATATTAATTTAATTTATTAATATAATTTGGAATATAGGGTATATGAGCACAGACTTTCAGATGACCCATCACTCTCCACTCTATCTAATAATACTGACACACTCAAGCAGATATATGCTGAAAAGGTAAATAATCACCAATATACGTATTTCATGCTAAACCAGCAATCATCAGTTGGTCCAGATTATCATCTCCCACACATAAATACTATAAGTGCTCAGATATATATTAAGAAAGACAATCTTCATACTTTAATGGACAGGCTCCAATCTACTACACACCAACTCTTTAACCGTCCATCCAATTGAAAATCTGATGATGGAATACTCGAACGCCACCCTGAGGCCGAGATTCTTGTCACACCCATGTTGACCCAAGGTCAATCTGAACCCCACATGTACAGGACATAATCCATTTAATACATATGCAAGGATGGGCAGACATCTCTACAATGTAATAACTGAAACACAGGCTTATTATATACCTGTGTCTATATATGTAATATAGGGTATATGAGCACAGACTTTCAGATGACCCATCACTCTCCACTCTTTATAATAACACTGACACACTTGATTGCTGGTTTAGCATGAAATATGTATATTGGTGATTATTTATCTTTTCAGCATATATCTGCTTGAGTGTGTCAGTGTTATTAGATAGAGTGGAGAGTGATGGGTCATCTGAAAGTCTGTGCTCATATACCCTATATTATATATATATAGACACAGGTATATAATAAGCCTGTGTTTCAGTTAATATAATTTGGATAAACCATCATTTATGGATAATTGGGCCTGAAAAAAAATTAAAATTATTTGATAAAGAATGTGCACAATAAAAGAATTTAGCACTAAGGTTAAAAATTGTTTTAACTAATTTATTTGCGAACTCTAGTTAAATTTATATATATTGTTTTAATGATTTACAAATCAAATAATTGATTTAAAAATAATAATAAGAATACAAATATAAAATTTCATAGTGTATTATAATTTAATTACATTAATGAATTACTGTATATTAATTTTACTTTTAAATTAAACAATATATATATGACATAAGAAATTGGATAGACATATTTCTATTATCAAAACTTAAATTAGCATTGGATCATATGTGACAATAATATAAAGATAATATCAATAAACAAATATTTGATGGAATTTAGTATATTTAAGATAATTTGTGTTTTCCTGAAAGTTTGTGATAATGGTACTTTATTGTATTTTTATGTTTGACTATTTCCATCATCTAATAAAAGTATTGGATGTCTTTAGAAAAATTTAACTTTATTTAAATATTCCAAATATATTTAGCTGTTAGTAATAGCACACAAGTTAGTAAATCAGGCCAGCAGTACCTGAAGGAGAGGGGAGAATAATACTTTTTGAAACATTGTGCATATACAAAATTAAATTTTTTTAAAGATATTCAATATTTGTATTAGATGATGGAAATAGTCCATTTTAAAAATACAATTTAAGATAATTGTTTCACATTTGATTTTTATAATTTATTTGGATTTATCTATGAGATTATAGATATCGGGGAGAATATTTTAATTTGCATTGCAGATATTTTTAAAAATATTTGAGAAGAGTATTTTAAAGCTTGTAATAATATCTCTGCCCAATTTTATGAACAAAATGTTTACAAGTAATATTGTTCACAGTCTAACTGATAAATGATTAAAAAATATCAATCAGTATGCACGTTTTTGTCCTGATATATTCTGCACCCACATAGATTTATTTAACATGAATAATGATTTTATTTATTAATTTTTGGTGAAACTAATAGAAAACATGCATTATCTAAATTATGCATATAACAAGTATTGAATTATTTGTCAATGTATTTATTGTTATTATTTAATGTCTGTTAAATTAATTAGGTACTGTTCTGTTAGCATGTTGAAACCACTTTATGGTGTTTATCTCATCCAAACTCATAAATATGCCGTTTAGTGGGCCACAGTCAAACCAAATAGCCACAACTTTTTTTTTCCTGTTGTAACTGTTTGCTTTGTCTTGCACAGTTTGTGCAATTGCACACAATCCTATCGTTTACCAATGTTAACACTTCGCTACCGTACCATTTCTGGGTGGGATTTAAAGTTTACAGAACTATTGCAATATGCATTCCAAAGTAATTACGGCACAACTGCTTCCGAACCAAATATGTAAGGTGTAAATTATTAGACAAGGTTACAGGAAACCACAATTTCACTGTTTTTTCCTAAAAAGTCACGGTTCGGAGAACAACTACGAGGATTAAAATGTCTAACTAAAATTTCTCGTAGTTATATAGAGACAAAAAGAAATTGTAAAAAGAATACATTTCTTAATCTTTAAAAAAAAAGTTGGAAATTATTAATCGTTATTAATAGGTGTGCCATTAATATCCACCATACCTTAGTCATATATTCTTTCAAAGATAGCTATTGGAATAAATAAATAGTCTTTTTTTAAAAAATTTCAAAAAAAAAAGTCAAATACAGTTCAGTAATTAAAGCATTCTCATTTCTTCCAGCATGATGTAGTTAGCTATCTGTCAAACAATGATGGTAACCTTTTTAAAGTTTGCGGGGAAGGGGTGGAATTTTGGGTACAGAGAAAAGCATTGGCGTACACAGAATTATACTAGAATAGAATATTTGCAATAACGTCTGTTAATTGGTAAGTTTCTTGCAGATGTGGAAAAGCATACCATCTCCCCCCCTACATTGCAGGAGTAATATGAAATTTGTAGGCACTTGTTAACAGTTTAAATTTATCATCATAAAATTTTTATTCAATAAATTTTGCAGTAATTTATTAACTGTTTGGGATTAGAATGCCATATTGAATTTTTTTAAAAACTGGCCTGAGATGCAATTTTCACAATAACTTCAGTTTTAATTATGTTAGAGCAAAAAAAATTACATTAATAGAAACTAGAAAAACTAAGGAAAACAAAATAAGACAAATAGTGATAACCATTTAAAAAATGAGGGAAAAAGCAAGTTCAACATCCAAAAATAATTATTACTTTATTGTTCATTTGTAATTTCTAATTCATCATTAACTAAGTTTAAATTACATCTTCAGTGATAATTTCTTTGTATTCCTCACAAAATTATCTTTCAAACCATATGTAATATATCTTACCTGAGATAATCCATAGCTTCAGAATCTCCAAAAGTATTCGCATAAGAATTCATTTTATCTTGTACCCCAAACCTTACCAAATGTCAAGGGCGTCTAATAAAAAGATTCATCATAATAAAAGATACAAAATCACTTCCAGAAGATATGCATTTGCCATCATAGCAATTGGCTTCTTGTCTAAAACTAGAAAGTATAGGCTACTATCTATCACTCATATAATGAATTTCATCTCTTCATTTTATATTTTTTGTGTACATCTGTGATGTTTATATTTATGCACACCAGTGATGTTTTTATTCTTTATGCACACCAGTGATGCTATCTTGTTATATTTATTGTATCACAAGATATAATTTAGTTGCATATAGTCCATTTGTTTGCTATAGACTTGAAAATAATATAAAACATATAGCAAAACCAGAGTGACTCCAAAGCATGAGTATCAAGGCATAGGCAAGAATCAGAATTTGATTATTTGCCTGCATATGCAATATTTCTGTACATTTGATTACTAGTTTTGTAAATCATTACTTGTAAACACAAACACACCATATAAACATAAATTATTAAACTTTTTGAGAATCATTATTTTTATAAAATAAGTGGATTACAACTTTAGAAAATTACCATAGATATGAATTCTATTTGAGCATAAATAAATATAATTTATATGGACACATCAACTACAAACTAAAATTAATAAAAATTATCATTTTTCAAATAAATTAAAATTTTATACTTATGAGTCTAATATTCTGCTTTATGTTTAGACTCCATTGTAGACCCTGTTTGGGAATCTGTACTTTTACTCTGATAAAAGTATTTGAAGGCTGATACATATTTTCTGTCTATCACATCGTGGAAATTGCAAAAATGATAAAAATAAAATTAAATCCGACAGTTACTAAAAAATTTAATAAAAAATCCAAATTTCATTAGATTTTTTTGTGGTAGACATCTTTAGAAAACGTCAGAGATCTATCAAATATCCATGTTTCTGTTGACGTCATGCTTATAGTTTTTATGTCAGTAAAGAAAGAAAATGTCAACCGATCAAATAAGATGCGCGGGTTACCTGCTTAATGGGCCAAACGTTAACCCGTATTATGATAAAATGTCTGACTTTAAAGAATTTCTCATACCCAGAGACAAAAAGAATTGCAGTAATTTATTAAGGAAAATAAATTGTGAATTACGTTAACCCATACGATTATTATTATTTCAAAAATAAGGTGGTGGACCTGGTAACATTTATGTGCATTTTCATAGAAACTGCCATCAAGCGGTTTCAACACGATAATAGAACAATACCATTAATTATATGTAAATAAATTTATTTTTCTTATGTTCTCAATTTCAATTGATCTATTCATATAATTACATATCTTAATTTATAGTTATAAATAATTATTAAGGTCAAATGTTTCATACTACATTATAAATATTCTGCTAAAGTATTAACATCTCATTTTAGGATTTATATTTCTGATATATTATTTATCATGGATTTATACGTAATAGAAAAATTTAGCATGGTGCATATTTCTTAGGTCCTTGAGAATTAAAAAAATATTTGTAAATCTGGATAAAGAAATAAATGATTTTTAAATCTTTCTCATGCTCCATATTTTGTGAGTATTGTTATAAATTTATGATTGACCATTAAAATATGTTTTCATGCTAGTTAACGACATAAAAAATTAACTTACCCAAAATATTTGTTTTCGATTATCTCATTTTTTTGTAGGGTAATAAATTTTATTTCTTGACTATGATTACACAAAATTAATGAAACAGCCTTGTATGACATCAATAAAGTGAACCAAGTTGCTACATTTTAGACATAGTTAAACTGATAACCCTGAAATAAATATAGCTTATATGATATTAGAATTACATCCTTAGAATATCAGATAGAAGGTATCAATTTTATACCATGTGCTTGATGAATATAATAGATGCTTTATAAGTTGAGAAAATGAAAGAGCATGGTAAGTCTATTTTAAAGAGATGATAATGTCCCAATGGATAATTTATTTTAAATCTTGTTTGTTTTGGTTTTTTAGATTTTTTTTTTTTTTTTTTAGGTTGAGTTTTTTTTTTTTTATGAATTTGTTTTAGGGGGGTTTTTAATTAATCAGGATTTTTAGTTTTATTTGTATGTAATGTAATGGATGCCACGGTTTGGTATCTAAGATACAATGCAGATGTAGCAGTCTGGAAACTGATTCAATGTGCTACGATTGGCTGTGCCAGATGTAATGGTCCGCAGAGTTCTACCAAGCTGGGAAAGGGAAAAAGTCGCATCTAACTACGGTCGGACTTTGGGTCTTCTGGTAGGATGCTGATGACAATGCAATAAAATGCCTAACCAATGATTGTATTTACCTATAGATGACTAGCTCTATACCTATTTAATAATATCAGATATAATTTAGGTTAGTTTATCCACACTTCACCCTTTTTCAGTTCCCTTATGCCCTAATATTTGAACCCAGGGAAAATATTGCCATTGACTCTCTTAACAGGTATAATCAGATACACGAAGCAACATCTGCACCTCTATATAGGTTACAACTAGCATTTTAAATTCTTATTTTATCAAAACTATTATATAAAAATGAAATAGGTGTGTGAGCATATTATGAGTTGACTGTTGAATGCAATGATAACTCAATAAACTAGAGACGAATAATGTAAACTGTTTAACATTTATTAACAATGATAAAATAATTAAAAATAAAATATTTAGACAATAATAAAAATAATGTGTATACATATGTCAAATATGAACCTCTACCAATCTATCAATTAATAATTTTATAGTTCCATATTCTTTAACCTATGGTAGAAATCCATTATGGTACTCATTACTTACAAAATCATTAAATATTCAAAAAATAAATATTAATGATTTAAAATGATTGTGATTCCAACTTATTAAGTTAAATATCCATTGGCTCATTTATAAAGTGATTTATTCCTGCTGAGAACTATCTATTTGATTTAAGTCCCCCAATCTTAAGTTTAAATATATATATGATAGATAAAAGAATTTATACTAGTTAATTAGTCATTCACATTGGCATAACATAACAATTGCTAATCAACAATATGTAACATGAATTGTGTAATCTACCAAGAGTTGTAATTTAATCTGTGTAAAAATAGATAAAATTCTTACCTCACTATATAGATAACCTGATGTTAAGCAGCTAGAAATTCGATGAGCTACCCTAGATTTTATTTACAATAATAAAAAGAAATTAAATGAATCATCTCACCACTTTTTTACTAATACTAAAAAATACAATCTTTTACAGCATAAACAAGTTCACGCTTCTGAATATGAAAATAAGACAACAAGTAAAAGGAAAATTTACAATATTAATCACTTTGATAAAAATTAGTAGTTGAAACAAAGTTCATTGAATTGTCCTAGTAGTAGTTTATGGTATTTTGTAAATCTCCAATAAGCAGTTTAGCTCTCCATAACACTTCTGGCAAAGGATTGATTATGCAGGGGTGTCTTCTGGTGTTGTTTAAAACAAAACATTGATCCTTGGCTGTTACATTTCATAATACTCCTAAGCACACTTCTTGAACAGTAGGCATCTTGGGTATAATGATAAAGTAGAAAAATGAAAGTTTTACGCAGTCATGTTAGGGGAAAAAGCAGTCAACAGTATGGCATATTTTTCTTACCCCCTCTGCATCTTAAAGTAATATTAAATAAGTTGTTAATAAAATTGTTTATTAAACGGAATGTAAACATCTGCCATCAGGCCATTTGAACCTGGAAAATTTATATAGTAGGCAGATAACTTATTTGTACGATTCCATTTTTATTCTACTGATGTGCCCTAGTCACTAAGCTCAAGGGGTAGTAGAGGTTTAATGATAGATACTTTTAAACATTTTTAATAAAGAAAAAAGATTAAAATAAGCCATTTCCAGTACTAATCACACAAACATTTATTTACGTACACAAAATAAATTTGAGGAACAAATATTTAAAATTGCTTTAGTTTTTTTATTATATTTTTTAAGTTTTAATATCTGGGTAAGTTCACACAGATGAATATTTTATACAATTTGATAAACATAAATACACTACATGGACTATGCATTTATATACTTGATTCTTACTTTTAACTCCAGGCTACAAGTTTGCGTCCAAACCAATGCCAGCTTATTGATATACTGATGTGATCAATGCAAAATGAGGATGTTAGCATACAAAAAACAATGCCAATGTGCATCTGTAGCATGATATTGAGAAAAAAAAGAATGACCATCCAGTACAGGAATGTGCATCTGGTGAGGTAATCATTTGGAAAATATATTTATTAGGCATGCTCTATAATGGGGGATTGTGGTTTTGGCCATCTTGCTATCATTACCCAGAGCATAAGGAGATCAATGGTGCAGGGAATACATCTACATCCATTGGCAACATAACTACACTTTTGGCCATTCATTCAATTGGGTATAATGCCCTGATGCTAACGTGGTACAAGGGAATGAGATTCCAATGCACATCCCCAAATCACCTTAGCATTAAACACCTGTACATCCATCCACCAGAGACAAAATAGTCTGAAATTAACTCACTTAAACTAACAATCTTACGAATCTATGCAGCCATTTACACTCATTTTTAAATTTAATACAAATTAGTAATTCAGTTTAAAACCGTAAAATAAATTATAACAGAAGTGAAAAATGGAAATGATTAATAAGCAAACTTAATAAATAAATAAAAAGATTATTAATTGACTTAGAGTCCTATTTCTTGTCAGATAAGAGTTCACTTAGTTATATTTTTTATGAATTAAACACTTATTGAAGAGACATTTAAAAGGTTCAATTGATAAAAGTCCATACTTTCCGTGCAGTAGATTTGAAGTCTGTCTTGTCTATGATGCATTGCACCCATCCACTTTTAAGTCCATTTAATATTTTTATCATTTCTGGGAAGACTGGTGTGTTGTTTGCTGCCTTTCAGTAATCAATTTGGGAGGCTCCTCAGCTGGTGCATAACAGGAAATTAATTCATTGCGAGACTTATATTTTGGGGTCTGCAATGCAGTTCATGAATCAACAGTTACTTTATTTTCTAAGTAAGTAAAAAGGCTGCAATAATTTGATATTTCCATCTTTTATAATTTTTGGCGTCTCATCACAAATCCTATGGATTGATCACACATGGCATCATTCTTACAGGTTCGGATGCTTTTCTTTCTGACCCCTGTGTGGCTTGGTACTTGCATTGGCCGATCTGCTTCAGCGCAGGAAACAATCTTTAATTTTTATTTCTTATCTAACCTTTGCATTACAAAGTACCCAAGGGCTTGTTTGCTTTAGCTTCAATTAATATTTAAAATCACTTCCACTTTAAGATTTAAACATGATTTTTGAATTGAAACTAATTAATATTTTTCTTTTTCATTACTTTTAAACAAAAATGCCAATCTTTATTTCTAGATATTTATATTAACATGCTTTTACTTTTAAGTAAGTTTTCTATCTGTGCGATTATATATGTTAAAATAACTTAATTTTCTTTTACATTTTTAAAAAAAAATCAATTTTATTTACTATTAATTTCCCCCTTACAATATAGAAGAAATTATATAGTGTTTATGTTATGTAAATTATTCCATATTTTGGTTTAACTATTAGAAGAATCAGCGGTTTTTTTCTGACGAGATTTAAATATCTTACACTCAAGATTGAAAATAATCTAGTTATTATGAACTATAAATTATTCTTAATTTTCACTTTCTGCTAAATTTGATAAAGTTTATAATACAGTACTTGACTTAAAAACTTATAATTTTAACAATAGACTACATTTTAGCATTCGAAATTTTAATTCAGTTAATTTTAGTTCATCATAGCACAAGTATTATTTTCAGGAAGGATTTTTTAAAAAATTTTTTGCTTTTATATTGCCGGTGATTTACTAAGATCTTCATTTTCTGTTAGATCGATGTAGCTGTCTATTGTTAAGTATATTTCGTTGATAAAAAATAAAATAGTAAAATCATAGTTTTATTTTCATACTCTGTTTCCTAAATACCCAACTTGACATCAGGTCATCTCCAAGTTATCTAATTTCAAATTGCATCACACTATTGTTCAGGTTACAATGTTTAATATAAAATATAAATAATTCCTTTCTACATCGTTCTACTACACTAAATGACTCACTATAAAAAGAATATCATGACTTCTTTGATTAAATGCTAATATAAATGAACACATGTATCATACATATATATATATGTTAGTAATAATCAAATAACATTCCCATTATTAGTGCAAGTTTCAAGATTGATTTAAATTAATA
This sequence comes from Epiperipatus broadwayi, assembly GCA_028023455.1. Lineage (NCBI taxonomy): Eukaryota > Metazoa > Onychophora > Udeonychophora > Euonychophora > Peripatidae > Epiperipatus > Epiperipatus broadwayi. Next base: position 344,123 of record JAQFVV010000150.1, on the reverse strand, counting down.
AGTGAGCTAATCTTGGTAGGAATGATTGAGTTGTAAACTACCCCTTACAGCAGTACTAATGAATAACTTTATAAGAATAATATCTTAAAGATGACATACTAAAGCATTATCTCAAGTTCAGAGAGAGAATAGGGTCCTGATTTAGTTTGTGCTCACAGCTATTTTAAAATCTAAAAACCGCTGCTGACACACCCAATTGATAAATGACATAAATATTAAATGAAAGTACTTTAACTTCATATTTTAGAAATTATAAACTAATAAAAATAATATGCTTTATGGGATTTTGCCTTTATAGATAATTTGAATATGAAAGTGCAAAGTGTGGGAATTTGTAAAGAGGGGGAAGGATTGGTTTGGTTGCAGAAGTCTGATCAAACCCAGCTTATAATTTCCAAATACTAAAAGATTATACTATATACCCATATGAAATAAAGCATATTTTTTTTATTAACTTATAAATTTCTAAAATATGAATTTAAAGTACGTTTATTCAATATTTATGTCATTTATTGGTTAAATATGTCAGTTGTAGTTTTGGCTGGTCTTTAGATTTCAAAATGGCTGTGAACACAAACTAAATCAAATATCTAATGTTTCATTCATATATTACTTTTGATAAATCATATGGGATTTATTGGATATGAATGTGAAATCAAATTTAGGAAAAAGAATTAGTGACATGAACTTTGGAAATAAAGCATAATAAAAAATATACTATCTGAAATGAGAAGCCTTACTAAGAGAACATCATATTAGGAGAGTCCAATAAAATTTAAAGTAACTTTAGAAATAAATTGTAATAAAACATTAAAATGTAAAAATGAGAGGCAAACTTAAAATATATCTAGTTTTGATGGAAATGAAAGTTGATGGGAGATTGAAGTAGATATCTTCTCATGCTGAAATATTGGCATAAAAGGTATGGGGAAAAAATTAAGCCTGTAGCTCAGAAATGTGAGGTAATAGAAGCAGAAAATCCAAAGCCAAATGGCTTGAGCCAGTTGATGGAATTGTTATAAAACTAATGAAATGAGAATGATTTTAATAGTCTGGAAAATAAAATTGAGAGAGATCAATAAGAAAGTGAAATAGGGCAAGTGTTTAAAGAATAATATGGAGAAAAATCAAGATTTGGAAAATAAAACAAAGAGCAACAAGAATATGAGATAAGACAAATATTTAGAAAATAAAATTAAGGAAATCCAGCAGGATTTAAGGAAGAAATAAGTCAAGAGAAATTGTAAATTTTAGAGAATAAAGTCCAATGTTTGGAAGTTAGATTAGAATCTGGATGAATTCAAATAGAGAAAAGAATATACAAAGTATTGTAATGGTATATAATATGCCGTTACATTATTTTAAAAGTAAAATAAAAAGATCGTAAATAAAAATTGATTTATTAAAGAGAAAAGAAATTTAACTGAAAATTGAAAGTTATATTTAAAGTATATATTGTCGTGCAGATGGAAAACTTAAACTATTTTAAGAAAAAAGTATTTGAAAGTATTTTTTTTTGTAGAAAAAAAAAAGTAAAAATATAAAGATTGATATTTTAAAAATAGAAATAGTGTTGATTTCTATAATCTTAGAAAATGGAAATGATTGTTTTATTAATTAAATGATTGTTCTAAAGCACACTAGCCCTTGGGGCACTTGAATAATTAAATGGTCAGATAAGAGAATAAAAACAAATTAAATGACCAATGCAAGCATGAAATGACAGCACAGACTAAATGAAATGAGAGGATTAGTGACATCTTTCTCGTTGAATCCGAAGATTTGATGATAAGAGGCTAATAAAAGTATAAAACCCCAAATTTTTGAATTGAGTAGGATTATTTTTATAATTATTATCTTAGAGCTGAATATTAATATATCATTATAACTAGCTGTCTTGCAGATTTCATGATGTAGAAATCTGCAATAAATTTGATTTTCGGACAACCAGCTGAGGCCTCTGGATGACAGTTCCTGACTAAATGCATGGCAAGTAGTGGTTTGATTTCAAAGAAAGACAAACAATCTATGAAAGTGATCATGAAGATGGACCTCTAAATCTGCTCAATCCATAAAGTATGAACTCTTGTGTCTATCTAATAAGAACTTTTTCTAAAATTGCAATTAATAGCTGAAAATAACAATTATCTGATCTAAAGAATTCAAAATCAATTATTAATATTTTTGTGCATATGTTTAAGCAATCATTTCCACTTCTCTTTTGTGTGTGTGTGTGTTATGTGTTAATTAAAATGTATCAAATTAAAGTTGGGTATAGATAGCTGCATGGATAAAAATTAATAAATATGTTTAAATTCATTTATGTTTATTTTAAAGGGTTAATTTCAGGCTATTTGTTTCATAGTTAGGACAATGCTTGTGGAGGGATATATGGGTGTTTATATCAATGTAATGTGAAGTGTGTCTAGCATCCAGGCCAACATGCCCAACTGAATGCATGACCCCCAAAGAGGTAGTCATATCATTGCAATGGTCGCAGACATATTTCCTGCAACATTGACACCTAGCTTTATGGACAGGGATTTATAAGTCGGCAGAAAGACTGCTCTCCCCATACATAGCACTCTTTAATTAATGTATATACATGATTCCTTCATCAGACAGATACACATTCCTGTACTGGACAAGGATCATGTCCTTCAAATAATTCATGCTGTCAGATGCACATTCCTGTCAGCATGATTTTATGCTAGCATGTTCATATTGCATTGGTTGCGACTATATATCTGGAAACAGGCATTGGTTTGGCTACGAACTTTTAGTTTGAGATTAAGTGAGAAATCTATGTAGCTTGTCTATACTCAACATGCTAAAGTAAAATATTATTAACATGTCTATCTGTGCGGACTTTATTAAACAATAATTAATTTAAAAAAATAATAATAATAACCAATTTAAAACTAAGTCTAAATTTATTCCTCAATTTTAAATATAAATATTATATATGTGCATTAATAAATGTTTGTGTATTAATTATTGGCAGTGGCTTATTTTATTAAATATTAATATATTTTAAGTTATATTAAGTTTCTGTGTTTCCTTGAGCTAGTGGCAAGGGCTGATGGTCTTAATAAATAAAAGTTGGATTTTTAACTTACATATCTGCCTACTATATAAATTTTTTAGGTTCCAAATAGCATAGTGGTGCTCTGTAGTGCAGATATGGTAAGACTCTTTTGATCTCCCATACCCAGACCGTTATAATTTTATGTAACGGTATATAATATGCCATTACATTATTTTAAAAGTAAAATAAAAAGATCGTAAAAAAAATGATTTATTAAAGAGAAAAGAAATTTAACTTAAAAACTGAAAATTGAACATTATATTTAATGTATATATTGTCGCACAGATGGAAAACTTAAACTATTTTAAGAAAAAAGTATTTGAAAGTATTTTTTTATATATATAAAAGTAAAAATATAAAGATTGATATTTTGAAAATAGAAATAGTGTTGATTTCTATAATCTTAAAAAATGGAAATGATTGTTTTATTAATTAAATGATTTTTCTAAAGCACATTAGCCCTTGGGGCACTCGAATAATTAAATGGTCAGATAAGAATAAAAAGAAATTAAATAACCAATGCAAGCACGAACCATAAATGAAACACGAGAGGATTAGTGATGTCTTGCTCATTGAATCTGAAGATTTGATGATAAGAGGCTAATAAAAGTATAAAACCCCAAATTTTTGAATTGAGGATTATTATTATAATTGTTATCTTAGAGCTGACTATTAATATATCGTAATAACTGGCTGTCTTGCAGATTTCACGATGTAGATATCTGCAATAAATTTAATTTGCAGACAACCAGCTGAGGCCTCTGGATGACAGTTCCTGACTAAATGCATAGCAAGTAGTGGTTTCATTTCAAAGAAGGACAAACAATCTATGAAAGTGATCATGAAGATGGACCTCTAAATCTGCTCAATCCATAAAGTATGAACTCTTGTGTCTATCTAATAACTTTTTCTAAAATTGCAATTATTAGCTGAAAATAAGAACAATTATCTGGCCTAAAGAATTCAAAATCAATTATTATTATTATTTTTTTAAATAATAATATTACAGGAATTTATTAAAAAATTGTGTTACAAAATAAGTTAAGTCTTGTTTATACAACTTGATTATTTTCTTGAATTCATTTTTGATGCAGCTAAATGCAAGGTATTTAATAACAAAGTAAAAGTTTGTTGATTGGTCTGCCAAGAACCAATCAACAATAAAATATTATTAGCCCTCTTTAAGAGATTACAAATAAATCTATTATATATATTACAAGACATGAAAGATGTGCATTTAAAACACTATTACATTTAAATCAATTTTCTATAATGAGAGTGGAAAGCAAGATAAATCATTTAAAGAAATTAGATAATCATATTTAACTAATTAATGGGATTGGTTTGTGAAAGACGTGCCATCACAGCAGAGAGCATTTCAGGTTTGCTAAATACAGATATAAAATGATGATGAAGGCAGAATGCTATTATAGATTACAACAAAATTAAATGAGGTCTATTATGGATCTGTGTGGCTTTACTAAAAGAAATCCTTGATATATACAGGTAGATGATAAGAAATGCTGGCCCTTTAGCCAGAACATGTCTGAATAATAATAACGGATTTGATGTGCTGGATGTCCCATACACATCTTAATGGCAATGCCTGAAAAAGGATCCCTTGGTATGAACTATGTCTACTTTGAAGGAGTGTGAAAGATTGGACTGGTCATAGTTAAATTTCCGAAGGTCCTGAGGAGTAAGTAGCAAAGCAAAATACTAATAATAAATGAATGGTTGTAGCTATAAATACATAATGTCTTAGACATATACAGATAGTGTATCACTAATGAAATAATAACTTAATTCCTGATTAAAATAATTGGCTCCCTGACATCATAGAAAGTATCCAGAAACCCTAGGCCATTAATGAATGAATCATAAAACATAATATAAAAAAGGAAGGCAAGAATTAAAATTTAGAATATAAATTGTTTTCCACACTTTCCAAATATTTCATTTATTAAGTTATTATATAGGTTATCATTGGTAATTACAAAATCAGACTGTCTTTAATTAACATAGATGGGGCATTGAATATCAAACTCACTTCTGGTGAAGTTTGGCAACATATATCATAATAAATTATGCATCGTAATTTTACTATTTTTCTGACAAATAAAAATATATATGTATGAAACATACTGATAAAATGCTTTTAACGATTTTCTTAACTGATTTAATAAAATTCATTATCCTTTCAAAAATAATTACAAGGGCTATTTTAAATTGGAGGTAATAATAAGATACTTTTAAAATAATTTCAATCATTTAAAAATAAATTTATAATATAAAAGATACAAAACTAAACAAGCTTTCTTTAATTAATTAATGTAATGGAATTAAGTCTCCTGTAATGATTTTTAAATGGAGAAAATAAGAGGGAGGGTTTAAAGTTAGTTTTTCATTGAGTATTGTATTTGGCAATTTCAGTAAGTCAATATTATAAACCAACAAAAATTAATTTAAATTTGCCGCATCAAAATAATGTGAGATTTTTAGAAGAATTGATATTTTAAATTTAAGAGAAAAATTAAAAGATGCATTTAAAATTAAGTTGTATAAACATTACAGACATATAAAATATAAATTAACATTGATTTAGGAAACAAGTAAAATAGAATCAGTGGCTTGTGGCAAATTGGAGATTATAATAATATACCTATTGGGAGATGTTCCATGGCTTGAAACAGGAAGTTATACAGTCAGATCATTTAGCAGTCTTTCTTGACACAGACAGTGTCTGGCTAGATGTTGAAAGCACTGGAAAGGCATTGATGGGCTGGTGGAAACAGAGCTCCAGGGAGCAATGCCAATCTTTTCACCCTGTCATTTCTTTAATCATGATGTACTATAAATCTAAATTACTCTCTTCAGTGAACTCTTCAAATAATAATCTCTTTCAATAATCCTCTCTTATCAAAAATTTCCACTATTTGTGTGATCTGGCTTTATCTATAGGATTCAATCTACAGTGACAATTGCAATCGCTCTAAGTGTTTCTCTGAGGTTGGTGCCTGCTTTGGAGGGAAATCTATCATCCTGCATTAAACATGCCCCAAGGGTTCATTTGCTAATTAAAAGAAAACAGCAACAAGCATATTCAGTTTATCAGTCATTGTACTAAGAAAGTCTATTTAATTAAGATTTAGATGAACAAAAATGTAAATTTTATTCAGAAAAATTTTAGGAATTTGGTACAATGACTTTCAAATTTAATATTTGACATAAACTTAAATAGAAATTTACAAAATATTTCTTACTAATATTGTATTGTTTACATAATTGATCCTTTAATGTACATTTATCAAAAGATAAAAATATAAAATGTTACCAACTGATTAATTTAAGAAGAATGAACTTTAATAGAAGAATTTAAAATATTTGCAACATTTTATAGATATCTAGGATTCAATTACATATCAATGCCAATTTAATAAAATAAACATAATATAGTTTTACAAATATTATAAAATAAACTATTATAAAAGGTTAGTTAATCATAAAATAAAATTAATGAAATATAAAAGATTATAATACTGATTAAAAATATACTACCACCTATTATGAGATGGGTGTCAATTAATATAAGATTGGGTTCAAACCCATACTAGTGCTGATGACATTGGCACTAGGTGAAGCAGAAATATGTACTATATTTCCAGCTTCATATCCCTCGACTTGGGGGGATGACAAAAATCATTTTACTTGGGTGTCCAGTGACAATAGAGGCTGACTAAGGGTTTGCTGACTGAGATTTATTATATTATTATAGGAATGGTAACAGTGTTTAGATTTGCTAACTTCTAAATTATAGTTTATTAACATGATTAATTACAGTTTTCTTGGTTTATTCCAAAAAAAGAAAGGGCCTCCTATTTTGAAAATAATTTAAACTTCCTCAAAAAATAAAAACATTAAAAAAAAAGAATTTACTTAGTGTTAGCAATGACGTTTCACAAATTGATTATACTAAACTTTTTTTTTAAAAAAGTCAAAACTTTGGTTGGCAATTACAAGAAAGTAAAAAAATGCTGACTATTCTTTCCTTTCCACCCCAGCTGAGATTACACCTCCTCCCTCAAGAGTTCCCTTTTTCCTATATTTCATTATTAACTTAGGCAAGTCAAAGAAGTTGAATGATTTTAATTTTAAAAAAAAAATTATGATTTATATTAATTATTACATTTTATTCCTCGCATTTATTTCTCTCTCTATATATATATTTTAAATTATGATTTATATTATTACATTTTATTCCTCACATTTATTTCTACATTTGCGCAATTTTCTTACTGGCAGTACTTTTTACAAGATATTCAAACTATAACTGTATAATATAGATAAAAATATTTCACTTTAAAAAAATTTACTCAGGATACTCGTGGTTTATTATACATCGTGCCACATTGGGAGTCCAATTATAATGGTCTGGGTATGGGAGATCAAAAGAGTCTTACTGTATCTGCACTACAGAGTGTCACTAAGCTATTTGGAACCTAGAAAATTTATATAGTAGGCGGATACATAAGTTAAAAATCCAACTTTTATTTATTAAAACCATCAGCCCTTGCCACTAGCTCAAGGAGACACAGAAACTTAATATAACTTAAAATATATTAATATTTAATAAAATAAGCCACTGCCAGTAATTAATACACAAACATTTATTAACGCACATATATAATATTTATATTTAAAATTGAGGAATAAATTTAGACTTTACAATTAGTTTGAAATTGGTTATTATTATTATTTTTTTTAATTAATTATTGTTTAATGAAGTCTGCACAGATGGACATGTTAATAATATATTACTTTAGCATGTTGAGTATAGTCAGGCTACATAGATTTCTCACTTAAAAACTTATCAAAACATTCATTCCATCTCAGGCTAAAAGTTTGTAGCCAAACCAATGCCTGCTTCCAGATATAATGTTGCAACCAATAAAATATGAAGATGCTAGCATAAAATTACACTGACAAGAATGTGCATCTGACAGCATGATATTATTTGAAGGACATGATTCTTGTCCAGTACAGAAATGTGCATGTCTGATGAAAGAATCATGTATATAAATTAAAGAGTGCTATGTATGGGGGAGAGCAGTCTTTCTGCCAACTTATAAATCCCTGTCCATAGAGCTAGAAGGGGCCAATGGTGCAGGAAATATGTCTGCAACCATTGCAATGATATGACTACCTCTTTGGGGTCATGCATTCAGTTGGGCATGTTGCCCTGTATGCTAAACATGCTTCACATTACATTGATATAAACACCTATATATCCCTCCACAAGCATCGTCCTAACTATGAAACAAATAGCCTGAAATTAACCCTTTAAAATAAACATAAACAAATTTAAACATAGTTATTAATTTTTATCCATGCAGCTATCTATACCCAACTTTAATTTGATACATTTTAATTAACACATAACACACACACAAAAGAGAAGTGGAAATGATTGCTTAAACATATGCATAAAAATATTAATAATTGATTTTGAATTCTTTAGATCAGATAATTGTTCTTATTTTCAGCTATTAATTGCAATTTTAGAAAAAGTTCTTATTAGATAGACACAAGAGTTCATACTTTATGAATTGAGCAGATTTAGAGGTCCATCTTCATGATCACTTTCATAGATTGTTTGTCTTTCTTTGAAATCAAACCACTACTTGCCATGCATTTAGTCAGGAACTGTCATCCAGGGGCCTCAGCTGGTTGTCTGGAAATCAAATTTATTGCAGATTTCTACATCATGAAATCTGCAAGACAGCTAGTTATAATGATATATTAATATTCAGCTCTAAAATAACAATTATAAAAATAATCCTACTCAATTCAAAAATTTGGGGTTTTATACTTTTATTAGCCTCTTATCATCAAATCTTCGAATTCAACAAGAAAGATGTCACTAATCCTCTCATGTTTCATTTACGGTCTGTGCTGTCATTTCATGCTTGCATTGGTCATTTAATTTCTTTTTATTCTCTTATCTGACCATTTAATTATTCGAGTGCCTCAAAGGCTAGTGTGCTTTAGAACAATCATTTAATTAATAAAACAATCATTTCCATTTTCTAAGATTATAGAAATCAACACTATTTCTATTTTCAAAATATCAATCTTTATATTTTTATTTTTTTTTTTTACAAAAAAAAAAATACTTTCAAATACTTTTTTCTTAAAATAGTTTAAGTTTTCCATCTACGCGACAATATATACGTTAAATACAACTTTCAATTTTCAGTTTTTAAGTTAAATTTCTTTTCTCTTTAATAAATCAATTTTTATTTACGATCTTTTTATTTTACTTTTAAAATAATGTAATGGCATATTATATATCGTTACAGTATTGTAAAAGAACAGCATTAAATGGAAATGAAGTTAGAAAAAGATAAATTGGCATATGAACATGACTATAAAGTTTTGGGGGAAAAACAGGAGAAAAAATAATTCAAATCCAACAATAGAGAATTTTAAAAAGAAAGCATTACTGAAAAACAAGTTTATATTAACTGTGTAATTTTAGAAGATACAGTTAAATAAAATATAAATAGATGAACCAAGTGATATAATTTCAAAAGATCGAAATTGTGAAGAATTTTAAAAAATTGATGCTAAGATTGAAGTAGAAGTTGATCAAACCAAATATGAAGTAGAGTAGCAAAGTTTTCCATAGAAAGTAGATGTAGGTATAAAAAATAAATGAGTTGAGCTGCAGAAAATTTCAAATTTATTCAAAAAAATTAGCGATGAAAAACTAGCAAAGGGACACTATCAGGTAGTTATCAAGATACAGTGGAAGAGATAAACTGTATTGCAGTTTGGAATGAAAGGTATAGGATCTAGAAGAAATTTTATTAAAGAACTTATATAGCTTGTAAAATTAGTAAGATATTGGGAAATGTTTCATAGATAACAATTCAGGTATAGAAATGGTTAAGAAAAATAGACTAAAAAGATTTGGCAGGAATAAAACAATATTAGGGTGTCAAGATAGTAATGATAATCAATGAGAATTGGAAATAGGAGAGGGAAATATATGTAGAATGTAAAATACACTTGGTTTCAAGAGTACAAAATTTTACGTATATACAAGCATATCCTAAAGTCCACAGGAAACATTTGATTTTAGGTCAAAGGAAATACATCATGTTATAATAACACAGACAATACTAAGTCTAAGATTGAAAAGATAATATAGGTGCTTTGACAAAATCGTTTGATAATGAAAGACTGGGTTGGCTCATGTGAAATCAATGCAGAATTACTTTGATATATAATAAAATAGAGTAAAAAAAAAACTTGTCTATATAATGGTCACAATTTTTTGTTGTAGATGTTGATGTTTATTTTATAGTTGGGAAATAATATAGCAGGCATTCTTAAAATTAAGTTGAGAGAAAATAATAAGGCGTAGGCATTTCAAATGCAGGGTTGTTGTTGTTTTTTACTTAACGAAAAGGGAAAATTGAGACAAACAGACTTGGTCTAATTACATTAGTAAAGAAAATAAATAATTATTAACAACAACAACAAAAAAAAGCAATAGAAAACAAAAGATCAGAATGATTGTGGGACATATGTAAATATATGTGTAGTATATTTGCGCAAACAAATAATAATTTCATACATTTATGTATAACTTTTCTACATTTATTTATAATAATGATAATAAAATATGATTAATTAATAAAGTTATAAAAAAAATTATGATTAATAATAATCATAAATCTAGATAAGTAATTGTTTTTAAATTTAATAATATAAAAAAAATTGTGGAATTAAATAATATTATGGAGAGTTTTGCCTTGTTTGATATTTTATAATGTTCCTAATAATTTAAAAAAAAATCAAATGCTGAACAGGGAAAAACTAGTAAATTTGAATTTTTTTTTCTTATAAGAGATTTAAAATATTTATTTGATAATCATCAACTTAATGATAAATTAGAACAACAACAGGATATGATGGTATGTTTCTCCTGTTTTAAAGAAGTAATGAATAATTTTTTTTAAAAAAAAGTGGATCTCTTTCATTCAGCTAGGTTACAAATGTCTAATCTTCAGTACAAGCGAGGAATCATTGAAGATTTGAATATGGAATATGAATTTAACTCATTAACTGGTAATTTGGGTGTCGTCGTTTATGACTAATTGAGCCCGAAGAATAAAAAAATCATCGGATAAAAAAAAAAAGCACAATAAAAGAACTTAACACTAAGGGTAAAAATGTTTTAATTATTTTTTTATTTGCGAATGCCAATTAAATATATAGTTTTAATGATTTATAAATGAATCTAATAGTTGATTTAAAAATAATAAAAAGAAATACAAATATAAAATTTCATAATATATTTTAATTATATAAATATACATTTTAATTATATTAAAGAATTGCTGTATATTAATTTTATTTTTAAAATATATATGACGTAAGAAATGGGCTAGACAAATTTCTATTATTCAAAACTTTTAAAAGTTTAGCATTGAATTATACCCTGATATCACAATATAAAGATAATATTAATTTTTAAACAATTATTTGAAGAAAATTAATATATTTCAAATAATTCTTTATACATTTGGTCTTTATAATTTATTATATAAAAATGCATATATCGGAGAATATTTCAATTCGCAATGCAAATTCTGAAGGTTTGTGATATTTTAGTTGTATTTATATATTAGATTATTTCCATAATCTAATATTAAGTATTGGAATGTCTTTAGAGGAAAATTCAAAGCGGCTGCTCACATGATAATGACGAATAAACTTCATAAGTCAACCTAGTGTGACCATACATAATGTATGGAAACCACTAATCAACTTTGCTCTTAGAAAAAATATAGAAATCAGGATGAACCTCATGGATAATTATATAAAATTTCTAGTGACTGTTGCCTTTGGCAGGAAGGTTTAGTTGGTTAGAGCATTATCATAAAAAATTCAAGAACATTAGGGTCTAGCTTCGATTCCCATGCTAGTAATGTCACTGGTCAGGCCAGCAACACCTGATGCATAGAGGATAATAATACCTCAAAATATGCATAAACCTGTGGGCTATTACTAACAGTTGAATGTAATTGGAATATTTAAATAAAGTTAAATTTTTATAAAGACATTCAATACTTAGTATTAGATGATGGAAATGGTCCAATATATAAAAGGAATGCAAATGTTTTTAAAAAAATATTTGAGAAATGTTTGTTTTAAAGTTTATAATGATATTTCTACCCATCTTTGTAAACAAAATTTCTCCAAGTTATATACTCATACACAGGATACGGTTTGATTGATGAATGATTGAAAAACTGAATCAATATACATGTTTTTATCATGAAATGAATCCATAGAATCAGTTTATGGTTATATTCAATTTTTAAAATAAACAATTACTTGTTAATTTTTATTAAAACTAGTGGAAAACATGCATTAGCTAAATTATGCATGTAATGAGTATTGAGTTATTTTTGTCAATGTATTTATTATTATTTAATGTCTTTATATTAAGTTATATTTATGTAATGCATTGTACAGGCTTAAACCTGCATTTATATATGTAATATATTCGGGATTCGAACTCAGACTTTCACACGACCCACTACTCTCAGTGCCATCTCATATTGCTGACTCACATGATCACACACATGTTGAAAAGATAAATAATCACCAATATAGGTATTTCATGCTAAACCAGCAATCATCAGTTGGTCTAGATTACTATCCTCACACATATATACAATCAGTGCTGAAGAGTTGTGAGTTGGAATGGTTTGAAGCCTGTCCATTAAAGTATGAAGATTGGCTATCTTAATATAGAGCTGAGCACTGATTGTATATATGTGTGAGGATAGTAATCTAGGCCAACTGATGATTGCTGGTTTAGCATGAAATACGTATATTGGTGATTATTTATTTTTTCAACATGTGTGTGATCAGGTGGGTCAGCAATATATTTATGTAAGTAAATTTATTTTTCTTATCATTGGTTTTCAATTTCAATTCATATAATTACATATCTTAATTTATAAGACATAAATAATTATTAAGGTCAAGTATTTTTTTTTTATAAGACATAAATAATTATTAAGGTCAAGTATTTCATAGTTCAGTACAAATATTAATTCTGCTAAAGTAATAATTAAGATCCCATCTTAAAAATTTATATTTCTGAAGTGTTGGACATTAATGGAAGGTATCCTGGCTTACATAGTTTTCAAGAATTAAAAAAATATTTGTAAGTCTGGATAAAGAAGAAATAAATATTTTTTAAATGTTCTTCTTGCTCCATATTTTATAAGTGATGTTTTCATTTTTGATTCACCATACTCCATTATATATATATTTCATTTTATGCTATCAGCTACATAAAATTATTTTGCCCAAAGCACATAACTTTTTGACTGTTACCCTATAGATTATTCATGTTTACATAAATAGTTCTAAAAGAGATTGATATAGCATGTTAAGCAGATATCTTGTATAAGCTAGAAGTGTTATGCATTGTTTTAATATTAACTATTATGTATATAACAATTTAAAGTATATAAATTTAAATATTGTGTGTGTATTCAGCCATCACTATCAGATATATTTCTTATGTTCATGGCTTGTTTTGGGGCTGTTTTTATTCTGAGTAACATTAAAATGTTGGGTTGTTAAATGTGGCAAATATTTTTCTAACTTTACAGAGAGGGGATACAGTTCAAAAAGTTTGCATCTGCAGTCTTTAATAAGAAATAGTCGTTAGATGAAAGTCTCTAGCAAAAATCGGGCTTAGTGTCATTTAGCTTTTTTTTTTTATCTGTTAGTATTTACATAGATTTTTTTTTACAGTAGAGATAAAAATATCACTACTACCTAATGTGCATTATTTTGAACTATAGTGGTTGTTGCATTTGATTTCAGTGTATCCAATTAAAACATAGCTGAATTTATAAAATATGTGTTTGATTTCTCGTTTTAATGCTTTTGAAAAAGAGATTTATTATTATGATGTAGTTCTAAATTAAAAATGTTAGATCAAATTGCATAAAGATGAGATAACAGTGATAACTATGACCATGGTGAACATACATTATCAATTAGTCATAGTATTTTAAGATTTATTTATAACCAGTTCACTTTTAGATACAGAATACAACAATAATATCAACACTATCTGCTTCCACGTTTTCAAAATTTTTTTTTTTTTAGTCTTAATATACTATAAATATTAAATTTAACAGTTTTCCAGCAGTAATTCTTGCAGGATTTTTTACTATGCATCACATATTTAGAGTTGGACAAAAAAATAGTCACTATTACATAGGCAGATAATATGAGCATGAAATTTGTGAAGCATCTCAATTTTTTAAACTTTGTATTTAATATTTTTTTGTATACTATGAAAATTGCTGTCAGATTATAACTTTAAAAAGGATTATAGGTAAAGCTGTATTTCTTCATCCAATATTCAGAATGATCTACCTGTCTGGATTTTACTCAAATTATATCTATGCTGAAAATGTATATCACACTTTTTTTTTTAAATTTAAAAGTTGTGACATGAAAGATATCTATAATAAAACATTATATAATTTACATCGTTTATTATCAAAACCATAAACCTCTATATAATTTTTAATTTTAAATTGATTAGACGGTAGTTGGATAATTCAAATTCTATAGTCTGATTGGATAAAAGAAAAGCCGTGCAATTTAAGGTAGCAAATAAAACATTCAAATTTAGAAATAATCTATTTGCGTTGTGTCAGTAAAATTTAAATTCAAATTTATATTTAAATCATTACACATTTTAGAATTTATTTAATATTAAATTATAAAAAAAAATTACCATTGGTTCTGCATTTTTAAGAATAAAATGTTTTATTTACTTTTAATGAAGTTTGCAATGCATTACAACTGCGTTTTTTCTTCTTGTAGTTTGTGACGCAGCACTTATCAAATCTTTACTATCCAATGGAAAAAATTAGGCATCTATTTAAAGTAACGGTATCCATAGATACAGTATCTATCAGAGTATGATATTTCTCTCACCAATAATGACATGTTTATCATATAGTAGTTTTTTTTAATGCATTGACACTCATCTTACACAAATTCATATTAACTTTTGATTTTTAGCCTTTAGATAAAAGTAACTGGATGCCCATTTACCAACTATTGTTTAGCTATAGGATGTTTATTTGAAAGAAAAAAAATCTCAGGTCCGTTTTTGGACAGAATAGATTTTAAGGTTGATATAGTTCTGATTCAAAACCCAAGTCATAACATGAGACACAAACCATTCACTACATTACAAGGATCTTCAATACCAATTTATCAATTGATATCAGATGGTAAACTGGGTTAGACATGGCTGTCTGTCTGAAAAAATTGTAATCATGTGTTTTTATGCAATAACTGGTTTAATAAATATAACAGTTGGTTACTATTATTGCCAAAACTAGCTTTCACATGCAAATTTTAGTTGTTAATGTATTTCACTACTTTTGTCAGTGTCAAACCTAAATCCACATTAAAGTCTCGATGAGGATCAACAACTTTTTATGTGTTATATCAAAGATCGCATAATTTTCAAGTGACTTTTTATATAATTTCCTATGTGTTATTACATATTGCATTTTAATAAAGTATTATTAAAGTTTATTATTGTACAATTAATGAAATTATATTAATGAGTGCAAATAATGGTAAACTATCATGTTTTCACTTAACTTTAATACACTGTAATCTATTTTGTCAGTTTACTTTTAGGCAAATATATATAACACATAGTGGGGGGGACGGGGACTTTTTAGTTATTGTAGTAATATAAAGTTATCTTTAAGTGAAAAATAACCAAAAAAATTTATCAATTTTTATTTAATTAATTTTTTTGTATTTTTATTCTAAAAGTCAAACAATTTTAAAATTCTTATAATAGGAGCAATAATTCATTATTTACTCCATTGATATATATATTGTAAGATTGTGGGTTAGTAATAGAAAAAATCATGATATGATGTTTGATACAATATATATATTCAATGTCAAGTTGCTATTGATTTCTAATATTCATAAAAAGCATATGTTCAGGCTGACATTACTTGTTTCATTTTCCAGTCTGCTTAAATATTTGTGATATTTTACATCATTTGGCCATCTTATTGCAGGCTATTCTTTTCTTTCACCACCAATTTTCCAAATATATATTTTTCTTATGGATATATCCAACATAGGTTAATTTTATTCCAGTCATTTATGCTTTAACCGGGAGCTCCTATTTAATCAAATATATTGTTTTTCTTGCTCTCCATGGAATTCTCAAACATCTTCCAGCAACAGAGTTCAAAAATTTTAGTACTTTGCCCATCGTTTTACAGAATTCAAATTTTACATTCATAAAAAGACATGAAATACAATAAGAATTCGTAAATTTCCGTAAATCAATAGTTTATTATTTAGTAATTAGTTTACATATGGAAGTGTTTCCATCTAATAAAAATGGCAACGATTTATGTGTTTATAATGCAAGTATCATATAAATATTTTGTATTTATATTTGATAATATAAAAGATAGCTTTATTCCTTATCTTATCATAAAAAATTTGCAATTGAATCTAACTCACAAAAAAATCATACAAACATATATATAAACATTAAAGAAATAATCACTAGCAACATCAAAAATTTAACTACTAAGAATTGCAATATTTTGGTTAATTTTACACAAACTATTATTTGAAAAAAAAAAAAAACTTTTATGAGCAAGATAATGATTTTTTTTTCCATATGTCAAAGCATTTGCCAGGAAGTGAACCCATGACAACTGTCTGCAAGCAACTGCTTGCTTGCAAGGTGGCTGCGCTGACCTCCCGGCTACCAACGCTTGACAGCAAGATAATGATTTGGACATTGTTGTATATATATAGCGTATTTTCTATGATGGCCAAAGGTATATATGTGGTGCGAGTATTCTAATTTGCCAACTTTGATTTAGATTAAACCAAAATAAATTGATACATGTGTGGATTTATATACAGAAAAAATATGGCAGATTATATTAAACAATGAAAGTAATCATAAGAGAGAAAAAATATATAATGCCAAAATTCAAATATTAGTTTGATAAAATAATTTATTGTATAATGTTTTTATTTTATTAATTTTGTAACTTATAATGCAGCTTTATTTTAAAAACTTACTAATTAGAAATAATATATTCTACTGGGAACTTGAGATTAATATTTTTTTATTGTCAAATATCAAATTAATAACACATTAAATCTGCAATATGACTCTTTAATGAATGTTAAAATATTTTATATAATCTATTTACATATCAGTTGAGAATAATTTATTGTTACAGACAAACATTCAGTCAGTACTATGAAGATGAAAGATGGATGAAATAATTTATGAGTTAGTTATTCTATCAAAGGGTCAATTACATATTGCATTGATCGTAAACAATTATTTAAAAAAAAGGTAGCTCAAATCATAGCAGAATGTGTCATTGTTAAATGTAGATATAGCTTATGAATTAGTAAAAATGGATGTGATTGTTTGTTCATTCTGGCTCATTGACATAATAAAACTATACAAGATTTCCCATGCAAGCATATAATGCTAATTCTAAAAAAAATACAAAGTTAATAATAGGAAAAAAATTCTAGAATAAAAATAAATACAAATTTTAAAGTGTATATATGCAGTTTATCGATGCCTGATTTTTCAGTGTAAGTGCTGTTAAAAAATTGTAGTTAATAAAATATTATTAGTTTCTGATGACATCATCTTATGGGTTATCATAAATATTCTCTTACAGCATGATCCATCAGCTGTTTTTTTTCAGTCTACTCATTGGATGTTCATTATTCTGATAATGGAATCAATCTAACTCATTGGTAGTCATCCTCCCTTATTACAATCAACTTATCTGTGCATTATGAACTTTTCTAATAAATTTGATTGTCTTATAGTACAGTATATGTTCCAAGCAAGAGTCCTGTTGATTATAATTATTTAAATCAAAATTATTTCACTGATGTGGTATAAATGAAATTGAATAACATCATCATAGTATTCCACAAATTTATTGTTCGCAAACATCATGATGTGAAAGGAAATAATCAAATAATTAGTCATTTGGGGAGTCTTAATGTTTGCAGACAAGAAAGGAGAGACTAAGCTTCAATTCAGGATCCTCAACTCATTAATCCATCTCTAGCATTGCTTTATACTTGCACAGGGAAATAAGTTATCAAGCACCAGATGCGATGGATTGAGTTTCAATTCAGAGACCTTTAGCTCTTAAATACTCACTCAACCACTGATCTATATAGCATAAGGTAATAGATACACAACTTAGCACTGTTACTAAGTAAAGTACCAAATTGAAGAACTGGAAGTTTATAGATTGATTTCTAGATGAGAAGAAAAACGTATCTAAAATAATATTAACATTCTCCATAAGCACTACTCAGAGTAAGACAGTAACATATTCCTCACGGTTATTGTTGGGGTAAATGCATTCTTCAATATTTTACAAATAGATTTCAGTTTGCTTCTCAATAAATTTGTTTTATAGTAAATTTTAGCATGAGCATTATGGTACTCAGACTTGTATTTGAGTCCAAATTCTGGGAAGGTCTTTACATTTGTAAAATGAAAATCTCCTTCCTTAAGCAAATTTATGTAATTGTTAATCTGGCATTTTGTCTGCCTAATCTTTCTGGATAAACAATGCAGCCAAATACCAGCCTTTAGAAATTTTTTTTATAGATACACATGTCAAATATTAAAATTAGCATTGTAAATATTAATATATCGAAACACCTGCATGCAGCATATTAATTTGATTAGACTTGTTATATTATTTATAATGGCTTCCAAAAAAATAAAATGTTTTATTACATGAATTTTATTGGTAATGGATAAGATCATTTCATGCATGGTTTGCACATGTAATGACTTTCATGCTTTAAAATCTACTGATTTTGGGTGATTATAAAAACTTTGAATGTGATTATTGATTTATTCTTGCAAGGAAGATGAATGCTATTCAGACTTACTTCATTTTATTCATTTGATTAAAAAATCCCCCCCCCCCCCTCAATAATCAATTTAGAAATCTTTAATTCCATAAAGTAGTTAAATTAAAATTGTTGGGCCTCTGTATATAATTTCATAAAATATTTTTTTCAGTATTTATAATATTTACCATAATTCTATTTTGAATATGTATATATAAAAAAGGGCCCCTAAAATCAAATATTCATATGCATTACCACTTCACAACACCTATGCTACTGGTGCCACGTCCATCTTAGAAAAATATTTCTGAAATTTTTAATATTCATAAAAATTCTTTTAATGCTACAGAACTTGTTTTTTTCCTCTCATGTGTTATAGCATCAACCGGGACGTGAACCCGCTAACCCGGGACAATTGCTTGTAAAGCAGACATTGCTGACCTCTCGACCACCGATGCTTGACAAGATACAGAACTTGTTCAGTGCCATATCAAACCAAACCCCAAATTTAAGAAAGTCATCAATCTTACATTTTTGCATATTTAATAAATAAGAAACTCCTCTAATTTTTAGTAAGCGAATACTTTTTTTTAATTATAATGATATGAATAAATAAGACTATCAGGCAACTTTAATAAAAATCAATCTCGGCTTGATTTATGAATTGATAGAATAATAGACTCTGGAATTCAAGATCTACGGATTATGAGTCAGTTCTATTACGTCCAATGCTCAACTTTCTGAGCAATAAATCATTCACTATTTTTTCCCCTGCTTGGTTTCGTACAAATAATAGAAAATAATTGGTAAGTAGTGCACTCGTGCACGGCTAAAGATAAGTTTTAACTTTAGAATCGATGTATTAAGATACACTAAGCGCACCATTTACCAATTATTTTAATTAAAGTGAAGTATAATCATAAACTCTTAAATGATAGAATATAGTAGATTCTGGACCTCAAAGCTCATGAATCACAGTCCAGTGTTTGTATCATTGAGCAGTAAATTGTTCAATTGTGTTTTTCTCTTTTCGATTTGGTGGAATGGTTGAGTGGCAAACTTCGGATTTTGACATAGTCCAGTTCTATCATTTCCTTTATTCAAACTTCTTAAATGAACTTATAAATAATAAATCATATTTTTAAAATATCAAAACTTTTTATTAAATTTCAATTGGAATACTGCACGGACATTTATAAAGCAAAGGGTTACTAATTGATCCAGAAATAAAGACAAAATAGATCACCATAGATCAAAAGCCACATCAATGACTCTTTATAGAAATACAAGAAGATCACTGGGCTTTCCTATTTGTAACTGGGTGAAGATTTGACCATTTTTTCATCTTTGGTTTATCCTTTAATTAAGAATATCTAATTTCACATTCCATAAACAATATGGATAGTTATCTGACTTTCTACGGACCAATTGTCTGGAAAAAAAATTATATTTGATTGGAAAGTGAAAAAAATATTCAAGATTTGTCTAGTTTTAAACAATGAGGATTGCCAATTCCTCAACAAGCAATCCTCATTGCTTATAATTTTACAAGCTTAAGAGAATAGGGTCATGTGATCTATGACTCTTATTTTGTCTAGTTTTGATTTGAACAAGAACATAAGTATAAAAGATGTGCTATTATTGCAACATGGAGCCCATTTAATATATAATATTTGGAGTTGTAACAAATATGTTTATTTTAAGTACATGTAAAATAATTTGTGATATTTGTTTCTGAGAATCAATGGATACTGTTTAAGTTAAAGGATATGTAATTCTAAAATTATAATTGTAAAACATAGTATAAAAACTGCTAGTTTTCTATTGTTGTAGTACTAGCTTATTATACTTAGTTCAACTCGACAATAGTTTAGTCAGTTGAGACGTTTGTTTGTTTTGTTTTTTGTCAGGAAAAGAAAAACGTAAAAATAGATTTTTTTATATAATATCCAAGTGCATGATATTGAAAGATGAGAGTCATACATACAAATGTTTACAGATCAATTGAAAAAAACATTTTTACAGTTAGAAAGTGGATTGTATGTTATAAAAGGAATAATTTAAAACATAAAAAAAAATTATGTAAATGTAATAAGCAGATTGGTACTGAAATAAAGTAACTAAATGATTACCAAACTACAGCACATTTTGAATTTTAACCAACTAAAATAACAAGTTGAATTTAAAAATGGTTTTATTATAGTGAATCATAGCCAAATATTGAGAGACATTATAGAAAGAACCAATGAATATGAATTGCCATTATGCTTTGGATTTATAGATTATGAAATGACATTTGATTCTATAAGCATTTCTTCAGGATTAAAGTATTGGATTATCAAATTATAAACACAGGATCTTGTCGTATTCTGAAGAATATTTATAAAAATGCAACAGCAACAATTAGATTACATAAAGTTACTAAAAAAATGAATCTTGAGAAGGGTGTATGATAGGGTGATTCCATATCTCCAAAACGTTTTCACAGCCGTTTGCAAAAAGTATTTTTTGGATTAAAACGGGCAACTTAGAAAATAAAAGTAAATTGACATTATTTAAGTCATCTAGATTTTGATGATGTAGGTATTTTTGTAAATAATGTTTTAGGTCTTCAGGAAATGTTGTGAGAGTTATCAGAAGAAAGTAGGATTAAAGGTAAATGTTATAAAGACTAAAGTAATGTTTAATGGATTTTCTGAAAATAAGAAAATAAAGATTGATAATAATGAGTGGGAAGTTAACAACTACAAATATCTTAATCAGATTATTACTACAAGTGGAAACATAATGAATAAAATTATTCGTACAATTAAATTTGGTTGGAGTGCTTTTGATAGAAATAATTTAATATTAAAAGGAAATATCCCTATGTGTTTGAAAAGATTTTAAATAAATGTGTGTTTCCAGTTTTTACTTATGGATCTGAAACTTAGGCACATAAAAAAGAGCACTACAGAGACTTCAGATTACTCAATGAAATATGGAGAGATATATATTAGGAATAACAAGAAGAGATCAAAAATGAAATACATAGATGAGAGAACAAACAGGTGTTACTGATATCATTGAAATAATTAAAAGCCAAATTGGGCTGAACATATTGCTAGAAGAGATGGTAATAGATGCATAGTTGAAATCTTAAACTGAATTCCAAGAGATTGTAAAAAAACTAGAAAGCAACCATATGTGAGATGGATGAAATCAGGTGGTGTGCTGGGGTGCTGTGGAAAAGACAGGCTAGAGATCAGAGAAGATGGATTGAACTTGGAGAGAATGGATTGATAATGGCTGAAAGTGATGATGATAAATGAGCAGATTATTTGGGAAAATATACAAATTTTAAATAATAAAAAGTCACATTAAAGTAAATAAAAAAAATATTCTAGAAAAAATCTCAAAATGCCATATTGTGTAAAATTACTAGTGTGTAAAATGAGAGTTGTTTAAAAAAGATTATGATAATATATGGTACAATAAAATCGCAATATGTGCTATATCAGTATATATGGCTTCAAATATATGCTGTCCAAAAAGAATTTAAATAAAAACACTATATATATGAAAAACAAAAAAACACAAGTTAAAACTTGCTAATGCTTGTATTTATGACAATAGATGGCGTTCTACCAAAAACACCATCAAGCGTATGTTTGTTTACATAAACATCAGAGCAAGCATTCACTATCTCTAACTTTAGTTCCACCTTCAGATCATGATTTCAAGCTATTTGAGGTCTTTCTTGCAATGATATATATTGCAGAGGCTTCTACTATATGGTGATGCTGAACTGATATCAGATCCATGTATATATCTGGCTTGCTATGCTGAGTTTGAAGACATTACATGTCTAAAAGATTCATGCTTGCAAGCTGAATAGAAACTGTTTCATAAACGCTCAGAGTTTGTGTTTAGATCTACTTCCTTATTCCTGTCCTTTACTGATGATAGCAAATAGCTTGAAATCATGATCTGAAGGTAAAACTAAAATTAGAGATAGTGAATGCTTGCTCTGACGTTTATGTAAACAAACATACGCTTGATGGTGTTTTTGGTAGAACGCCATCTATTGTCATAAATACAAGCGTTAGCAAGTTTTAACTTGTGTTTTTTTGTTTTTCATAAATGTACCTTTGAGGTCTTTCTTGCAATGATATATATTGCAGAGGCTTCTACTATGTGGTGATGCTGAACTGATATCAGACCCATGTAGCTATCTGGCTTGCTATGCTGAGTTTGAAGACATTACATGTCTAAAAGATTCATGCTTGCAAGCTGAATAGAAACTGTTTCATAAACACTCAGAGTTTGTGTTTAGATCTAGTTTCTTATTCCTGTCCTTCACTGATGATAGCAAATAGCTTGAAATCATGATCTGAAGGTGGAACTAAAGTTAGAGATAGTGAATGCTTGCTCTGATGTTTATGTAAACAAACATACGCTTGACGGTGTTTTTGGTAGAATGCCATCTATTGTCATATAAATATATATGAAAATAATAAATATACAAACTAACTAGAGGAAAAATAAAAACAATAAAAACACAGAATTACTTCTATAAAAAAGCTTTAATATTTCAACCAGCAGACTGGTTTTCATCAGAAAGCAAAATGGCTACTTACAAAAATTAAGTGCTAAAATATTCCAGTTACGTATCAGATAACAAAACTAATTCCCATAGGCTAAAAATCTTTAAAAACATTGTACAAAAAAATACATATATATTTACAAAACTTGTATAAAAAATACTAATAAAATTTTTTCACAAAAAACATTTTAAAAAACTAAAAACATACATAATTATTATATATTAAAATATATCAAAAAACAATAAAAATATATATTATTATATATGCACACACTAAAAAACTGTATATATACATATATTTTACTATATACATATATATATCTTATGCACATACACTTTTTACATACACTTTATATTTATTCTATTTCGTGCTAGTCCACCTATAAAATAATTATTTAGGAAACAAAAAATAAAAACAATTATTTAGGAAATAAAAAAAATAAATAAATAAAATAAATAAATCCCTAGGAAACCAGGTAATTCAAAGATGTGATAGTACCTATATTCATATTCATCCCATGAGGATGTAATGTCTTAAATTTAAAAATAAAAAAGCTCTCTTTCTGTTTTCTTTGTCTCATGGAAGAAAAATTATCTTCCAATATAACCACTCTTAAATCATCAATCGAGTGATCAGGTAAATTGAAATGTTTAGTAACTGGTCTATCTTCATTTTTATGTAAAATATCAAACCTATGGTTACCATATATATATATTTTCTTTGTTCCTCCTAATTTTAAAAAAATATAAAATTTGCTAGGTAATTTATTAATAAAAATTTTAATTTAAGAAATTTTATTTATTTTATTAAAAAAAAAAATTGGTAAATTTTACAAGTACAAACATAAATGATATATCAGCATTCAATTTTGCTGCACCTTCATGATTTCATTTCTTAACTACACTGTCTTTGGGTTAAATAAGTTGAAAACATACATACTTTTTCTTTTTTTTTTCTTATTGAAATTAATAAAATCTTTTTAAGCATACTTTAAAAAAATTATAAAATATTCGGTACAAGTATCAACGACGGTAAGGTTACTTGATTGTGGTGTTCCTATTCAAAAACAGTTAAATATACCATTTCTGAGGCAGTCTGTAATGACCTGTAGTGTGTTCTATTAATTTCTCTCAATTCACACTTGGTTCAAGTGCCCTGTTCTTACTTTCCAAATGATTTCTATTGAGCCTTGTGTGTCATATAATTTGAGGGTGTGTATATTTGAATTCAACACAACTTTTTAATATTATTAAATCAATTTTTATTTTACATTCAAATTATGTAGTATTATGTAAAAAAAATTATCAAAGAGTTGTATTTTTTAAAAGTTTGTTTTGAAGGGGTGTAAAATTAGACAAATTTTGTTTGTAAGCATGATTTATTTGGTAACTCAGTGAAGAGCGTGAGACCCTTTAAAGACGTTATCTGCAAAATCTTTGAGAGAACAACAAAATGGTGCATACTGCCATAGACAGTGTTCAATCCATAATAGTTGTTTGATTTTTAATGTTAAGTTTATAAACTTACTTTTTAAATGTACAGCGATTAAAAGAAAAAAAAGGAAGCTATAATAAGTTGTTTGCTATAGTTTTTAAAATATATCACTTGTTTAATAATATGTCAAAAAAAAAAGGTAAGAAAAAAGAATAGTATTTAATCAGTTGTTTAATAATATTAATAATATGTCATGGCCAGGTAATGTTATATTTCAATGTTTTTGACTAGCAACAGCGCCATCCAGCAACCTGTATGATCATTGATACTTGTATCAAATTCTCATTAATATGAACAAAAGTTATCAATTTTTAGTGGACAAAAAATTATTTAATAAAATCAATAGTAAGTATTTCAGCACTTTCTTTACAAATATGGCCCATTAATATATTTAAAATTAAAAAAAAAATTTTTTTTACATATGATTTCTTTTCAAATTTTTTTTTGTGTGTATGTGTGAACCATTTTTTATTTCAGTTTTCCTCCAATGTTTCAACCACATTATATGGACATTATCAGCAACTGATTATTCCTATAATATATATATATATATGTTTACAAAAAATTTCCAAAAACAAAGCAAAAAATATTTTATCATGTAAATTACTTTTTTAAAAAACTTTACTTTCATGTGTAAGTTTAAAAAAAAAAATTGTAATTTAAGTGATAAAATATTTATGTTGTTTTTGGAAATTCTTCATATAAACAATCTTTGACATTAACCATATAATATGATTGAAATGTTGGAAGAAAACTGAAATAAAAAATGATCCATAAAAATAAAAAAAAGATTAGAAAAGGGTACTATATTTTTAAAAAAAATTTTTTTTTCAACTATTAGAACAAGGGGTGTCAAATTCATTTTAGATATGACCCATTTTTCTAATAAATAAAATTCATGTAGGCCACCCAATGCATTTTTATTTCAAATCTCACAGGTTTTTTTAAAATATTTATTCAAAGAATAATCAAATGAACAAAATTAAATCATAAAATCAATTTATTTTCTTCCATTATAAATATAGGGGATTTGAACTCAGACTTTCAAACCCCTTCACTATCCACACTATCTCATATTTCTGATACACACATGCAGAAAAGATAAATAATCACCAATATACATATTTCATGCTAAAACAGCACTCATCAGTTGGTTCAGACTACCATCTACCATCCATATATATAATCAGTGCTCACTTTATATTAAGATAGAAAATCCTTACATTTTAATGGACAGGCTTCAACCCACTCCAACTCTTCACCTATCACACCATTGAAAATCTGATGATAGAATCCCCAAATCCCATGATGATGCCAATATTGTTGTCATGCCCATGTTGACCTCAAGTCACTCTGACCCCTAGGACAGAAACTTTAAGTTAAAGAAAAATATACATTTACTATAATCAAAAGGAAATATATAGAAGTATAATAATTTAATTTCCACTTTTCTTGAAATCTCCCCTTTTTCATTGATCGTTCTTTTCTTATAGTGATTATACAATTATATAAATTTAAATAATTGTTTAATAATTAAACTTTAATTACCTAACTTTTGACAAAATATGTTCCTTATCAAACAGCAAGAACAAAAATAGATGTAATCAATGTACTAGGACAGAATCATCATCATCATCATCATTATCAACCATTATCAATCCACTGCAGGATGAAGGTCTCTCCAAGTTTAATCCATCTTCTCCGATCTTTAGCTTCTCTTCTCCACATCACCCCTACACATTTTCTTATTTCATCCATCCATCTTACATGTGGTCTCCTTCTGGGTCTTTTACAATCTCTTGGAATCCAGTTTAAAATTTCAATTGTCCATCTATTATCATCTCTTCTAGCAATATGTCCAGCCCAATTCCACTTCAATCTTTTAATTTTTTCAATGAGGTCAGTAACACCTGTTTGTTCTCTTACCCATACATTGCGTTTTCGATCTCTTCTTGTTACTCCCAACATACATCTCTCCATACTTCTTTGAGTGGTCTGAAGTCTCTGTATTGATCTTCTATTAAGTGTCCAAGTCTCAGATCCATATGCATCAACAGAAAAAAAAAATACAAACGATAAGTAAAATTGTTTATTTTTTGTATAAATTCACATGCAGGCTGCCAGTTTGATTATTAGACAAATAATGAAAAGGAAAAGGTATATTCAAACCACAAATATTTGCACTCCTGAAATAGCTGAAGTTATAACTATGTTAAAAGGTAATTTTTTGAAAAACAGGCAAAACTCTCCATACAGTAGTGCCACTCCATGCAATCCAGAGTAATCAATGGATGCCAGAAGGCTTGTGCATAAAATCCCTATCTCGTGCCTACTCATCCAATATCCTCTGACTACTGTATGGAGAACTTTGCCTATTTTAATAACAGTTATGAGCAAGCATAAGAAATGTTGGTCATGTGATTTTTAGGTAACTCTTTGTTAAGGTGTTGAATTTATAGATAGAAGATATAAACTGATAAAATTTTCTGGTAGACATTATTGTACTGTGTCAGAATGCTTAAAGTCCATAAGAAGAGTTTGACACTTTGGGCAATAAGATTTTTATTTTTTTGAGTGAATGTGAATGAGTAAAGGTACACAATATATATGTATCAATAGATGCAAGAAGGTTTGTATATAAAAGTATTATCTAGTGACTATCAACCAGTATTTCCATAATAGTTTCTAGCTTGTGGCTTTCATTAGTGAGTAGCCTTGGATCTGAGAGCGCTGCACCTAGATTGTAGGATCTAATGCAACCCTCTAGCAGCCACCTTTTATCTATTTAATTAACTACAAAGTTAGAAGCTCAAAATGAATACACAACGTTTTCAATCCAAACTTATTTGCTTGTATAGTCATATAGATTTGAACCCAGTTCAATATCTATACATTTCTTTTTTTTAAAAACTATAATCACCATAATGCTATGGGTGATTGGTATAAATCACAAAAACACCACATAACACCATATCCTATGATAACACAAACTGTTAAAAAAAGCAACAAACTCTCCGTACAGTAACATCACCCAGTGCAAGCCTTTTGTAATCAATTGATGAAATTAGCTTTGGCATAAAATCCCTATCTAGTGCCTATCAACTAGTATTCCCAGACTAGTTTTTAACTTGTGGCTTTCATTAGTGAGTAGTCTTGAATCTGAGACACTGTGCTCAGATCTTAGGATCTAATGCAACTCTCCAGCAGACACATTTTACCTATTTAATTAACTATAAAATTATCAGCGCAAGATAAAAATACAATAATGTTTTTAATCCAAGTTCATTTGCTTGTATAGTCATATAGATCTGAACCCAGTTCAGTATCTATACATTTTGGGTCTTATGTTAACCACAATCACCCTAATCCTTCTTTAGGCAGAATTGGTATAAATCAATTAAACATCACATAATCATTTCCCATGCTCACTCAAGCTGTTAAAACAGTAGCAAACTCAAACCCAGTACAAGCCTTAGTAATAAAATGGATACAAGAAGGTTTGTGCATAAAATCCCTATCTAGTGCCTATTCATACAATATCCCCAGATTGGTTTTCTAGCTTGTGTCTTTCATCATGGAGGAGAATTAATTGGATCCAAGAGTACAGCACTTAGATCTTAGGTTCTAATACAATCCTGACCATAAGATTATGGTATTAATGTTTTTTTTAAAAAAACAAAGCTAACAAAATGTATAGATACTGAATTGGGTTCAGATCTACACGAATATATATGTAAATGAGCTTGGATTAAAAACATTATTGTGTTTTCATCTTGAGCTCCTAGCTTTATAGTTAATTAAAATAGATAAAAAATGGCTGCAGGAAAGTTACATTAGATTCTAAGATCTAAGATTTCTTACTGATGAAAATCACAATCTAGAAACTAGTCTGAGGATATTGGATGAGTAGGCATTAGATAGGGATTTTATGCACAAACTTTATTGCATCCATTGATTACTAAAGCTTGCAAGGATTGTATTACTGTACAGAGGATTTACTACTGGTTTGGCAGCTTATGTATGCATAGGAAATGGTGATCATGTCATGTTTTAGTGGTTTAGATCAATCCTTCCCATAGAATTATGGTGACTGCAGTTTTTAAAAGACCAAGGACATAAAAATGTATAGATGCTGAAATAGGTTTCACTTCTATATAACTATATAAGTGAATGTGCTTATATTGAGAACATTATTGTGTTTTCATCTTGGGTTCATAGTTTTATAGTTAACTATAAAGGTAGCTACTGGACAGTTACATTATCTCCGAAGATCTAGGTGCAGTGATCTCAGATCCAAGGCTCATCACTGATGAAAGTTACAAGCAAGAAAGTACTCAGGATATTGCATGAATCGTCACTAGATAGGGATTTTATGCACAAACATTATTGCATCCATTGACTGCTAAGGCTTGCACTGGGTGGTGCTACTGTAGGAATAATTTGCCACTGAATGTGTATTGCAATGAAAATTTATAAATAAATATAAGCTGTTACCCACTCTGTATGATATATGCTAAGGATTTTAGAACAAAATATAGCAGGTAGCTCTACTGTATTGATCAAGGATTATGAATGTTTTCCATCAATGTTGCAACAATCCTAAAATTTGTACATGTTTCAGTAATGTGTACCAACTGTTGACTAATCATATGCTAAATTCATTCAACAATTATTTAAAATTAAAATTCATTAAAAAAAAGTTCTTGCATACGATTTAATTGCTGTTTTATCTATATACCAAATGATGTGTGTATTTTGGTTGTTTAAACAGCATTTGAATATAAATAGACTCTGAAATATATCTCTTTATATTTTTCATCATTAAAGATTGTAGTTTTCTACAAGTTTTATTCATAGTGATTGGATCAAAAATGAGAGTTTGATACTTAGTTAATGAAAACTTTTCTATTGTTTTTACCTCCCTTTATATATTTCATTTCGTCATTATATGCAACTAGTGAAGCCCTGTAGAAATTTATAACTTTTTGTTTAGGAACGATCTACATTATGACTTATAAATTAAAAAAAAAAAATCATTTCTCATATTAAAAAAGTCAATATCTCACAATCAGTGAAAAGTTTAATAAAAAGTATCCTAAAATCTCCAATTTACGATAAAAACTGTTGATAAATTATCTTCATATTAAAGAAATAAGAACTATTCACAAGTGACAATATAGTGAACCAACCAAGAAGTTCAACTAATTCAGAAACATACAAAGTAGATTGACCATACTATGGTTCACCCGATGTTGGCTCATTTTTAATCCAGTTCCAGAGAGCTCACTGGACATATTCATCAATAAACTAAAACAAAATTCACCAGAGGGATCAAAACCCAGCCCCTCCCTACATATTTGAAGCCACATGGCAAGCAATTCCCATACCTCATTAAAGTTCCACTACCTTTACGCATTGTGACTTTTCTTACATCCAAAAATAACCAATCTATAATGAGTTAGCTTCTATCCGGGATTCACAGTTGCTTTCTTTTCTTTCCCCAATTACTTCTAACATTCAACCCATCTCAATGAGGGAAATATCTCCTGCAGAACTGGTGTTGCCTAAGTAAACTCTGCCCTCCAGGAACAAGGACTTCATAATTCTCTCCACGTAAGTGACTGAAGTATAACCCGAGGTTCTGTTATCAAAAAAAAAAAAAAACGTTTTCATTTTCCTTTGTAAAAGAACGTTCAAACCTTATTTGGTTTTTAGCGATTGGCAGAATGTGTATTTCCTGTTTTTCATTGTAAAGTACTGTAATGCATAATATATATATATATATATATAAAGTACTGTAATCCAAATTTATTGATCTCACCTTCTGATTGTATCATCCTTTTACTTGTATTCACTGTTCCGTAATAAAATGTCTATATTTATAATTTAAAAAAAAGTACATTGATCATTAAGAAAGTTGTGATTAGAAACAAATCTTGAAATTTTTCAATCAGTTATTTGGTTAAACAACTCTGAACATTAGACAATCAATAGGAGGCTGTTTCAGAAAAAAAGTTATTTATTTAAGAATGTTCAATGAAATAAATAAGAACTTTTGATTTGTCTTACCTATATGTACATATATAATGAAACAATCACAAAGTGAAAACATATAACATTAAATAGATCATTTAATGATTATAGTAAAAGAGACACACAACCACTGGCATACTATAATATAGATATTGTAACAGTCATATTTGAACATTCACCAACAAAATCCAGAGTTTTGGTAAATTATACCAAGGCTGATCTAGATGAGGGTTTGAGACCAAATCCGACCGCACCTCAGCTCCTTCACCAACCCTCCCTGATTTACTACCTTATGAATGACATATATGAGGTCACACTCGTAATCTCTTAATTTCCGTGCCGGCAGTAGCAAAGGGTAAAGCGAGAGACTCGGGGATAATTAACTAAATGTTTGATAATTTAACTAAACCCGGGGATAATTAACTAAATGTTTGATAATTTAACTAAACCCACATACACAACTTGTGACTGACTATCTAATGCATATATTAATAATTATGGATGGTGATTTAATATAAACAAAGTGAATAATACTACAGACATTAATATGTTTTAAAATTATTTAATATTGGCAAAACACAAACAATAACAATTAAATATAGTGCATACTCCACTCGCAGGTGGGATGGTGAAAATACGAACTACACGTTCTGTAATCAATTGTACTTAACGATCATCATTTCATTACAGCATTTATAAATTAATAATTATTTTTACGTCTACACTGATGCCTAAATTATGCTCTGTCATTCATACTAGGGTGTTAAGAGTTAAATTTTAAGAGAGTGGCAACTTTATACAATGTGTACTTAAATTTATTATTACGTGATGAGCAGTCAATGCGCTCTTTATGTAGGTATTATTAGTATACAGGGTATGAGCACAGACTTTCACATAACCCACCACTCTCCACACTATCTCATAACACTGATACACCTGAACCCACATATGTCGAAAAGATAAATAATCACCAATATACGTATTTCATGCTAAATCAACAATCATCAGTTGGTCCAGATTACCTTTCTCTACACATATATGCTACAAGTGCTCAGATATATATTTAGATAGCAAATCCTCCTACTTTAATGGACAGACTTCAATCTACTCCACACTCCAACTCTTCAACCGTCCATTCATTTGAAAATCTGAAGATGGAACGCTCAAAGGCCACCCTGAGGCCGAGATTATTGTCACACCCATGTTGACCTAAGGTCAATCTGACCCCTCATGTACAGGACATAATCCATTAAATACATATACAAGGAATAGGCAGACATCTCTAATATGTAATAGCTAAAATACACAGGTTTATATATACCTGTGTCTATATATGTAATATACTGGGTATGAGCACAGATTTTCACATAACCCACTACTCTCCACACTATCTCATAACACTGATAAACTAGACCTGAGGTTCAGATCAATGCTGAACAATTAATATAACAGCAGATGAACTGGCACTTTGTAACATAACTTCGGAGGCTATGGCACTATGCAAATGACATCAGAGATGCAGCTTGAATGTGGCTTTACTCATGAGATTCAGTAACGTTTACTCGGTTCTCAGGTACCGGTCGCTTTCTATACGTGAACATTTAGTTTGGATGATCGAACAGCCATAATATACGATGCTGGATTCTGGTGTTCCAGTTCTGAAGGAGGTAATGGGAATGACCCTTAAAATCATTATCCCATTCAAGAGAGAGAGCTCTCCGAACTAGGGATGATAAGATAGTCCTTAAAACCTAATCTTATCTTAATAATTATATGATAGCAAGGCAGAATGCACCTCAGTGCTTCGTAAAAACTCATTCACAATGCTTTCTAAATATTAATTATTACAATTAGTAAAGCTCGAAATCTATAGTTTCTTCAGCAACTACCCTATGCCAGTTAGTTAAATAAACCCTGAAATTATGCTAAAGAGGACTTTATTAAAATGATCTAGTTTATTAATTAACTACATATTCTATGAAAATACATTAATGGGGTCTAAAGCATATCTGGGACTTAAACTGGGCTAACTACTGAATATGCCTTAAATTATCACTCTCTCATATTTAACTAAACAGACCTTTTAATAAGCAACATATATGTGATATTAAGCTAAACATAGAAGCTCAACCAATATATCAAAGAAGGTTTCAGACCAGAAATCTATAAATATGCCAAACAGCATACATTAATTTACTTGAGAACAAAAACGTCTCTTTATGTTAATAATAATTAATAATCTCTGCTCTGAAGGCATAGCATAAATCAATAAATGCA
The DNA here is from genome assembly GCA_028023455.1 of Epiperipatus broadwayi. Taxonomy (NCBI): domain Eukaryota; kingdom Metazoa; phylum Onychophora; class Udeonychophora; order Euonychophora; family Peripatidae; genus Epiperipatus; species Epiperipatus broadwayi. Next base: position 310,613 of record JAQFVV010000150.1, on the reverse strand, counting down.
TTTTAACAATATATATATATATATATATATATATATATATATATATATATATATATATATATATATATATATATGCAAAAGTATAGATGTAAATAGAGAAAATAATAAGGCAATAGTAATCTTTTTATAAGTTGAATTTAAAAAGATTTAAGAATTTGAGATCAGGCAAGATTTACATTTTACTTTTAAAGTATTTTAAAATTTACAGATTGAAATACACTTATCCAATACAGTTTAATTAATTTAAGAGAGAATACATTTATTTAACATAATTTGATTAATTTATGAGATTTGAGTTTAAGAGTTTGTGCACATTATTTATATTATATAGCTAGCTTTACGAACGATTTAGATTGCTATAGCATTAAATTTAGCTTGTTTGAGAAGTTGTTACCGGTTGTTTACTCTGAAGGCTTGCAGCTTGACAGAAACACACACATGGGCTTGTTGTTTAGGCTGATTCCTTATCTGTTCTTTCTTGCAGATAGGCTGTGGTTTGAGTCTTCGGTCTCCATAAACAGTTCTGGCCTCCGGGAAGGTGGCCTTTGCTTCTCTAGCCACTGGTTTCCATGACCAAAACTAGGCAAACTGCCTGGGTAAAGGTTAACATGAGAGTAAAAGCAAAATGGATGATGATTTCTTTTCAAACTGGCCTTTTTATACTTCTTTTACCCCCCCCCTCTTCAGCTCATTCACAATCTTTATTTTTAGACTTTAAAACTTAAGAAGTCTTAATTTCATCCACTTCAAATGAATCGGTTAGATTGATTTCAGGCTTAATGCTTATTAATTGTTCCCTTTTATTTCACAAGATTCAAGTTCAGCTGGATTTTATTGCAGGTTTAATTATCCAATTTTTGTTTCATAAGGATCATAAAGTCTGGATTTATGCAGGTGGTATCTCATAAGATTTACAAAGTTCTTTTTCTTTAAACAGTGAATTTCTTTTTTTGTTTTCTTACTTTTTTTGAAAGAGATTTAAGCTGCAAACATTTTAACATACACCTGAGAACTTACATTTGTCTTTTAATTACTATATGTGATTAAGTAATTTATTAATTGGATAACTTCAAAGACTGTTTGAAATAATTTAGAGAACTTTGTTCTTATATATATATACAATTTCCACAGCTTAAAACCAATTTAATTATTTAAAATCATAAGATAAATATTTATATGAAAATTATAAAGGTGCGTACACTATATATAATAATATCAATCAGAGGTGAATATACAATTTTTTGACAATAAAAATATTACAAAATGTGTATATAAAAATTTAAAATAGCAGGTGTGTGAGCATATTCAATTACACACATATACGTGTAAATATACGCTTCTATATATATTATATTACTTAGTTTGGTTATATATATGTGCACCTCTAGGGTTTGAATTAGGGAAATAAAGACTACTATGTTATATATTAGGTGAAACTCTATGATGACCAAATCATACTGTTTCAATATAGAGTTGCAGTGTTGAAGGTCAAGCAAGGAACACATTTTGTGTCTTGTTTTTTATTATTATTATTATTATTATTATTATTATTATTATTATTATTATTATTATTATTATTATTATTATTATTATTATTATTATTATTATTATTATTATTATTATTATTATTATTATTATTATTATTATTATTATTATTATTATTATTATTATTATTATTATTATTATTATTATTATTATTATTATTATTATTATTATATATGTGCAACAATAAATATATAATAATTATTTAGAATAAAAATAATAAGTTTGTACAGTGATTATGTATAATGATTGGGTGATATATATATAATGATTATATAAATAACTAACAATAAATGTGTAGCAATGTAACTATAAATATGTAGCAATATTGTTAGGTCATAGAGTTGCATAGCTGGCCTTATAAGATCAGGAAACTGTAAAAAATAACATATATGGTGATGTGGGTAAAAAATACCAAGTGTATGTAAAAAACACCATATTTAGTAATGTTTATAAAGACTCCAGAAGTCTCGAGAGGCATATAACCCCCAGAACCTAGTCTATATGTTCTGATATTAATCTAAGTTAGAGACTCCTGCAAAGTCCAAAATCAGAACTAGGGTTTATTATGTAAAAATCACCATGACTTTTTATTATTTTAATACCCTTTAAATACGCTATGTACATTTGTAAATATGCTCATACATTATTTAAATTAAACTATTAGCATACCATCTCAATTTTCTTTGTTAATTATTTACTTGCTGCTCATAGGACACAGCAAAAGTGTTAACGACTTTTAAATTTAGTTATCTTTATACATTAAGAAGATTGTTTTGAACAATTACCACAAGAGGTATGATATTAAATTAATCCAAACATTTATTGTGAGTTATTTATTAACTAGATTGATTTTTATGTAATAAAGAAAGTCCTAATTATTTTTAATTTTGTAATAAATATTTAAATGATAAATAAGTAATAAAGACAATTACAAAGTAAAAATATACAGCACTATACATATAAATCATTTAAATTGTAAATGTTCTTGTATAATATTCAATTTTATTTGCTACCACAGAGATCATACATAATTTAAAGAGAAGGGATTTACACTCTAAGTGCATATGCTGTAACATTGTTATGAGAGCACGTTAATGTCCTGTTGAGTACTGAAGACACTCAAATTAAAACACAAGACAAAGACTTTTGAAAAGCTTGGCCTATATAACTGAATTTGGGTACAAAAGATAAGTTGGCTGCTCTTTTCAAAAATCTCTATCTTATGCTTTGGTTTGAGAGTATTCTCAGTACTTAACAAGACATTGTTGAGGTTTTATATTAACGGTATAGGACATGTGCTTAGGATGTAAACTCCTGTTTAAATTAAATGCTGTTATAGTAAATGAATCCCCATGACCACCGTTAATCATCCTATAATATGGCAATAATTTTTAAATTTTGTAACCTTTTTATTTTCACACCTGTTGTAGTCATTCAAAACAATCTTCTTAATGTATAAAGAGAACTAAATCTTAAAGTGCTTACCACTAATGAATAATATTTCTGTAGTGTAATTTTCATTACACCACTCTCACACAAGGGAGAGACTAGTTTCTATTAGGTTTTAACATCTTACGGATGGATGTAATCATCAATATATGACCAAAGATATGGAAAAGATCTAGGACCCCCAAGATGCACATTTTGTGTGGGAGCAGAACTCATCTGCTGGTCCAGACTATAATCTCTTACACATATCTTTATTATTGTTCAGTATATATACAGATAGAAATTTACTACAGTTTGATAAGTATCAAATGTGCTGTCCTCACAACTTTGACCCAAATCACTTAACAAAAGCATATTAAATAATTTTTATTAGTCATTCATTAGACTAGAGATTATCCAATAATGAATAATATTTATATAGTGTAATTTTTACTATACAACTCTCATGCAAGTTACGGAAATATTATTCATTATTGGATAATCTCTAGTCTAATTAATGACTAATAAAAATGGTTACTATTTTCTTATTGCTATATTATAGGATGACTAGTTGAGGAGAGGAATTTCTCATTTACAGAATAACATTATTTACTGTTGAAACTATCTTTCACACACATTTGTTTGTCTACATAATGAAGTGGTTTCTGTTTTCTTTATAACCCAATGCTAAATACATTTTGGTCAACTTCATTGAAAATGCACTAAACATTAGGTTATAAAAAAGAAAAAATCCACTTTGTTATGCAAATGAACAAACGTTTTCAAATTTGAATTCCAAAGCATACATATATTTGCATATATCATATTTTAAATTAAAATAACTTATTTGTATAAATAGTACTTCAGTATGATTATACTGTAAAAAATAATAAGTAATTTATTTTTAACACTATTTATTCATGATAACTTGAAAACCCTTTGACATATAAAGATATGTAGATAAATTTAGGCAAGCAAGAATAATCTTGATTTTTATCATAATGTTCACTATCTAACCTAATTAATTTTTTTTAAATATTGAAATAATGAATTAAAAAGAAATTTATAAGAGTTAAATTTGTTTTGCAGAACATATCAAAAGCAACAATTTGAGAATAATGTGAATTAAAGATAATCTACATGTCAACGAAACTGCAATTCATTACGATTCAGAATACAGTTTTTTTCCTCAGTGATGAAAGTTTATTCATAAAAAAAAAAACAGATACAAATATAGATAGAAAAAGGTTAACAAGGGAGTGATTATATGATAAATTCAAATTTCAGAAGCAACATGGTAAGAGAGGAAGGATACATGTGAAAAGGGAATGGGAAATGGAAAGGGAAAATGGTGTGTAGTCCAGGCCAGTCCGGGATGCATGTCTTTATTGGGCAAGAGGCTGAGAGGATGGGAGTTGGAGAATTGCCCAAGTGTCTGTGAGGAGTGGAGGTGGGTCTAGTTTGGTATCTCTGTTTTTGAGGGAGTGAATTAGGTCCAATAGTTTTAGATTCACTGAGTGGACACTCTGGTCAAAAATAATGGCACTTCGGAGCAACCAGAGTGCATAGATAAGGAAAACTAATAATCTAATAGTTGCAAAGACCTCTGTTTCTATGGATTCTTGGAGGTTGAAGATAATATTCTTGTGCAAGGAAAGGCAAGAGTTGATGACATGTCTCACTCCAAGCAGAAAGGGACATTTAAGTAGAAAGTGCTGGAGGGTTTCATTGTCAGTTTTACAGAGCTGGTGTATGGGAGAGATCTTGGTGAAACCCCTGCAGTTGACCAAAAATTGATTTGTGGGAAGAGATGAAGATTGATTTTGAGGAGGAAATCGAGGAATTTTGCCTCAAGGGACCACCTTTTGAATTTGCAGATTAATTGAGCATTGGTAAGTTTGAGGTATGCAGGGGACACAATGGAGAAATCTGCAGTCTGATTGAAAACCTCCCAGTACTTTAGTTTGCCACTGATGGATGGTATAACAAAGTCAGCCTTTTGAAGGATGTTGGCAATGAGTGAGGTCCATGACATGGGGCTGCCACTGGGAGGAGGAGGGTCAGTGGGTGTGACAATGATATCTACAAGATTGGTGGGAAAGTGACTTAGGAATATGGGGATAATGTTGTGAGATCTCTGGATCAGAAGAGTGTTGATGAAATGCAGGCCCAACTCATTGAGTTTTTTAGGAAAATAAGTTCTTTTTAGGCTGATGGCCACCACCTTTCTGCCCCAGAGACAACAGGTGCAAAGGGAATTAATTTTGGATATAAAGGAATGTGTAGGTAGAACAATGGGGAGGCAATATGCTATTTATTAGCACTTACAGTATAAGGGAAAGAGGAAGATTCTGCTTGATTGTGAAAATTTAAAATATTGGTGGAAATTTATGCCTGCAAATCAATGTCAGGAAATTATGTGCAGTATCGTATTACAAATTTAAAAAGTTGATAGTGGGTAATAGATCTATCTGGACAACCGTTAGTCTGAAGAGGAATAATGAAAAAGCTTATAGATATTTTTTACTCAATGGGAAAAGTCTATCTTATGAAATAAGCATACTATGAAAAATCATAGGATCTTAGCAACATAAAGAATAGCAACGTTTCAGTCAAGCATAAGACTATAATTTAAGCATAAATCTATAATTTTAAAATTAATTTTTTCAAATCCACTGGTCTTCAAATGGATTATGTGTATTTCAGATATTAACTCAAAGTGGATGCACACACATTTACATAAAATTAAAAGTCTAAATTAGTAAAGATGTTAAATCACTAAACATCACATGATCAATATCTAGGTGGCACTACTGTATGGAGAGTTTTGTACCTTGTTTAGTAAAGATGTTGTTTATCATTACTTTTATATAAGTAGAAGTCACAAATATACTTAGATTTTGAAGTTACAGTTTGCATTAATTTATTTTTTATAATATATAAAAAAAAATTGTGATAAAATTATTTGGAAACACTACTAAATAAAGTTGAGCTTAGCTATATAAAACATTTTAAGCTATTAATTACTCCTACTAAAGTCTTGACTATTGATTTGCGCATTTTATCAATTCCAGCAACAATAAATAAAGCTATCAATTGTATTTTGCATTAAATCCAGTATAAACAACACTTCTTCATATATTAACCAATTTTTGGTGCTTGATGCAAGCTTAGAAAATAATATCCAGTCATCCCATCCCCCCTCATGCAAAGGAAAATATATTACTATTATAAACATTACCAAATTTGCCACTTCATTTATTTTGCTGTAATATCTTATATAAATGCATTTTATCCACTGTACTTTAAACACTTAGTAAAAACCTTTTATCTTATGTTTTGACTGTCCTGAAGTTTTATTTTATTTTGTTCATTACATCATAACTCTGAAGAAGACTGTCCGACAGTCAAAACGTAAGATTGTGTATGCATATATGTACAATACAAAGATTTTGCTAAAAAGTGTTTAAAGTAAAGTGGATAAATTGCATTTATTATTATAATATATAATGTTACTTTTGGGGTTATAATTTTTGGAAAATATTATGATTTTTAAAATATCTTGTTACTTTATTTTTAGTTCAGATGCAAAATTATGCAAATAACAATAATTATTCATAACTGGTATGAAATATAGTGAATATAATCGTTCTGCTGTAAAATTTCTCAGGACTAGAACCATTTTATTCATTGGACACAATGCCTAGGCTCTATGAAAATCTTAAAGCTTACAAAAGTATGGTAACATTTTTTTTTACAGAAACTGGGAAAGAAAACAATATTTCAAAATAATTTAATATTTTCACCCAAAAAATTATAAATAAAAAATTTAATAATAAAAATAGAATTTTTAAAGAAAAATTTTTGGAAACAATACATTACCATGAATTACATTTGTTATATAAAAAATCAAATTCAACATATAACTTGACCGTCTTTGATTATAATTATATGACACAACTGATACAATAATATGCCAACTAAAACTCAAACTGAATATGTATAAAACATTACCAAGGTTCATCCAGAGGAAGGATCATCAGGGTTCTTCTGCAAAACAACGACTAGATATCCCCCTTGCAAAAAAAGTTTTAATGTTTTGTTAAAGATAACAATAAAAAAAATATTATTACATAATTTAAATATATTATATAGACTGAACTTTAGAGAGATAATTAGAAGGGATTGAACAAAGATTTTCAAACTCCATTCATCTATCCACTCCATTTTATATAAATGATACATATGTACCACATACATATAAAAAGATAAATAATCTCCAATATACATATTTTGTGCTGTTCCAGCATTCATCATTTAATCCAAATTACAATCTTCTGTACATATATACAATCAGTGCTCAGTTTATTTTAAGATAGCAAATCTTCAAACTTTTATGGACAGGTTTCAAATTTCTCCACCCTTCAATTCTTCAGTTTCACATGATGGAATGCTCAAAATCTTTACTGATGCCAATATTGTTATCTAATGCATGCTCTGACCTATCATATATAGAATGCTAATATGTCCATTTAAATACCCAGAAGAGAGATGGGCAGATTTCAGGCTGAATCAGTAATATTTTAAATACAAGTATATTATATATACTGATCTTTAGATGCGATTAGAAGGGATTTGAACATAGACTTCCAAGCTTCCCTTTCAGCTCTCCACTCCATTTTATGTAACCAATGCAAGAATTGGATTAGAGAAGATTGAAGCCTGCCCATTAAAGTTTGGAAGAATTGCTATCTTAATATATCTGATATTATATAATAGTAAATCATCCATGCATTTTATTACTATTACACAATGCTTTATTTGTCACCCTTTTTTGATTGCCCCAGCAATCTTCTTCAGAACTACAACATAATACAAACATGTGAATATAAATATACATGTAAATATATAAACATGAACATATAATTTACATTCTATATACTCATCTTATAATCATCATCTATTTATTACCTTTTAAATATTATATTTTTTTTTACTCTTTTTTATATTCTATATTTATTAATTAAATCTCATAAACATATATATTCTATGTTTGTTCTTTATTTTATTTTGCTCTTATTACTCTTTAAATACTTAACTCTAACTTAATATCTTTTATATTTGACATTATTATTATTCATTTTACTAACAATCAATATTTATAGTTTATTTATTCAATAATTTATAATTTATTTAATCTATAATATTATTTTAAACACATTTTAACCCACCTTTTATTTATATCTCCTAACTTCAACTGCCAAATTCAAATTTTGGAAATTTATTGTTATACTTTTAGTAGCTTCTTCTTTAAATTTTACATTTATATTATTAGCAGTTCTCTCTTCTTATTTTTTATATAGCTGAATTTTTTAAATTTTTTATTTTTTACTTTATATCAATTTTTTTCAGGCCCAAATCTTTATTCAAAACCAGCTTAATATTATTAATATAAATAGCCTCTTTTATTTTTCTATCCTTTTTATTATCTATAAATTGTATCATCCTTATACAATCCTTTTCAAGCTCATGCCCTGCTTCTAATTTATGTAAATATATCAGTGAATTTTTATCATATTTGTTGTAATAGTCTTCCATATATTGAATTTTTTGTTTCTCTTACATAGTTTACTTTTATATTATTAATTTGGCACTTTTTACAATTAATCTCATATATTTCATTTATATCAGTATCCAAATTTTTGTTATAAATACTAATATACTTCTTTAATAAAATACTAATCATATCTTTTCTCTTTTTATTAACTACTTTAACATTTAATATATTACCAAACTTTTTATTAATTTTACTTATAACTTTATTTAAATTTTTAACTACATAATTATTCCCTGTCTTTATACCTATATAATTAATCTTGGTACTGTTCTATTAGATTGTGTCAGCCACTTTATGATGCTATTTATATGCAAAAGCACATAAATATGCCATTTATGCAGCCACTGCTATCTACCTAGGCCTATATATCTGCACAAAAGCACAGAAAGAGGATGTTTATAAGGTGGTAACCACTCTCATGGTGGTGTTATTTCTATGCTATAAAGCACAGAAAAGATGCCATTTGATCGGCAGAAGGCCTGCTTTAGTGTTATCCACTTTATTCCAATGCTCACAGTTCAGTGTTCACTACATCATCATGTGAGGGTGTCTGGACTTCAGTCTGCCACAACTCTTCAAATATGTATGTCAAAGGAATTAACTTATAATCATCTGACCTACTATTACCTCCTAACAATTGTCAACCCATCACCATGCTTCCCTATTTAACATGGAACTGACAAAAATTTTGTAAAGGGTATGTCCAAGCAAGATTTTGACCACTTATGCAAAAAGTCATGTTTATGCGAGAACATGTCCGTGACAAATAAAATGGCTGACAGGTCAAAATCAGGCCAACTGCCATCCATAGAAGCTGTTGTACATGGGAAATTAATTAATTCTACTCTAATAGAATCTTTGCAATAAGATAAGTCAATTGAGAATGTTTTAATTTTTGTGGATGTGAAAATGCATACCATCTTCCCTACATTGCACAGGACTAAGATGTATAAGCTTTTTAAATTTTTGGTAGCGTAAAATTGTTCTTGACTAAATGACAGGAATTGATTAAGGAAATCATTGAATTAAATTAAGCCTTATGTATGACTGTGAAAATTCTCATAGTTCTATCCAGAGACTAAAAGAAATTGTCCAAAAAATACATTTATTAATCTTTAAAAGAAAAAAAAAGATTGAGTTGGAAATTAGTAATTGTTCTTAATTCGCAGGCGGCCATTAATATCCATACACATATTCTTTCAAAGATAAGTATTGTAATAAATCAATCAATAGATAAATATATAATTATTTTTCCTTTTTTAAAAATGACCCCAAAAAGTAAAAATAAGTTCAGTAATTAAATCATTATCAGTATTTTTTTGCCACCACAATGTAGTTAGTTATGTCTCAAGCAATGTTAATAGACTTTCATAAATTTTGCAAGAGAGAGTGAGGATGGTTTTGGCAGCCAGCACTGGCATGCATGAGGAATTCTACTAGAATAGAATATTTACAATAACGTATGTTTACATAAAATTTTTCCAGTAAATGTTATTAAGGAAATAAATTAATTACATTAACCAGTACAATTCTTATTCTTTCACAAAGAATGGGGTGGGCCCAATAACGTTATACTTGTGTTTTTGCATAGCAACAGTGCCATCAAGCAGCTGACACAATCTATTAGAACATTACCATAATTTTATTACCAATTTTATTATTTTTATATATTCTATCTTATTTTCTATTCATTTAATATCATTTATAAATTTATATGGATAATCATTATTTATAAATTCTTTAATTAAATCTGTCTGTTTGACATAATCTTCTTTACTTGAACAATAATTTATCACTCTGTGAATTCTAGAATGTATTGCATTTACTTTATAATTTGTATTTATGTTTGAATGCCAATTAGTTATATAATTATCTATATTACTTTTCTTATAAATTGATATTTCAATCCTACATTTCCCTTCTTCATATGACTTCGTCCATTTTATATTTAAATTTGTTAGTATATTCTCTTCTTTTTCTATAATAAATTTAATATTCTTATCAAACTTATTAACATCCTCTATAAATAAATCTATCTGTCTTTGTGTTTTATTAAATGTCAATAAATAATCATCTACATATTTCCTAATAAAGATTGGAGCTTTGTTATTAACTAACATTAATTTCTACAATTCTTTTATATAAACATTTCTTAATACTCCACTTAATGCTTCGACTATTAGTAAACCTTTTTGTTTATAAAACCTATCATTAAATTGAAATGTTACTTCTATACAACATAATTCTATAATTTCCTTTGTTTTATAGATATATTTATATCTTTATTATTATCCTTTTTATATCTATTAATTATTATATCTATTGCGTTCTCCACATTAATATTTGTATACATTGATACAACATCCATTTCAATTATCGTCAAATTATAAGTACTATATTTATTTATTACATTTTTAATATAGGCAGTATCAATATATTTCTTTAACACCTTATTTGCCAACCATTTAGGTACTTTATTATAATATGAACCATTACCATTAATAACTGGTCTTAATGGAACTTTTAAAATTTTTAGGTGTTCCATAAATTTTAGCTGCTATATAATCCCTTACTCCTAAATAATCAAATCTATTATAATCAATTGTACCCTTTTTATAAAAGTCTCTTATTATTGTATATACTCTTATATTCAACAATTTAGTATCATCTTTTTTAATTATTCCAAATATATTATCTTTCAACATATTCATTTTTTTCTATATAATCCTCTTTATTAATCATTACCAATTTATTCCCTTTATTCAATTTTGTAAAACCTAATTTATTCTTATACTTATCCTTTATTTCTTTAATATCCTTTATTTTAACAACACCATCTTTATTAATTCCTTTATTTTTCTGTTTCTTCCTTATTCTATAATCATATTTTCTATTTCATTATTAAATTCTTCCATCCAAACTTTATCTTCATTACTAATAATTTTATTACTATCTATATTCTGATAATAATATATTTTGTAATTCTCTTCTACATACTTTTGTGCTATTTTCTCCTTTATCATTCTCACTTCTATTATATCATTATTTCCATTATGGATCCATATGGTACATACTTAATCCCTTTACTTATAATTTTCTTCTTTTTCTGCCAATTCTATACATGTCATATTATAAATTTTATCCTTATAACTATTCCGTTTTTCTCATTTTTTTAAAATCCTTTTTCTTCTTTTAATCTCCTTATTTTCTTATTATGTCTATTCTCTGTATTTTTATTAGTCAATAACTTTTTTAGCTCACAACATTTTCTAAAAATTCCTTTTTCTTTAGTTATTTTCCTTGTTAGTATTGATTTAATACTTAAAATATCTCTATATAACTTTTGTTTTATACCATAATTATTATTAATAAACATTTTCAATAGTGTCTTTTCTAATTCTTTTATAAACTTGATTTTTCTTCTATAAATTTTGGTATTATAACCAATTTTTTACATTCTTTTAAAATTTTTATATTATTATTAATATTATTTAATTTAATCACCAATGTCCATCTTTTATTTAAACAGTCCACTGCTTCTTTACCTTCCTTTTCTTTAACATAGTCTATTAAATTCTTAATATTCTTTATATGCTCCATGTATTCACTCATATATTTATATCAATGTTTCTTCTTTCTTCTTATCCAAGCTCTATTTCCAGTATTCCTTTATTTTTTTTCAAGGAGTATAATAACTAATCTTTTTTATTGCATATGTATATCATAACATACTGAATCATCCATGCACTTTATTACTGTTACACCAGTTTTATTTACCACCCTCTTTTACAGTTTCAATTGCCCCAGCAATCTTCTTCAGAACTACATCATAATACAAACATATGAGTAAAAATATAAATATACATGAATATATAATTTACATCCTATATACACATCTTATAATCATCATCTATTTATTACCTTTTAAATATTATATATTTTTTACCCTTTTTTACATTCTATATTTATGAATTAAAACCTCCTATAAACTTATATATTCGATTTTTATTCTTTATTTTATTTTACTCATATTACTCTTTAAATACTTAATTCTAACTTAATATGTTTATGTTTTACTAACAATCAATATTTATAATTTATTCATCCAACAATTTATTATTTATTTTAATCTATAATATTATTATTATTTTAAACACATTTTAACCCACCTTTTATTTATATCTCCTAACTTCAACTGCTAAATTCAAAATTTAAAAATTGATGTGATGTAATGTGATGTCCTGTAGCTTCTTCTTAAACGAAGTCAAGAATCTCTTAGCAATTATGCCCAGAGAAACCTGTTATCCACTTTATTTTCCATTCTCCAGTCTAATTTTCCCCATATTCTGCTCCATCCCATTTTCATAACATAATCTTTGTCAATTCTATGGCCTTTATATCTAAATCCCCCTTATATTTTCCCAAACCTAGCATAAAAACCAATAATCCACTTTCTGTATAATCACTTTTTGTGCCCTTTCTGTTTTCAAACATTTACATTCAATTAACAAATGCCTAATATTTTCTATTCCTTCCTTACATAATTTACAATCTAAATCATCCATATTTTTCCATTTACATGTATATTCTCTTGTTGCTAAAGATCCCGTTTGAGCCTTTTAAGCAATAAACTACTTTCCTTTCTATTATCATATATTAACCCACACTTAATATTCTGTTTATTTCTATATATATTTAAACTCTTTTTACTCTCCATACTAGTTCTCCATCTCTCTAACTCCCTATTCTTTATTACTAAATCTATTCTTTTATCTCATTCCTTACCACTATAACACTCAACAATCCTCCTAACACAATCATCCCATATTTTGTACAAATATATTGATATAAATTCTTTATCCAAATCTTTTGCATACCACATTACCTTTCTCATCCATCTTGTTGCCTGCTCTTTACTCATAACCCAATTAAATACTATTTTGGCTATTCTTTTATTATCCATAAACTGCAATCTACCAAATATTTTCATTTTACTTTTTGTATTTCTTATATAAAAACTTGACCATCCCATTTCTCCTTGAATTGCCTCCCTTGGTGTCCATACACCTGCATCTAATGCATGTCTTCCTACTTCCCTTTGAACTTTTTCTAAGTAATTTAATACCCCTTTACTAACACATAATACATCATTACCATATGTTAACCCTGATACTGCAACTCCCATATAATTCTAGCTAGATCATATTTATTATATGAAAACACTGTTAATTTCTTTATCAATCCCTTTTTTTTCTTTGCTTCATTTATCAATTTTTTACTCCCATTTATCCAAATAATTTTTCTGATTACTTAAAATAATTCACAAATAACTATATCTATTCACCACACTTAACTTATGCTTTGAGTAGCTCCCTCTTTCTATTTTTTATATAACTAATTTTTATTAATTTTTTATTTTTTACTTTATATCAAAAATTTTTTCAGGACCAAGTCTCTACTCAAAACTGACCTAATATTATTAATATAAATAGCCTCTTTTATATTTTTAATCCCTTTTACTATCTGTAAATTGTATCATCCTTATACAATTCTTTTCAAACTCATGCCCTGTTTCTAATTTATGTAAATATATTGGTGAATTTTTATCATATGTTTGTTGTAATAGTCTTCTATATATTGAATTTTTTGTTTCACCTACAGAGTTTACTTTTGTATTATTGATTTAGCACTTTTTACAATTAATATTATATATTCCATTTATTTACAACCTTAAAAAATTGAGTCATGTGATATATGACTCTTTTTTTTATTCCATTTATTTCATTATCTAAATTTTTATTATAAATACTAATATACTTATTTTCTAAAACACTAATCATATTTTTTTTCTTTTTATTAGCTATTTTAACATTTAATACATTACTAAACTTTTTTTAATTTTTCATATAACTTTATTTAAATTTTTAACTACACAATTCCCTGTCTTTATACTTATATAATTAATTTTATTACTTATTTCTTCTTTATTATTATTTATATATTCTAGCTTATTTTTTTATTAATGTAATATTATCATTTATAAATTTATATTTAAATTTAAATAAAGTTAGAAGTAAAATTAATAAAAAGTTTAGTAATGTATTAAATGTTAAAGTAGTTAATAAAAAGAGAAAAAATATGATTAGTATTTTAGAAAATAAGTATATTAGTATTTATAATAATTTAGACAATGAAATAAATGGAACATATGAGATTAATTGTAAAAAGTGCCAAATTAATAATATAAAAGTAAATTATGTAGGAGAAACAAAAAATTCAATATATAGAAGACTATTACAACAAAAATATGATAAAAATTCACCAATATATTTACATAAATTAGAAACAGGGCATGAGATTAAAAAGAGTTGTATAAGGATGATAACAATTTACAGATAATAAAAGAGATAGAAAAATAAAAGAGGCTATTTTTGTTAATAATATTAAGCCAGTTTTGAATAGAGATTTGGACCTGAAAAAATTTTTGATATAAAGTAAAAAATAAAAAAATTAACAAATTTAGTTATATAAAATATAGGAAGAGGAAGCTGCTAATAATATATATGTAAAATTTAAAAAGGGAGCTACTAAAAGTATAATGGTAAATTTTTAAAATTTGAATTTAGCAGTTGAAGTTAGGAGATATAAATAAAAGGTGGGTTAAAATATATTTAAAATAATTATATTATAGATTAAAATAAATTATAAATTATTGGATGATATAAATATTGATTGTTAGTAAAATGAATAATTATGTAAAAGATATTAAGTTAGTGTTAAGTATTTAAAGAGTAATAAGAGCAAAATAAAATAGATAATAAAAATAGAATATATTTGTATATAGGAAGTTTTAATTAACAAATATAGAATGAAAAAAAGGGTAAAATATATATATATTTAAAAGGTAACAAATAGATAGTGATTATAAGATATATATGTAGAATATAAATTATATGTTCATGTATATTTATATTAATATATGTACATTTATATTCATACATTTGTATTATATTGTAATTCTGAAAAAGATTGCTGGGGCAATTGGAACTGTAAACTGTAAAAGAGGGTGGTAAATAAACCATTGTGTAACAGTAGTAAAGTGCTAGGATGATTTAGTATTATATGATATACATTTGGCAATGGAATAAGAAAGATTAGTTAATATAAACTGAGTACTGATTGTATATATGTGTGATGGATGATGAGCTGGGCCAACTGATGAGTTCTAGTTCAGCATGAAATATGTATATTGGATATAATTTGATTTTACATGCATGTGGTCATGTGTAATGATTATATAAGATGGAGTGGATAGCGAAAAGAAGCCTGAAGGTCTGTGTTTGAATTCTATCTAATTATTACATAATTATAAACTTAATTTCCAAGCTTTTACAGAACTGAATTTAGATATAATATCATCACTGTTTACAGTAATGCATGTCATTTGCTGTAGCTACCATTAACAAATTTACCAAATGATCTTGTATCATTGTGGAGCATAAATATTTTTTTTATGATTTTTAACTTTGAAAATGATATTTCTCTCTACTAGCTATACTCGTAAGAAGAATTAATATTCCTAATGATATGCTTTGAAATAATTCCTTGAAAATAAGTTATTAAACAGACATAGTTCTTCAGACAATTCCTTTCCATTTTATTCTTTATTATTATCATTTTCACTTGAATGAATTTCTATATTGAAGCATTTTTTAAATTTTTTTTTAAAAATAAGTTTCACAGAGTTTATTTATAGTTGACAAAGGTAATTCATTACATAAATATTTATCATAGTCTTTAATGTACTTATATTAACATTATTTAACAATCTCTCTCCAAAACAAATTACAAACATATTAAGTCATCAATATTGAAATAATAATAATATATATATTTTATATTATATTGCCTGTAGCACCTCTTTTATTTACTCCAGCTTTTCTCTTGTAAGAATTTTAAAGCAACTATGTTATATAGTCTATATATAATAAGTAAAAACAAATATTCTTTATAAACAATGAGGATTGCCAATTCCTCTACATGCTTTGTGATAAATGCTTAGCCAGAGACAGCACTTAAAATGTCTCTGTCAGGAACACCTCCCCAAATCCCTGACCATGGTTTTGTGCTTTGGCACTAGGTTAAGACATTAGATCTAAAAATACCAACCCAAAGCCAAGCACTTATCTAAAAGTTATCTATTGAGTGGTAAATCTGAAATTTTCAGACATCTACATGTATTCAAAACCAGCTATCCAACTCAAATAGCTATATGGGGCTGATAGATCTTCAGCCATACCATATATTAGTAGTCTTAGCAATGTAAAAAATTGCATAAGACTCATGGCAGAGACTATAAATAGTCAAAATAAGAGTCATAGATCACATGACCCTATCTCTTAAGCTTGTAAGTTATAAACAATGAGGATTGCCAATTCCTCTACAAGCTTTGTGATAAATGCTTAGCCAGAGATATTTTAAGTGCTGGTTCTGGCTAAGCATTTATCACAGAGCTTGTAGAGGAATTGGCAATCCTCATTGTTTATAACTTACAAGCTTAAGAGATAGGGTCATGTGACCTACGATTCTTATTTTAAATATCCTTTATAATTTAAAGTTCACTTAAAGTCTTTAAGAGTTTCAATTACTTTTATCCCAGTAAAATCTTTTAGAATGTTTTTTTTTAAATGATTGAAAATCTTAGGGGGTTTAATTATAAAATCACAGAGAAGTGAGTAGACTAATTCCTGTTAGAACAATAAATGATGGCAAAATTTTATCTTTTGAATCAATCCATTAATATGGTATACTTTAAGTAATTCACAATATGTTTTGTTTTCCATTTTTAAAAATGTGAAGAAGATAATGATTTTGTAAAAAATGAAATGTGCTAGTTTGTCATTTCTTATTTGTTTCTAAAGTAATTCAATTAATTTTAAAACTGCATTTCAGATTTAAAATAATTTTATCTAAATATTTTAAAATGGTATTGTTTTATATTTAAATATATAAGAAAAACATAAACATTCATACACACATTGATACATTTAATTCTTACATTAAAAGTTATTCACTATATAGCTCTACCTTTATGTGTACACTAATATAAATCTTGCTTTAACTGATTCCATTTTAGCTAAGTTATCCACATATAATATTATGCATTTTATTAGTGTATTGTCCTTTATTAAAAAAATTTCATTTGATATGGTAAATTTAAGATATTTTTATAAGTCAATAAAAATGTTTGAAGTTCTGTTTTATTATTATTTTACAAATATACCAAATAACCATCACTATATGTATATTATAACATTTTCTGTTTTGCTAGGTCTCTACACGCTAATATAAACTGCATGTGAGTTGATCAAGCTATGTCAAAAAAGAAGAAAGTTATATTTCTATTCTAAAAACATAGCTATATTTCCTGATCAACTCGGCCTATTAATTGTTGAGAATTGTGCTATTGATGAAATCAGCTTTTAATTTATTTAATCTGGGCACCAGAATTCCTAAGAATTCGCTGAAATCATCATATAACATCTCACAAATAAAAAAAAAAACTTTTAAACTAATCGGTATTACATCATACCGTAACGAGAATTATTTTCTCCTTTTTGATTATTATTCCTGGGCTTGTTTAAACATATTGGCAAGGTAAATTCCGTTTTAAATCTTATTAAACTAATAATAAATTTAATACTAAAAAAATAATAACTATTATTAATAACGGACAAATGAAAATTGATATTAGAAATATTTTTATTATTATAACAGATTAAACATCTGTTTAAGCTAAAATGAGAATTCCTAATCAAGTAAATCAGAGAGAACACATATTAATTCAAATATGATGCAATCAATAAAATAAAATAATTCATTAAAAAGTTCTGGTATAAACAAAAGTCTCTTGTATAGAAAAAATGAAAGTCTCTATCGGGATTATTTTAAGACTTGTTTGCAAACACTTAATTTTGTCACAATCAGGAATAAGTAGTCTTAACTTACCGGTAAGTTTTGTGAATTCACGAAGGTTGTGGATAACTATGCATAGTTTTTCAGGGTTGAATTGAGCTCACGGCCTTTGATTATTAGTTAATCTTGGTGGTTCCATAGGCTAGTCGCGTAAGCTTCTCTGGTGTCCATCGGTAATGATGTCAGCTAAAGCTCCGGTCTACTCTCGTATGAATAACTTTTTCATCGTAGAGTGGTCTGGATTCTTTAATCCAAAACCAACCAAAAGAATATCAGCTAAACCAAGATGTTCCTCCAACTGAATCCCTCCTTTTTATACTAGAGGTCCCGTTATTGGACTTCTGCACATGCTAATATCATGGCGTTTCATGTTTATAATCTTATACAGTCTTTATCATTTTTCAATTACTAAGTTCTCATTTTTTTTTTATCAAGTTTTTCGGCCATGTTTAATTAGCTAAAATATTTTTCTTTTAGCTTGTCTTTTTACTTGCTTTTGGAATTCTTTTGTTCTCTCTAATTCTACTTTTATTTCCAGTTAAGTAAAAAAAAATACGAAAGAAAAATTTAACTTTCATTGTACGTTATTTTTTAAAAAAAAAAATTAGTCAAAAAAAAATCTAAATTTACTTTTATTTTTTAGCTTTTACCAAATGCCAATATATTTGCAACGTATATACAATATAAATGACATGCATATTAATAGAAAAACAGACTGCTTTATTTTTGCACCACATAGCAATGTGATTTGAAATATGCATTATGTAAACCTAGCACAAGAAGACACAACTGAGGATATCATAAGAGAAAAACAAACTGTAGAAAATTATAATACAAATCACATTATAAAAAGTGATTATTTATTTTAATGTTTGTATTTCCTTATTTTGTAAAAATATTGAATCAAGTTGCAATAATTAATATTCACAACAGAACAAAAATAAATGTATTCTTAATTCTGCACCATTTCCGCACCCCTCTTGCATTGCCCCATCATGCCTTGTTTACCGCAGTCCTCTGGTCCTGCCAAGATTAATACGATAGTTTATTGATTGATGCTTTTCCAACTACAAGGTGAGCAGGAATTTACATACAAAAATGCCTAGAACATATTAAAATATTAATATGGTTTTTTCAGAGAGTAATTTGCTATTTGAGCAATGAAGTAACAAGCTGAACATAACCCCTTTCAATTGATCCAACTTTTTTAAAACTTTCTTCTGTTAAGAATTTTAAAAAAATCTTTAATTCAGAATTTTCAACTCTTATGTCTGCATCATTACAACTATGCAGAACTCTATTTTGAATTTAGAAAACATTTTTTCTTTCTTATTGCATTGCGAAATCCATATAATATTAAAATCATCTATGTTTTTCATTATTTTTTACAATGCTCTTTTACAACCCATTATTGACAGTTTCGATTACTCCAGCTCTTCTTCAGAACTTCTATTTATATTTGGAAATATAAGTAGAAATTCTGAAGAAAATTGCTGGGGCAATCAAAAATTGTCAATAGTGAGTTGTAAAAAAGCATTGTAAAAAGTAACAAAAAACATAAATGATATCAATATTATAATTTAAAAATCAACAATATAAGTAAAATGTTCAAACTGTTTGAAATGCAGTAACTTTTAATGCCATTAGTTTAAATATATTGTTCACCAGGGCCTGTCAAAAAGACAAAACGTTAAAAAATAATATTAAATTAGTAGTAGAAAAATATCTAAATATTTTTTTTAAAAGCTTTGGAAATATTTTAACTAATTCTCATTTAATCTTAAAATTTTCCCGAGTATTTTTTAATGAAATACGTATATGTTAACAAAAATATAAACAAGAATTCAAGATATCTACATATTTTTGTTGTGAAATAACTATTTTTCAGGAATTTTTATTATGCTGAAGTTCGCAAGCGATAAATAAAATTACTGAATATCATTAAACGATAAAACTAAAAATTGCCATTTTAAATTGATTTAATTGAGCCTTAAATGCAACGGAGAAGGGGTGGGAGTCTATTTTGGACTATAAGTACTTGAAAAAAAAAAAACATAATAATCAACTGTTATCTATTTAACTTTCTTTATAACCGAAAACGAAAGTACAAAGGCAATTTTTTTTTCATGTGTCAAAGCATAGGCCGGGAAGCGAACCCGCAAACCCGGAACAACTGCTTGTAAGGCAGCTGTGCTGATCACTCGACCACCAACACTTGACGAGGCATTTTTTTTCTTCTGTTATCAGAATAATGTCGCAAAAGATTTAAAGAAGTACATAATATCTTAATAAAAAAAATTATTTTTGTTAGTGCTGTAAAAAGAAAAAAAACAAAGTATATTATTACTGTTTTATATTTCTGAAATTGTTTTCCAAATAATTTGCAAATACGTTTGCGAAGGTAAAATAAAATGAAAGGAAAACTGAATAATTAAATAATGTTGAGAGAAAAAAAAAAAATGGTATAAATATTGCTGGATATTTTTCGTAAAATTAGATATGACATTGGTGCGCATGCAGAAATGACTAAAAAAAGAAAAGGCAAAAACCATACATATTACTAGTTACAAATATTTTGGGCTAAATTACTGATAAATGGTTAAGTGGTTTTAATTATGAAAATAGACATATAAAGCAAAAAGAATATGAATAATTTAAATATTTGTTAGACTCAGAGGTGAGTAGTAATTCAGTGGATTGGCTAAAGATACTGCTAAATCAACAGTTAAAATATACTTTTTTAGTTTGGTCAAGAAAACTAAAAGGATTTTTATTTTCCTTATAAATAAACAAATATATATATATATTGTACTTACTGACATTGGAGATGTATTTCAGTACGTGACAAGATGCCAGTTATAATTTTTTTTTTTTATTTGATTTTTGTATAATGGATATGTTAAATTATAAAGTATTTACTGTGCTGCTATGACAACAATAATATTAATATGTTATTTATTATATTATAAGATTATAAATTGACAATATGTGAATAATAAAGTATATAATTTGAATGAAATTATTTTTTTTATGTTTCATTTTTATTACTGCATCCACAGTAATAAATTATGAATAATACAAATAAATGTTTAATATTTCAAATATATTTGTCCTTTTTATTTGTTTAATGTTATGGAAGGAGATATAGTTGAAATATATTTCCAATATAATTTATTGAAAATATAATGTAGATTGTATAAGTTTGGTTGAAATGAAAGATGATATTGGTATTGTAAAATATAAATTTTTATTGTATGTAATATTTCTCAAATATTTATTTTTGTTAGTTGAATGGTACAATTTTTATTAGACAAACATGACCAGAAATAGCTTAAGGTGAATATAGATGATTACTATGACGTCAGCAAAGAAATCTTATAAATAGGACTGAAAAATTTGAACAAAACTTGTTTCTCTTGTTTTTGCTTTGAACTGAAGCTATACTTTTCTCTACATAATTTTTTATTATTATTCTAAAAGTATATAATTCAAAATAAAATGGAGGAGTAAAAATTAGCATTACCTGCCCATTGACTGGGGCTGATTATCAATAAAATTTGATGGGGAATGACAATTTTATTGTAGAATGAAAATTCATCAAAATTGCTTCATTACTTAAACCATCAGAATATTCTATCTTTTGAAATGGGTGTTACATATAGTTTTAAAGATGGAATACAAACATCAAAGGTATACAAGAGTCACATTTACTTGATGATGTGATTTTATTAAATCGATTGATCAAATTTTTGTGAGATATAAATTAGTTTAATTTCCATTGTATTGCCATAGATAAAAGCTAACATATATTTATTTATATAGTTTTTAAATAATACTTGCTTATGAAAGGATCTCTCTTCATATAATTGTAAATATAAAATAGTGTTTATGTATGCAACATCATATAAACCAAATAATTATTATTTGAAAGAAAAATTGGAATGTATACATAAAATATCGGAATCGACAAAATGTACTTTGAATTTAAAGTTCTTGTGAATTCACTATATATTCTCTGAAATAAAGACTTATTATTGGTTTTGTAGTTTGAAAAATAGACCTTAGAACTGTGATGCCATACTGGGAATATAGTATGTAAAGACTTTTATTCATGTCATTTATTTATATTATTATTATTATTATTGATATATATGTTTTTGTTTATCTTTATTTAAAAATATAAAATTATTTATTGACAAATAATATATATATAGTTTTTAATTTAAATGGTAACCTGCTCACATACTAAAATGTAAGATAGGTACACTTTTCCTAAGTTTAAATTGATATCTTGTAGTATGGTAATTATTATTTTAATTTAAATATTTTTTTTAGTGATTATAGATTAACCATCCTGCCATCTGTTCTGATTATAATCAAATCAGCTAAAAAAAAACTGGTAATTTTTACATTATCGTAGCGAATTTATGCTCACTTTAAAACTTAAAAAGTGCTCTCTCTAGAATTAATTTACAAGTAAAAAATCAATAATATTTAAATTTGAAGCTAGAACAATAGGAGGTGAACTTTCCAAGATGCTGATTGGTTGTTTTTCATTTTGAACAAAAGGGACCAATTATCAACAATTTTGACAGCTCCCAAGTTCTTTGTTTTGATTTTCAAAATGAAAACGAATATTTTAGAGTATTTTTTTACATACTATAAATTATTTTGATAAAATATGCTGAAAATATAATTATTTTAAAAGAATAGTTAAGATTTTAGTAAAAATTCTTTACTTTTACATGAACGTAAATTGTGAAAGAAATCAATGATATCCGCAGCACTTTCTAATTTGTTACAAACTTTCTTTTTAGGTCTTCTATTATCAAATATTTTTATAATTATAAATAGAAATTTATTTTTGAAAAAACTTTTGTTTACTTTCATAATCTGACAAATCATTAATTTGCTTTTTACAAACGAAACTAAAATGAACATAATATTAAAAGACAAATATACTGCTGATTTTGTACTTGACCAATCAAAAGTTTAGAGGTTTAACTCACTCAACAACCAGAATTATTGATGGCACAAAGGTTAACATAGAATACATCATTTATATTAGAATTTCAAAAGATTATATCAGAATAAGAATTTATTTTACTTTGTTTTTATTAATTGGCATTAATTAATAAATAAGTTCATTTTTATCTATCTATATATATATATTTATTAATTATATTTTATGTGAAATCTAAAAGAAGGTATATTTTGAACCCTCTTATATTTTAGAAAGTGGAAGCATCTTCAACACATTTGCACTACATAGACATATATATTTAATATTTAATTATGGGGTAATTGGAAATTAATAGGCAATCACGTATGTATATATGAAATTAAGGTTAATAGATGATTTATTGTATATTCAATTAGATCATATGTATACATATCACTCATTTACAATCTATTCATCAATATATTATATAATCGAAACTTATTGATTAATAAATTTGAATTTAAATTAAATCAAATAAGCTTTTCTGATTATTTTTAATTATTAATAACATTCAAATGAGAATAGATAAACTATCTATATCAAAAAAAGAAAAATTTACTTGAAATGACTATATTATATAATCCAGAAATAAAATTACAGAATTGGTAAATAATAATAGTTACATTTTTTTTATTGACTAGACATAATCTTTATATGATAATCATAATTAATTATTTTCTTGTTTACCTAAATTATTATCGACTGTATAAGTATTGTAATTATTCCATGATTGATTATTAAGATCTTAATCTTAGTCAATAATAAAGCTGCTAGTAGTATACTGTGTTCTGTCATAAATCAGAATAATTGGCTTTAATTATATTTAAGTTTAATTGAAGTGGATCATCAATCCAATTAATTATTAAATTTTAATATTCATATTTAATTATAATAAATGCTAATAACTCCTTTTATATGTTTTAATTGTTATAATATAGTTTTAATAATTTATTCATAGAAAATTTAAAACAAATTGATATGATTTGTTAATTGTACTTAAGCAAATATCCAATAGAAATCTACTGTTTCTTTTATAAATTGGTATGATTTGATATTACAGATTCAAGATTATCTAATAGGTTCGTTGATATTATATTATTAAGTATTTTGTTTTATTATAACTAAATTAATTAACAAGAATAAAGTCTATAATAAGAATATAGCTTAGGTTTGTTAGTATAATTATTTATTATTTTATTAAACTAAGATTTGAAATTAATTATTGGATTGTATATTTATTTAGATATTATGAGCATTGGAATAAAATTGTTGTCTCAATCATTCATTAATTATTTTATTTAGATATAAGTATCTTTAAATTTTAGTATAAGTTTGTAGTTTGTAAGCAATGTTTGATTAGTTAGGTATATTAGAACTTAGTTGTTTAATGATTTATCATAATTTTTTTTCCATATGTCATAGCATCGGCCGGGAGGCGAACCTACAACCATCTGCAAACAACTACTTGCTTGCAATGCAGCTGCGATGACATCTTGGCTAACAACGCTTGACAATTTATCATAATTTTCATTTGATTATAAGTAAAATACATTTTAAGCATATATCATTGTTTTGGAACAATAATATTTGAATTAACTGCGTTAGTTTAATTCATATTAAGTAAGGATTGTATTTAGGAATCTGAAGCGATGATCTTGTTTGTTTTCTATTTATTTTAAGTGCAGGTTGAATCCATGATGCTGCAATAAAGATTCTCATCACTATTTTGCTTTAGTGTAGTTGACAGTCAGATTGGTGATTAAATAAAGAATTGTGTTAAATACTGAATAAATTAGTTATTGATTGGTATTCATTCAATTTCGTATATTGTCTTAATTTTATTATGAATGATATTATTATTCACAGGTTATTATAAAATTAATATTATTTTTATTTGAATTACATTATATTCAATTATAAATGATGTCTAACTTCAGGAATTATTTTCATTCTATTGCATAGAGTGACCAATGACTGAGCTATATTTTATTCAGGTTATATTAGAGTTATTATTTTGTTGCACATTTTCAATCTGTTACAAATATTACTTAAATGATTGGGGCTATATTAGAGGTTAGCCTACACATATATTTATTCTATTACAAATAATACCGTAATTTGAAGTGGCATAATTAAACAGAAACACTCTATTATGGTTTTATTGTATATGAATCGTTACAAATGGATCCCATATATACTCTCATTTTATCCCATTACAAATGGCATTCTAACTTTAAGGATAGTAATAAGAGTTATTTCATCATCATTTTACTTTTATTTTTATATCAATAATAAATGTTGTTTAAAACCTGTAGGGCAATTTTTTATTCAGTTACAAATGGCATCCATTGATTACTCTGGTTGGCACAGGGTGGCACTACTGTATGGAGAGTTTTGCCTTGTTTACAAATGGTACTGCAATTTGCAGGGTTTTATTAAACTGGGATCATTTTTTTTATGGATCTCATTTTATTCCGTCACAACATATAAAATTATTTTTAAAATGTAATTAGAGGATTGTACTTAAAAATCTAATTAAAATTGTTCGGACGTTATTGTACATGGATTAAATTTTAATTATTTTGTTTTGTCGAAAAATTAATTAAACTATCCTATTAAGTTGATTGTTTCAATAATTAAATGTGGGTTGTATAATTATTTTCCTCCATTATAAGCATTAATCGCTGATTTTAGAATGATTGGTGATCAGTGATTAGAGTTCTTATTTATTTTCATTAAAAACTTGGGGTCAAGCTCCGCAAAAGTTGTTCAAGTTCAATATCCAACGTGAGCGCAAAGCAAATCATGCGTATATTGTGTGATGAAACTAGCTATTACCAAAACGAATGTAGTACTATAAGCAAATGTATTGGTAAATGTTCCTAAGAATAAACCGGTATTATAACACCATTGAACAAATTAACAGATTGAAATAGAGTTTGGCTGGGTACATTACTATAAGAAATGATAATAGATAAACAATTGAAATCTTAAAATGGATCCCAATAAACTGTAAAAAACCTAGAAGGCATCACTTGTGATATGTATGAATGAAATAAGAAAGTGTGCTGGTGTGCTGTAGAAAAGGAAAACTAGAAATCAGAGAAAGTGGATTAAACTTGGAAAAAACCTTCATCCTTCAGTGAATCGATAGTCGTTTAAAATGATGATAATAATTTTCATAAGATGACATCTAGAAGTTTCAATATGCTATACTTGCTTTTTGTATTAGCTGAATATTTACATATGTACCCACAGAAGAAACAACCATCAGTGATACTATCAAGTTAAAATGAAATCAAGCAAGTTTTAAAATGCAATTTGTTAAAAATAAAAATGATTTATTTTAAGGTAATCTGGAAAATTACTGATATATTATGAAGTCAAGAATCTCATAAATCAATCTAAAAATTTTTTCCATTAAATCAAATAGTTTGTTCTGATGTCGAGAATAAGAAACAATCACTTATTAGTCATATTTAATTAATTTTTCTAATTAATGTATATTTTTAAAAAATAAAAACATTTTCCCTTTCAATTAACCAGCCCACATTTAAAAGTATTGAAGATAGCTGGGAATCGATCAAAATAAAAATAATCGATTGCATGAATTGTAAAATTTAAATTTATGGATTAAAGTATGAACAAATTCTTTTTCATTTGTAATTTTTATATTTGATGTTTTTTTTTTTTTTTCCATATGTCATAGCATTGGCCGGGACGCGAACCCACAACCGTCTGCAACCAACTACTTGCTTGTAAGGCAGCTGCGATAACATCTCAGCTAACAATGCTTGACCTTATATTTGATGTTGATGAAACCGCAATCCATTTTGATTAATCCATTGAACTTTTAAGAATAATATGACACTTTATTTATGACATTGTACTTTTCATACTAGTTTTTAGCTTGTGGCCTTTATCAGTGAGGAGCCATGGATATGAGAGCCCTGCATCTAGATCTTAGGACCAAATGCAACCTTCCAACAGCCACCTTTTAACTTTTTAGTTAATTATAAAGCTATGAGTCCAAAATGAAAACAGACAGATTATTCATTATAGATCAGAACCCAGTTCAGCATCTATATATTTTGATGTCTTTGGTTCTTTAATAACCATAGTCACTACCACACCATTTGGTGGGATTGGTTAAACCACTAAACATAGCACGATCACCATAGTCTATGCTTACAAAAGTCGTTATAAGAGATAAAACACTCCACACAGTAATACCACACAGAGTAATTAATGGATGCAAGAAAGGTTGTGCTAACATTCATATCTAGTGTCTACTCATTCAACATCAACAGACTAGTTTCTAGTTTGTAGCCTTCATTAATGGGGAGTCTTCGATCTGCTGAAAGCACTGCACCCAGATCTAGACTGATGAAAGCCACTGGCTAGAAACTAGCCTAGAGATGTTGAATGAGTAGGCACTAGATAGGTATTTTGTGTATAAACCTTCTTGCATCCATTGATTACTCTGACTTGCACTGAGAGTACTACTGTATGGGGGGGGAGTTGTTTCTGTTATAACAGTATGTTTAAGCATAGGGAATTAGGATTATGTGATGTTTAGGGGCTTAATACGAATCCTACCATACAATAATGACTATGGTTATCAAAGAACCAAAGGCACCATAAGGTATAGATGCTGAACTGAGTTCAGATTTTTATGATTATACAAGTGAATGAGTTTGGATTGTAAACATTATTGTGTTTTCATTTTAGACTCATAGATTCATAGTTAATTGAAAAGGTAAAAAGTGGCTGCTAGAGGGTTGCATTAGATTGGTGGATGCAATGATCTCAGATCCAAGGCTCTTCACTGATGATGGCCATAAGCTAGAAACTAGTCTGAGGGTGTTGAATGAGTAAGCACTAGATAGGAATTTTATGCACAAACCTTCTCGCATCCATTGATTATCACTGGTTTCTACTGTGTGTCACTAGGGTATGAAGAGTTTTGCCTCTATTATAACAGCTTGTGTGAGCATAAGGAATAGTGATCCTGGGGAAGTTTAGTAGAAATTACAACTAATTTGCAGTGAATTTCAAATTTTAATCAACTAAAAGATCAATTAGATTTAAAAGTGGTTTCAGTACAATATATGACATCCAAGTATTGAGAGAAGTTATAGAAAAAAAACAATAAATATGAATTACCATTATGTTTTGAATTTTTAAATTCTAAAAGACATTTGAATGTATAATAATTTCTACAGTGATTAAATATTGGATCATCAAGATATAGACTGAGTATAATGTTATGTTCTGAAATATATTATCAAAATGCAACAGCAATGATTAGATTACATGGTGATACTAAGAAGATTACCATCAAGGAAGATTTATGACAGAATAATTACTTCTTATAACTGTTTTTGCAAATAATAGGGTCAGATTATTAATATTGAGAAAAATATAATGGGTTAAATAAGTCATAGGATTAAACTTGGAATACTTTTAGTAGAAATAACATAAAATAGAAATATATTTGTTTGAAAAGGGGGTTTGTTTTACTGTATTCTTAGTTATGGATCTGAGACTCAGATACAGAATAGAAAAACAATTCAGAAACTTAAGATCACACAAGAAGTACGAAGAGATGTATATTAGGAATACCAAGAAGGGAAAAAAAACAAAATATTTGAATGAGAGAATAAATAAGGATTGCTATCATCATTGAAAGGATTAAAAAATTGAAATGAAATTAGACTGGACATAATTGAAATCTTAACATGGATTCCAATAGAAATAGACCACTTATAAGATGAATAGAAAAAATTAGGAATATTGTTGGTATGTGAAAGAGAAGAGAATCTAGGAATCAGAGAAACTGATTAAACTTGGGCAGATCTTCATTTGACAGTTGATTACTAATGGTTGAAAATGACAATGACTGATAAAAAATAAATTTTTATCCCCTGCTTGATGAATACCAAATAACTGGGCTCAAGAGAAAGTGACTGATTAAATACAGATTGTATTGAAAGTTTGTTTGTATAGTTAAAATGTTTTTAAAGGTATATTAATAAATAATACTGTGGCCTAAATAATTCTACTTCTAAGTGCAACAATAACACAGTTTTTTTTTAAACTGAACATTTTATAATATTATTTGTAATCAACAAAATCTCAAGGTCAATTAAGTGATACAGCGTAATTTATATATATATATATAAGTATCTAATCAGCAAATTATAAAGTATTTCTTAAGATATTTCCTGTAACAAACCCTCAAAGAATGATTTAATGTTGTTGTTTTTTTACATTCTGTAATGAGTAAAATTTTTGAACGCTTTATTTTATCCGCACTTAGATTTTTTTTTCTTCTTTTATATATATGACTTTTTTTTTCATATATCATAGCATCGGCCGGGAGACGAACCCACAACCGTCTGCAACCAACTACTTGCTTGCAAGGCGGCTGCAATGATCTCTCGGCTAATAACGCTTGACATATATATGACTTTTTTATTAGATTTATCGATTTATTCAGTAAACCATATCAAATGATTAGATAGACTTTTTAAATAACTATCTCATTGCAGAATAAAAACTCCCTTTGTACACAAACAATGAAAGCGAAGACAGTAGTCAGCAAACTGGCCAAGTAGCGAAGTTTGAGCAATTCCCTTTTCTTGTTTTGCCCTCTACCACTTGACAGTGACGATGGTTAATTAGATTGTATATAGTCCAACTACTTGAAAAAATATTCTTAATTTATCTTTAACATTATAAATATTGCAAACGAATGTGCCACGTCTGTACCACGCCATCTTTTTAAATAATTTTAGAAGATTCATTTTGAATTACTGACGAGTGCTGGTTTTAACACGAAATACGTATATTGGTGATTATTTATCTTTTCGACACATGTGTGATCAAGTGTATCAGCGGTATGAAATAGCATGAATGGATGAGGGTTGTGTGGAAGTCTGAATTCAAACCTCCTATATATTAAATGCTAAGCTCTGTTGCTTTTGCAGCAAGCAACATAAATGTTGTCAATATACTTATACTAGGGTGCAGCAGTATCAATTTAAAAACACATATTTTTTTTTTAATTCATTACCTTATTTTCGAAGTTGTTATCCTTTTTCTTATCTTGTTTGTAATTAGTTCTAGATAACACTGGCTATGTCAAAGGTTTATCCCATATCTTTATTTATTAACAGTAACTGAGCATGCGTCCGGCTAGAGAAGCCAGGTTCGTAGCATACATAAGATGGCTGGTATGCTGCAGTATACAGATAAAAATGCTAATTATTTAAATTAGTTATTTACATATTCTATTTGAGAGTTGGACGCAATTCTCTTTGTTATTAATGACATAGTTGCTGTTTGCAATAAACCAAGCTTCCTTCACTTTTCGTTTTCTCCGAGCAAACATTTATAGGCTTTACTTTCATTTATTAAAATACTACTATTTTTATATTACCTTTATCACTTTTATAGAGGCAGCCATTTAATATAAAGTTCAATTGTGTTGATGAGATTTGTAATTATTTAGTGTTTCCATTATCAATAAATACCCCAATATCTAATAAGAGGATTTGATTAATTATTGCTTTCTAACTTTATCAACCATCTTTTTAAATTCGTCTTAACTGTATATCATGACCATCATTGACGTATTTTTTTCTAGTGCATTATTTTGAGTGAAATTTTCTCTTCTGCTATTTCATACAGTCTCTATTTGGGAGAAATAACTAAAATAGCTAGATTCTTTTGGCATTTTTATTTTAACCTCTTCGAACAATCATTAAATAATTTTGTACTTTTGATATCTTACTTATCTATATGCAGGCCCTGTCACTAAAAGAAATCAGTTTACCATGATATTTGTATTTAATGACTTTTTGATTCTGTCGGTGGATACTTTACTTTTTTGGTGATCTAATTTTGGACTTAACAACCGAAGCATACCTTTTAATACTTTCAAACTTTTGCCTATATATTTTTATATGTGTTTATGTCTATGGTTGGTAAAAAAAAAATATTTAGATAAAAAAATGAAGGCATTAGAAGTGATAAAAATGGGTGTAATCCATGGCTCCTGGATTCCAAAAACTGCTAATCCATCCCTGAATTAAATTATGCAGAGCAAAAAAATAATTAAATAGCTTTATTCCTTCAGAATTCAAAAAAAGTTTCAGTATCAGAGATTGTAATTAGATATAATTATATATTAGATTAGTTTCAACTATCAATCCTGTTACTATAGATCTCTCAAAATTATGTTTGCTCTTATCTAGACCTTCCTTTCCCTTTTTATAATATAAAAAGATAACTGTGAGCTAAGCACTTGCAGATCTGTGAAACTATCATTAATAGTGGAAGTTTTGCCATATTAAAATCATAAATTTTAGGATTAGTTCATCAATTGGACTAATTTGTAGGAACATTCCTATTGGAAATATGGTGGTGCTACTTAGGAAGAAAATACTGGAAGAACAGTTTCTTTAGCACTAGAATATTCTGTTGCTGAATATTTCACCAATGTGTGGAGAAAAGTGTTCATACTAAATTTTTTGGATATATGATTAAATATTACCAATCAAAACATGACATGGCTTGTATTGAAATATTATGTTTTCAGTTTGGACTATAGTTAACCAAAAAAGTGTAAAGTAGATGTTAGAGGGGTGCATTATAACAAAATATCAAAGTTTATTGCTTCCAGATCCAAAGCGCCTTACTGATGAAATTCATAAGCTAGATAGTAGTCTAGGAATATTGGATGGGTAGTCACTGGTTAGAGATTATAATGCACAACCTTCTAGCATCTATTGATTACTTATATTAAGTGAGGCTATGGTGTGGAAATTTACTACTAAGTATGCAGTAGCTTAACTATTTTTTCACATATTTATCTCTCAGGTACCAGAAGGTAAGTTGTCTTATAAAAATATATAAGAAACAGTTAGATTTATCAGACTTATCACTAATCTAAGGTAAGGTTTTACCATTTATAACACATTTGTAAATCAAGATTTCTTTTTGGATGCCCAACTACAAATTGCTTTGAACATCTCAAGAATGATGGCATAAGAAATATATCCTTTGTAGATCCCAAACAAATTTCTTTTTCCAGAGCCAACAATAAAGCCAGATGGTTTTGATTTTTTTAGTTATTATTATAGTTTTAACAGTAGAATCAGATTTATTTCTGGTCAAAGTGCTTAAATGTATCAGAAATGAAATTTCTTAGTTCTTACTTATGCAATTATGGACACAGCATAAACTATAAAACATCTAATTAATGACTATTAAATATATGCATTCACACAAAGTAGAAGAATTAAAGGACCTAATAGAGCTATTCATGAATCTGCTTATTGATTAGAAACATTAGATTCATTTATAATATCTGTTATTCACGAATCTACTTATTCATTAGAAACATTAGATTCATTTACAATATCTGTTAATAGTTGTAAAAAAACAAAAACATATACTAAATAAAAGGGCATTGTCACTCATTTGATTAATCTTTTCCATTAAGAATATCTATCTGCTGACCAATAATTGAATAGTTAACTAAAGTGAGTAAAAATCAGCTGAGAAAAATAAATTTTAAGCTATCTGAAAAATAAGTTTCACATCAAATGGTTAATGGTTGTCACAAAGCTCTACTGTGAATTGCTCATAATTTCTTCTAATAGTGTTACTTCTTTTACAAAATTTTTACATCATAACACATGTTAAGGTTTTGTAGTGTAGTATATTAGCTGCCATGGGTATGGGTTGAATTCACATCAAAAATGAAACACACACAGGGGTTTTTTTTTTTTTTGGATAGTCATTGAAAATCTAATCCAACATGGGTGAATGTATATTTTCACTAGAGAACAAAGTAGGTCTCTGAAATGATTCTTAATAAACTGACTATAATATGAAGTAACTTCTACTATTGGTAAGGAGCAGCCCACAGAGAGCATTATTAAGTGCTGGAACAAGACTAATAAAACCCTCCTCAAGTACACAAGAACACATAAATCAGTAATGTCATAATTGAACATTTATTAGTTACATTCCAATAAACTTGCACATACATTAAAAAGAGAACAGGTACCTCTGTAAAAGAAATAAAAACAATAGTACACATTAGTATATAAACAATAATGAAACAATATACATAAGAAATGAATTTAATACTAGATTGATTACAAGCTCATACCAGTTATTATAGTTTAGATTTAATGACATTTATAATCAGCTAAACAAAGGTGCTTTCCTAATCTTTTTCCTGGAAAAATTGTGAATCACATCACCAAAATCAATTGGTTTTTGCAAGATCAGACTCAATATTGAGTCTTGCCAAATTCACCAGTAGCCCCTATGATAGAGTCAATCTTAGATAATTTTTTCTTTCAGATTTAATTTGCTGAATGAGCACTTCGCAGAGGCAACAGTGACAGGAATTATTAACAGAATATGGAAGCAAACATATATATTGTATTTTGAAAGAGTCCTTCCAGAATGTATCTTTTCAAGCAATTCAGTAGCTCCAATGGACTCAGTTGGCCCTCTGCAAAACTTGCTTGATGAACAGATGACAAATAACTTATCTCCATTACAAGATGTTTACTCATATCAACAAGATATTGATCTGCTAGTAATTTTGATTTTTCTTTCAGTTCATCTTGTGGAATTGATAGGTACTTCCAGAGAAAGATGAACTTCTCATAAATGTTCATTGCAGCATTAAAACAAACAATGAGTTCACCAATATTACATAGAATACAGACTTTCTGAAATATGCCTTCTCAGGGGATTCATCCATCTTATCTTGTTTTGACAAATTTGCTTTTTCTGTAGCACTTTTATTATGGAATCTCTTTCCTTTGTATTTTATTTCATTCCGAGTTCCAGAGAGTTTCACTTCTATGCACAAATTAGAATCAACATGATTGGCATCATTTCACTTACTTTTCCAGCAAGTTTGAAGATTTGTCAGTTCTGAAATCAAGCTTTTTAACATCCAGCATTGCATTTCTGGGCTTGTTACCAATATCAACTGCAACTAATACTCTGTACCTACCAACAAACATTATCACACAAATGAAGGATGTGATATAAGACAAAACTGCATTAACCTCTATTATTGTTTTGGCAGTTAGGTTCAACTCCAAGAGGTTTTCTAATGCTAATTTGATACATTGCAGGTAGGCTACAAAGGGCTTTATACTTTCAACATGGTCTGATTATCATGTGTTAGACATGTGATGAAGAGAATAGCCAATATACTTCTACAATATTTCCCACAGCTGTGGACTAGAACTAAACAAGTTATAAACAGTTTAGGCAGTTCTAAATTATGTTATTGCTTCAGGAATGCATTCTGCAGCATCATTTCCACATAAATTGTGTGGAATCTATATGGTGAAAATAAAACTTTCACATTGCTCAAGTATTCTCGGCTGCATTGTCAGAGTCTTGTGCATGACAATCGTCATCACAGTGGTGCATCACATTCTTTCAATGATTCTGCTATTATCTGTGCTATGTCATATCCTGTTTTATTGCTTGGGTCAACAAACTGTAAAAATCTGTTTACATTTTTATATTAGTTTTTATATGGTTTTACATAACACAAATGAAATGTTGTTCAACATGGGATGAATCTGGCATGGAATCAACAATAGTAGCCAAGTACTTTGCAGTTTTCCTGTTCTCCAACATGTTTTGCTTTACAAGTGAGGAACATCCAGCAAATAACTTGTTTTGGGACATTTCTTGTGACTTTTTAACTTGCAACATATGTTCTTTTAGAACTGGATCCCAATGAGACAACAAATCTATGACTCCCAGACCATTTTCATTGTCTTTTTCACCAATGCACTCAGAGCAGCCATGCAAAGCAAGCCCCTGTTCACCAAGAAATAGTATAACATCAATGAGTCATTTCATAATGTTGTACCACTTGACAGATTCTGTTTCAATTGATGCCTCCAATAGACTGTCAATGTCTTTGCCAGATGACAGGTATCCTTCTAGTTCTCACCAAACACAATAGCATTGCCTATGACTATAATTTCTCCCATGTTCTGGGATGTGAATACATAATTTTTGCCATTTATAGCTGTTGACCATCCTTTTGTTGATGCAAGCATAGACTTAGTTGCTAAGGTAATGCTGCAACAAATCTTGTTCCAAAATAATCAACAAGAAAGCAAAAGAATGCTTAGCTTCATGCCAGACAATCCAATCAGTCATGTTTTTCACCATTTAAACTTCAAAATGTTAGAATATTTTCAGAAAAACCCTTATTATCTATAACTTTGGGAAATATTTTAAGAAAGCCAGTATGACTTTTAATAACATAGTTTTTATATCCAATTGAGAAGGCATATCTGTTATAAAAAGTTCCAATATCAATTCAAGTATTTGACCTATTCTTCTCTTCACTATGTCTGCCATGCCCATATTCTGTAGTCAGTGAAGTACTCTCCTCACTAACATTCAATTATTTCTCTAAATCTTTAATTTGATAATTTACTTGATCTAATGTTTCTTGAAAAACCAAACTAGCCACTTGAGATTCTGACCTTTGTTTCATTTCTCTACTTGACTCACATTGTCCTGAATTTAAAGTTTCAGTTTGGTTAGTTTCATTTGTTTTGCATTTAACACCAAATTGAAAAAGTGTTTGTCATCTCTTTTTATTAATCTCATCACGTTTCTGTTTTTTCTTGCATTTTTGAGCTCCAGGTTTTTGCGATGACATTTCATAATCATAGGTAAACTGAAATGAAATATAAAATATATTCATAAACAAAATGAAACTATACTTGCAAA
This sequence comes from Epiperipatus broadwayi, assembly GCA_028023455.1. NCBI lineage: Eukaryota > Metazoa > Onychophora > Udeonychophora > Euonychophora > Peripatidae > Epiperipatus > Epiperipatus broadwayi. The sequence continues at coordinate 274,239 of JAQFVV010000150.1, read as the reverse complement.
TTTAAATAAGTAATAAAATTAAATAAATTATATAAATAACTGTTCACCGAGTGTTCAGATTAATAAAGGTTATGTCAAACAAGGCTTCAAGGTGGTTTTACTAAACACACAAAGTATAGAGTATGACGTATATATTGAAGCGGTCATATTTATATATCATATATATTATATATGTACTTCATGTATATATTTTGCTATTAAGTTGAAATATTAAGACATTTAAAAAAAATTTTTAATGTATAAAAAAATGTAAGGTGGGGTTTCAAATCAGCAAAGAAAGTTTAACTTTCTAAATTAATTAATTAATTAAAAATCCAATTGATATCGAAAGCCTGTATAAATTAAATTCTAATTTTATAATTATTTAGGGAAAAGGTGTCAAAACGTGTCAAGTCAGATGAAATCAAAGACATTCAGAATTCAATTAAGAAATGCAATTAGTAAAATTTCAAACTTAAATTACATTATGATTATGTCAGTAAGATTCTTTTTAGATAATAAAGAAAATAATTTTTCTTAAATTTAATTAATTAATTTGGAGGTCCGGATGGCTTTGTTTTTGAGAGCTATTGGTAAAAAAAAACTTCTGGAAGAGTTATTGTCCACATCTTGTAGAGTTTGTTACTGTAAACTTCAGGAGTACATTTCATGAAGAGTTCAGTTACTGTATACTTATTTCTGGAAGAGTTTTATAGTAAAGTTTTTAAATAGTTAAATTACATCACACTATTGAGTGAGTACATTGCCGCAATTTCTCTGCTCAGCGCTGGTGAAGCTGAGTATGGAGTTCTCTCGTATTATAGAATGCCGTGCCGATAAAGCCATTGCCTACATTTAACAACCATGTTGCTGACATACTATGCCGTTGCCATCAATACAAAGCCCCAATGTATAATACCACGGAGTGACCAGCCAATTCTACTGTTTGCCAACATCCTTCAAAAGTCTGGCAAACTACTAATTTAATGTAATTATCAATTTTAAATGATAAAAACCTCTCAAATACTCTCTTCCTTTGCTTTAAACAATTATATATTAATCATTCTATAAAAATTATATTATTTAGATATTATATTGCCTTATTTAAATATTTTCTTATTGTGTTATAACGCACGCTTAATTAATCGTATATTGTAAGGAAGATCGACTATTGCAATATATATATACGTTATCTTTCTTAAATTTTGCAAGACTTATTGTTTAAGAATCAGACGGAGGTAAATTTAGGAAAATATTTCAATGATTAAAATAATTGACATTATCTAAAGAAAGTCCAATAATTAAATAAAAGCAAGATTCTAATTTGTGTTTTTTATTATTATTTGCTATTCAAATTTGTCTATTCAAATCAGTTAATATCTGAGCCATTAACGCAATTACGAATGGTTCATAAACATTTTTTAAAAATAAAAGTTTAACAAAATAAAAGTTAAAACTTTATTTACTTTTAGAAGAGACAAGTATATATGTATACTGCATATATGTGATTATAAACAACTTTCAGTTTTAAAATAAATTTAATGTTCGAAGTTGAAAGTTAAAACCTCGTTTCTATTTTCTTTTGACAAATAAATATGTGCCCTGCATGATACGATAATTTAATTCTTTAAATCTTTTACCTCAATTTTAATATTTTTAATCATCGCATCAATAATTTCTTTATATCTGTAAGACCTCTGGGCAGATCTCTAATTAAGCAGGGAGTAATCTCTTAGGCAAAACTCTCCACACAGTAGTGCCACTCAGTGCAAGCCAGAGTAATCAATGAATGCCAGAAGGCTTCTGCATAAAATCCCTACCTAGTGCCCACTCATCCAATATTCTCAGACTAGTTTCTTGCTTGCGGCTTTCATCAGTGAGGAGCCTTAGATCTGAGAACACTGCACCTAGGATCTTAGGATCTAATGTAACCTTTCAGCAGCCACCTTTTATCCCCACTTAACTACAAAGCTATGAGAATAAAATTGAAAAACAATAATATTTTCAATCCAAGCTCATTGGCTTACATAGTCACAGTTCAGTACCCATACATTTTGTTGTATTTGATTCTTTAATAACCATAGCCACCACATGCTATTAGGCAGCATTGTTATTAACCACTAAACATCACATGATCACCATTTCTTATGCTTGCTCACAACTGTTATTAAAACAGGCAAAACTCTCCATATGAAATGGTGTTCATGTGATGTTTTAGTGGTTTAATACCAATTCTTCCTAGTAGGATAGTGGTGGCTATGGTTATTAAAGAACCAAAGACAATAAATGTATGAGTACTGACCTTAGTTCAGATCTATATGACTATATAAGCTAATGAGCTCATATTGAAAATATTTGTTTTCAACTTTATTCTCATAGCTTTGTAGTTAAGTAGACATAAAAGGTGGCTGCTGGAAGGTTACATTAGATCCTAAGATCTAGGTGAAATGCTCTCATATCCAAGGCTCCTCACTGATAAAAGCCACAAACTAGAATCTAGTCTGAGGATATTGGATGAGTAGGCATTAGATAGGGATTTTATGCAGAAGCCTTCTGGCATCCATTGATTGCTCTGGCTTGCACAAAGTGGTACTACTCTATGGAGAGTTTTGCCTATTTAATAACAGTTATAAGCAAGCATAAGAAATGGTGATCATATGATGTTTAGTGGTGTAATTTTTTTTAAATATATAATAACTGTGTAGGCTCTGATTTGGCCTCTTATAATAGACATTCGCATATTGTAAGCAGGCCAAACAATATTTCTTATATTAAGCTTTGCATAGGTGTCTAACTTCATGTTTATGTGATTACGTTTCTTCTGCAGGTGTATATCCCTGCTTCGGAATATAGAATAATTGGGTCCCTTTTGAATTATGATCCATGCAAATATGGGAATATTCTTTTCTATTTCAGACCCAGTGGACTTTTGTTGTATCACCAATTGGGCAGTGGATCATTCCTGCTTGTTAGTGAAATTTATTAATTATTGTAGGAAGATTCTTATTCCTTCCTACCAGTTATCCATTTATTTCTTAGAGATTTGGATATGATCTTGCGGAGGCGAGAATGTTCCAGTCTACCTTGTCAGTGTATTTATTTATTACTGTAGGAACCCAGTGCTTCCTGCCTTCCTTTGTGTATGTTAAAACCTGATATTTAGGCATTGGTGGGTCATGATCATGAGAGTTATGCATTTATCTATTTAACCATACTTATCTTGCTTTATTTATTATTGTGTACCTGCTTGAGGGATATCTGCCCCAAAGATCGTGTTCATCACCCGAGGTCCCTTATTCATATATATGTTATACATTGAAACTTTGATATATGTACTCATTAATTAATGTGATTCCATGATCTTATAAGTCTAGCAACTAAATTAAGTGTTTGTCATTTCTTTTGTTTATTTTTTTTGTAAATTTTAATATTAATAAAGTGTTTATACTATATATTGTAACATTGGTTATTTATCCTTTTGATCATGAAGGGTGCTACCATGTCACTGCATACCTAGAAAATTTGTTTACCATGATTAAAAGTTTATGATAATGATGATTTGCATTGATCAGACCCAGGGAGAGCAAGAGCTCATTAATATTGTTCAGACAATTGAGAAAAGAAAACACTAAGACAAAAATCACTGAAATTAATTTTAAATAATTTAAAATTTTATTAAATTCAAGCAAAAACAAAATAAATCTAGCAAACAAAATATGAAAGTTGACCTAGATTTATTAGCGTTTTCATCCCAGATTGTATATGAGTACTGCAAATATTAAAACATTAAACACTCTGGCAGGTAAGTTCATTTTCTCATCTACAAATTTCAAAAGAAAATTTATATCTTCTTTCTGGCAATTTATAAGGACCAATTCTAGTTTCCTAATTCAGAGATAAGCATTTATTTTTATATGACGCTATGTGTACAATTGTATTACATTCAAAGATCAGCCTTTCAAGCTAATTGTGCACGCATCTTTTTGAGAGTGTTAAACAATAAATGATACTTCCCTCTACAATACAAGATATAATATTAATGCAGGAATTAAAGGAATCCTCTTATTCCTATGGCTCAAATTCTTTTATATGAGCAAATCTGAAGTACTGTTGAGGAAAGTGTGAGCATAGAATTCTCACTTTAAATTACTATTTACGATGTTTGGATGAATGATGTCGTGAAATTGTCTAGAATTTACTAAATGTCACTCTAACTGAAACTCAATTGTAAGTAAATAAGCATTTATTTTTATATGTCGCTATGTGTACAATTGTATTACATTCAAAGATCAGCCTTTCAAGCTAATTGTGCATGTGTCTTTTTGAGAGTGTTAAATAATAAATGAATACTTCCCTCTACAATACAAGATATAGTATTAATTTTTTTTTTTTTTTAACAAAATTTTTTTTTTATTTTTTTTATTTTTTAAAAAAAGACCACAAATTTAAAAACTTAAAATTTAAATTTTAAAAAATGGCGAGTAGAGGTTCAGAGTCGAGGGGGGCCGAAAAAAATAAAGATTAATGCAGGAATAAAAAGAATCCTCTTATTCCTATGACAGATTTGCTCATATAAGGAAGTATTCATTTATTATTTAACACTCTCAAAAAGACGCATGCACAATTAGCTTGAAAGACTGATCTTTGAATGTAATACAATTGTACACATAGCGTCATATAAAAATAAATGCTTATTTACTTATAATTGAGTTTCAGTTAGAGTGACGTTTAGTAAATTCTAGACAATTTCACCGTCATTCATCCAAACATCGTAAATAGTAATTTAAAGTGAGAATTCTATGCTCATGCTTTCCTCAACATTACTTCAGATTTGCTCATATAAAAGAATTTGAGTTGTAGGAATAAGAGGATTCCTTTTATTCCTGCATTAATACTATATCTTGTATTGTAGAGGGAAGTATTCATTTATTATTTAACACTCTCAAAAAGACGCATGTACAATTAGCTTGAAAGGCTGATCTTTGAATATAATTCAGAGATAGAAAAACAATAGGGTCTTGTAGGAAATCAATGAAACACTGCCAGCGAACCTTCCTTGGCCCAGAATGTCTCGATACCAAGAACATCATATGCTGGTAGGACAGCTCATGATATGTCACTTTTAAGGCAATTCATGGTTAATTTCACATACAAGATAAGAAAACATGAGAAAATAATACGATCTTACGTAGTCTTAGAACGAAGAAACAAAACCTCCAATTTCAGAAAACCAGAACACTATAGATGATAAACCATCTGCCAAAAGATTTAGTCTGCAGGAAATGCAAACTGAACTTATTTAAAATTAATTTCAGGGTAATACAAGAGGGACAGGTGAGTTGAAAAAAATTACAAACATCTGCCAAAGCATTTAGCAAGAGTTAGTAACATAAAAAGAGACATATTAAGCATATAAAATATAAACTCACAATACACTCTCAGATTAATAAATTTAAAACAAACCTAGCATGCTGTAAATAGAATAAGAAGAAAATAGATAATAAATGCTTAAAATATTTAAATTGAATGTTTATAAGATATTACAATGATAGGTAATTTTAAAGATTAAGCTGAGACTAGACAGATTTAAATCCTTGTTAACATATGAAAATGTATTATCTTGAGATAAAGTCCATCAGATTTCTTCTCGCAAGGAAGACAATGTTATTCTTAATTAGAGTTCATCATTGGCTTCTGAGTTATTTTTTTGGTAGGGAGATGGAGGCAAGTACTGGATCAGTTTTTGTATAATTTTTAAGGCATGATCAACAGGAACAATTTGGCATCCAGGGTTCATCTTGAGTTGGTTTAGCATGTCATGGCATAGATATTCATAGCAACTAGTTTTGGCATTCTGAAGAGATAATTCTGTTTATTAAATGGAAGCCCATAATATATTTCAGAAAACAGCTAATAGAATATTCTCAATTGCCGATCGAGATGTGAACAGCAACCTTGAGCTGTGGCAGCACAGCACTTCAAATGGTTATAATGACTGATGTACTAAAAGTTGAACAAAACTAAAGTAGCAGAATAAACATCAATAGCTAAAGAATAATCAGCAGAATAGAATAGAATAATCTTCAGTTCGAGACCCAGGCTATTTATATGATTCTTTCTTATCTCCTGCATCATCTTTAATTATTATTTAATAGTTTTAGACCCGGATCTCAGTCTAAATCTTAATTAAAAATTCCAACCAGGGTAATCTTATTTAGAATTAATTAAAAAAAAAAAAGTCAAAACAAGACTCAGCTTTTCTTATTACAAATAAATTTTAAATAGATTATATTTAAAATAAACAGGAATGCCCTTAAAACTTTTCAAAATTAAAAGCTTTCTCAAAAAAAAACTTTTAATTAGAACGTATTTACAAATGAATTTTAAAAAAAAAAACTGAAAAAAAAAAAAAGATTTTAAAACTAAAATCTATTGCAAATAAAAATCTTAAGGGTTTTTTTTTAAAAAGTGAGTACGTGGGTGGTATCACTTACTCTTAATACATAAAATAATAAAATACAAAACTTTGATATAACTTTTTAAAACTAAAAAAACAAAGTAGTTTCAACTTATGCGATAAAACTTTTGAATCAGATAGAGTATCTGGTTCAATATATACATTGCATTGATTGTCTTGTTTTGCCACAGGGAAATCATATAATTGTAATCTAATTTTAAGAGCCTCTACCTCTCCCTGATCACCAAACCTAAAAGAAAGTGAAGTAGTATGTAGGTTGGAATGAGTTGTGGTGGTTCAAATCATCCTAGTGGTGATTTATGTGGTTGCCAGTTCATCCTGACTGTTACAATATCTAATATTGTTTTTCTTTTTAAAATTTGGTTTTGTCAAAATTTATAAAGATTTTCCCCTTCATGGGCCCACTTTGAGCTCCATAGGCCTGAAAACAGTGTGACAGTGGTACTCCTCTCTCCTCGGGCCTGGTAAGGAGTAAATTGATCTATCATTGAATACATAATTCATTTTAATTAAATGTTGTATTTTCTCTAACATTGTCTCTTTAATATTAGCAAAATAAAATTATTACACTATTTCTTTATTTTTGTTATTTATTTATGCATTCTGATATTTAAATTTATACAAATGCAGTAATAATTTATTAAATCTGTTCATTTTATATCATTTCATGGCATGCCTACATAAGATTTTATTCCCTATCTGATTATATTTTGCTTTGCTTCATGTTTAACGATCTCTGTGATATAATTGCACACTTCATTAAATATATTTTCCTTCTTATAGATTCTTCAAATCAGATAACCTATTTAAACTTTTAATGTTATTTTTTTAAAAGTATCTCCATCATTAAAAAAAAAACCATTAGATTCTTGCAAAAGTTTGGTTGACTTGGAGTATCTGATATGTATGTGTATGCTCAAATGCACATACATATATAGGTATAAACAGAGAGAGAGAGAGAGAGAGAGGGAGAAGAGAGAGAGAGGGAGAAGAGAGAGAAAGAGGGAGAAGAGAGAGAGAGAGTAATAAGTTTAATAAATTAAAGAATTTTAAAAGACTAATTCTTTTAAAATAGTAAGTAAAAGATTTATAACTTTTAAAATTAGAAAAAGATTATTTTCTAAAAATTAATACCAGTCTAATTAATGAGAGTAGAATGCGTCATTAATGAAATAACCAAAGGAATTAGTGTTTAGATTTCCTTCATAAGATGAACAACAAACTATAAAAATAACTCATTAATTAGAGTCAAAAAGATAACAATGTAAATGCTTCTATGGAGATTAAAATGAAGAATCACCTGAGCCAACAGGTGTATGAGCCAATCAACTGCAGGGAATAAAACAATGAATGCCTCAGTATGAATTTGATGAAGAGGAGACTTGATTCTTGAAGCTTCACCTGTGCAAACTGACATATCTATTGGAGCAGATTGTCTCCCATGGCACAATGCTAAGTGTGGAGAGCTTGCCTCTGAATGTGGGAACAGCCAGCTAGGACTCTTACAGGTTATATTGATCTACATTATTATTTATGTATGCCTTCCAGCCTTATTATATAAAATAATTACATGTATGTCAATAGTTAAAACCCTATTAAAGATCGTTCATTGAATTATCTATAAATATTAACTGTGTAGTAGTAATTTGTACTCATGGGAAGTGCACTCTTAGATTAGCTAGACATAGCAATATCCTTAATGCCATTACTAACAGGTCCATCTCTGGGATATACAGTTAATCAAAATCAACAGTTCAGATATAAATCAAAGTAATTATTATGCAGTGAATCAAGACAATCTTTAACATTATTATCAATTCTTTTTTGATACGTAATTCAATGATGGAACTAGAATTTTTGGGCCTCTAAGCAGTTTTTTTAAAATGCCCTTTTTAAATATTTATAAGTTATATTAATACTTTTTTGAATACATATGTTGTATCCTGTGAGCAGCAAGTAAATAATTGACAAAGGCAGAATTAAGATGGTAAGCTAATAGTTTAATTTAAATAATGTAGGAGCATATTTACAAATGTACATAGCCTACTTAAGGCGTATTAAAATGAAAGGTCGTGATCTGCACACAATAAATCCTAGTCCTTTGGACTTATAGAAGCAGGAGTCTCTGACTTACATTAATACCAGAATGTATAGACCAGGTTCTGAGAGTTTATATATCCCTCAAGTCTTCTGGAATCTTTACAAATGTTACCAAATATGGAGTTTTTCATATACACTTGATATCTTTTACCCACATCACCATATATGGCGGTTTTTACAGTTCTCTGATGTTATACGGCCAGCTGTGCAACTCTATGACCTAACAATATTGCTACACATTGATAGTTACATTACTACACATTTATTGTTACAGTTATTTATGTACTTATATATATAATCATTTAGATACAATCATTATATATAATTATTGTACAAAGTTATTATTTTTATTCTACACAATTATTATACATTTATTGTTGCACATATATATATATTCCTTGCTTGACCTTGAACACTGCAACATATTTATTGTTGCATATATATATATTTCTTGCTTGACCTTGAACACTGCAACATATAAAGCAAAAGAGGGTGCACCCAAAAGAGTCTATAAGACTGAAGGGCTTATATGCATTGTCTTAATTTACTTAATGATAGCTAAATCAATTATTATAGCTTAAAAATTGCTATATATTTTAAAATATCCCATCTTTTACTTAGAAATCACTTATTTTGGCTATTAATTATCCAAAGTTGCAGTCTCTCGCTGACAGTTCAAAGATATGAACAAATCTCGCTTAGATAAAGTGTCGTTTGTTTAAGAATATATAAATATAAATTTTATCTACTAAAACTTTATATAAACAAACACGCGAATTAAAACAATATCTTAATATATAAATATCAACACATTTAATTGATCAATTATTATATATACAGTATTTAATTACAAAAGAGCGATTACACTTTTCCTTCTTATCACACTGTTAGGATATTTTTTATTAAAGAAACTATTTGTACCTTTTCCCTTCTGTATTTTTCTTTGCTAATATATACGTAAGACTTTTGAGTTGACAAAAATTAACCTAAAATAGACTTTCTACCGTGAGAATAATATCTGGATTAATCATTTTTATTAGTTTGGATTGTTTTATAGGTTTAACATTATCTGGTTTCTGTCTTTCCAATGACGTATATAAACTGCCTTTAGGATTTTTTAAAGCTGACTTGAAAAACTCGCCTAAGTCAGATCTAATCAAAATGGAGAAGTTTCAGTTGGTCAGTTTGAAATTTTAAAAATGTCAAACTAACTTCTTGTACTGTAATTAAAGTGAAATGCAGTAAATAGTTTTTAAAGAGTAGCTGACCCAGATATCTTTTGAATTGCTTTTTATTATTCTGGAAACTTCAAAATGTACTTTTTTTTATAGATATTATTTTAAGGCTTTTCCCCCCTAAGAAGTCAGTATATTAAATTATTTTATTTCTTCTAAATAAAAATAAATAAATCAGCATTTTAATTAAATAGGTCAATGTAAAGAAGAAAGCTTTTCTAACAGCCTCTCCTTTTCTCCCTCTCCGCCCATAAAAAAAAATTATAAAAGAGAATTTATCAGGTTTTTTAATCGCTGAATAATCGCGATTTTATTTTTTTGTTACCGTCTAAACTTAAAGCAGCTACATATCCATTTGCTGAAAATTTGATAAAGTTCTAAACTTATTTAGAATTGGTAAAAAAAAAAAAAATAATTATAATTTTATTTAGCTTGTGTTATGTTCTGACTATTGAGAAATTTGTACAATAGTACATAAAAGTAAATAAAATAGTATAAGTATGTGCGTGGATACAATTAGTCAGAAGTAAAAGGACATTAAACCTATTCTAGAAAATTAATATGTATGATACTTAAAATTACACAAAAAGAAAAAAGTAAATTGATGTGCTAATCCGCAGAGAGGCAATAATGTAAATAATTACGCAAATTAGAAAAAGCAAATGAAAAATCTGCTGAATTAGACGCGCGTGCGCAGACCACCGTCATGCGTAAGCAGTAAAAAAGGCTATTAAAAAGCATACACATAGTCCAGTATACGAAGAGTTAACAGTGAATAGTCAACAGAGCTAAAAGTGTACAGAGAAATAGAATGCAGCATTATTGTTAACCGTATGAAGTACGGTGCGATCATAAATGTATAATATTTATAAATTTATACATTATTAAGCAAGGTATCTGTAGCTTTGAAACTTGGCCATGAATTTGTAAACAACACTGCTCTAAAAAAATGTAGAATATACTCAGCCATATAGATGTTTCTTTTACTTGTATTAATATACCTTAATGTTATACTAAATCAGCAAAGATATAAAAGGTGAAAAGACTGAGAAAAGTCCGCATGTCCTATTATACCATAAGCAAATTATATTGTGATTATGACTTAAATTTTGATTGTTCAGTGAAATTCAGATTAAATAGAAATCGTCAATATAGGAAATTTGAACTCAGACTTTCAAGCACCCACCAACTATCCTCACTATCTTATACAACTGATATACATGACCACACATGTAGAAAAGATAAATAATCACCAATATAGATATTTCATGCTAAACCAGCATTCATTAGTTGGTCCAGATTATCATTGTAGTGTTTTGTATAAGATGGCGGACATGTTTGTGCACTCCAGAAAAAACTAGAATGTATTCGAGAGGTTGTTTTAGATCGCACGCTGATAGCTGTGGAATTTAATTAAGGCATTGGCATAATGGTGATCGACTATTCCAAGAGATATTTGCTGATTGCAAATATTTCTGGATAAGAGATGATACCTTATTGGACGGTGTATTAATTGCTACAGTTGTCAGCAAGCAATAGAAGACTGGGTAACATCTACGCAGGGCAGCAATTAGAGGACAACTCCAATAGACAGCAGTCACGCAGTAGTTGAGTAGCAGTATTAGAGGAGACGTCGGTTTAACACCAGCAGAGATATCTCGCATTAGTGCTTGCGGTTAATGACCAGCGCCCAGTGGAAATGTAGTTCACAGGTGTAGCTGAAAGAGACCGCAGCAGAGAAGAGCATTAGTTGCAGAGAAGAGCATTAGTTGCCGAGAAGAGCATTAGTTGCAGAGAAGAGCATTAGTTGCCGAGAAGAGCATTAGTTGCAGAGAAGAGCATTAGTTGCAGAGTAGAAGCATTCGTTGCAGAGCAGAGCATTAGTTGCAGAGTAGAAGCATTTGTTGCAGAGCAGAGCATTAGTTGCAGAATAGAAGCATTCATTGCAGAGCAAGGCATTCGTTGCAAAATAGACCATTTGTTGGAGAGCACTCATTGGAAAAGAACAGCGTGGGAATTGCGATTACGTAAAGTAGAGAGAGAGTTGTTGCAGACTGTTCGCTATTCTGATTACTTAATAACATCGTGTCCTAATGTATATAGACGTGCATATGGGTACTTCAATCATCTCCCACACATATACAAGATAGCAAATCTTTACACTTTAATGGGCAGGTTTCAATCTACTCCAACTTTTCAGCCATCCATATCATTGAAAATCTGATGACGGAAAGCCCAAATCCCATGTTGATGCTAACATTATTGCCAATATAATATAGAAATCACCAGAAACTATTTATTCAGCAGATTCCATTATGAGAATTATACCCCATAATCTAAATAATATTAAAATAAACAAGTGATTCTAAAATAATTACTTGTGTATGTATTTTCAAGAATCTTATCTGATTCCAGAATTTTAGCATTTTTGACAGAAAGTAAACTAAAGCCTTTTATAGACTTTTGAAGAAAAAAATGTCTCCAGGCTAGTTGAATTCTTGTGATCTATTTGGAAATAAAATACTTTTTTAAAAAAAATTCAGTTTAGTGATTAATATTCAACTTTTTTTTTTTTTTGTCATTGCAAATCAGTGGTCCTTTATTTTTACCTGGTTGTAATATAATTTTTTTGTTTAATCAACAAATTTCTGGATTATGACATTCTTTGACACTTTATCTGACTTGAAATGATGTAATAACTTTCTTCCAAAAATTAATGAAAACTAACTGTCTTTCCTAAAAAATGATAAAACTCAATCAAAAGCGTTCTTATTCCAGCTTAAACATCTCTGCTTTGAACTTAATAATAATCTGTTTTTGTAATTGTTAAACAGAAAGTCAGTCTCCGATAATGCGCTATTTCTTGAATGTTATAAATCTCTGCACACTCACCCGTCAGTAAGAGTTTTAAAAACTTAAGTGAATCATTTAAGTTTAGAGTGTATTTGTATATATAATAGATATTAATCTGTTTGTAAGTCAACTGAACAATAAGGAGCAATTTCTTTGTTAACATTTAATAATTAAAATTTAATTGTTTTTGTCATATAAGATTGGATTGACTGGGATGTCAAGTGATGTGTGGTTTCCAAATAACAGGTTGCATAACAATTTCATTTTGAATTAATTGATTAAACAGATATTTTATTAGACTCTGTTCATAATTCATTAAATAATCTCTTAGCTCTTGAATCGGCCTCTCTTCTATTGCCTTGCTCAACTGTATAGAGTTTTTGTTGTATAAAAGTTGCTTCACTAGTAATTCAAAATTTTGTATACAATTATATTTATTAATACATGTGCTATATGACATTTAGATTATAGAGAATTATAAGTCTAGCTTTAAGAAATAAATTGATTTGATATTTTTGGATACGACTAAAGGCTTTTGCTATCTAGATTAGTACAGATTGTTTCTATGCCAACATTCATCTAATAGTTTTAAATGTTGGAATCAACCGACAAATGCTTAAGTACATTCTTAGTTATCAGAAGTATATTATCTTATTCTTCTCTTTTACTTTCTTTGTATATCTTATAATACTTCTTACATATACACTTCAATGCAAACAAATTTTCTTAAAAAAACTTCGTTTTTCTTACAGTTTCCGTACTTTCATTCTTAACCTATATCTTTTTCCATAATATACTCATAATGAATTGAACAATAGTACTAGACAGGATTGAATATAAATATACTATAATGGTATAAGATTAAGTATGAGATTAAAACTTAAATGTCATAATATATATTTTAACATTATATTTTATACACATATTTTAACCTCTTTAACTTAATACGTTATTACTTTTATACTTATATTGACCTATATTATTATTTATCCCCATTTATTTTAATCTATTGATAACACTAAATAAAATAAATAAATAAAACAAGTTATCAATTTTTATACATTTAAATATTCCCATATCTTTATAATACCTATCTAAAATATAAGAATAAAACTATTCAAAAACATATGTTGGACTGTTTTCATCATCTATGAGTGAGTGTTGAATGTATAAAAAATTTTAGACTTTATTTAAACTTTCCAAATACAAACAACTTGTTAGCAGTAACACACAAATAGACTACAAAAATACATGTTGTAAGTAGTAGTATTGCCACTCTTCTTCCGGTGTTGCTGACCTGAAATACACAGCGACAGTATTCGCATAGAAGTTGAACTCACACCTTTAGATTCTTGAATATCAAATTTAAGGCAAACACTTTAACCATTGGTTGAACTCACACTCTTACATTCTTCAATATTGAATTTAAGGCAAACACTCTAACCAACTAACCAGTGATTAGAGTGTTTGCCTTAAATTCAATATTCAAGAATCTAAAGATGTGACTTCAACTTCTATGTAAATACTGTCACTGATCAGGCCAGCAACACCTGAAGAAGAATGGAGAATACTATTATGAGAAACATTGTGTAATTACTATCCTGTGTTATCTATTTGTGTGTTTGTATCTGGAAAGTTTAAATAAAGTTTAAAATTTTCTATACATTCAACATTCAGTCATAGATGATGGGAATATTCCAACATATAACATCTAATAATATATCATCATCACAAATCTTCAGACAAATACCAACAATAAAAATAGTCAAAATAAGAGTCATAGATCACATTAAACCTATTCTCTTAAGTTTGTAAGTTATAAACAATGAGGATTGCCAATTCCTCAACAAGCTTTGTGATAAATGCTTAGCTAGAGAAAACATTTAAAATATCTCTGTCAGGACCCCCTCCCTCCCAAACCTCTGACCATGGTTTTGTCCTCTGGAACTCCTCAGAGAGGTGCTAGGGTAGGTCCAGACACTAGATCTAAAAACACCAATCCAAAGCCCGCATTTAACTAAAAGTTATATATTGAGTGGAAAATCTAAAATTTTCAGACACCTACATGTCTTCAAACCCAGCTATTCAACTCAAATAGCTATGTGGGGCTGAGATATCTTCAGTCATACCATATACACCTGGATCTCGTTTTACGCGATAGATAGGTTCCTCAGAAAACACGCACAAAAGAAATCGCACAAAAATAGACGTAACTTACCTTGAAAAAGGGGGGATACAGACTGTGAATTTTCAAAAACTTCATAAAAGCAAAGCCAACATAAAATTACTTTAAAATTCGCGCAAAAAAAAAAATAAGGAAATAAAATATGACTAATAAAAAATTTCAAATTTGAAAAAAAATGATACAAGACAAACTTTTTTTAACTATAATATTTAATTTTATTCAGAACAATATATTTTTATGCCTAATTTACAGTACAGTAATTGACATTTTTTTTATACACGTTTTAATTATTATCGCTACTTGCCGATAAACAGGTTCATTTGCAAACTGGTAAAAAATCAGATTCTTCACAAGAGGAAATACAACTAGCACCAACTTCACTCTCATGTTGTGTTAATGGTTTTCTGGTGACAACGTAATTAGTAATTAATCTTTGAGACGATAATTTTATTAATTGTTTATGAAGCTCGCGATATCCAGACATACAACCATTTAGCTCTCGTTGGAATTTAAGAGCCCATTCGTGATTAGTGTTAATAAGAAAATTAAAAATAAACTTGCGGACACTAAATGATTAATAATTGATTGCATTCTTTTTTAAAAAGCAAAAACAGAATGTGATTTAAAATGCAAAAGTAACATGCACAAGTTTGAACAAATTTACATTATAATCTTGTAAAATCTAATGTGGGTATACATAAAATGTGCAAATCATGATTTTAATTTCATTATTGCATAAAATCTTACTATTATAAAGCACTGAAAATATTGAAATTACTAAGATGAAAGTCGAATTCCAATAATGTGCTATTACTTTCAATATAATGTAAGTGCGCGAAATTTATTATTTAAAGTAATAGCGCATTATCAGAGTTCGACTTCCGAAGAAACATGAACCGCGTAACTTCAAAATCACGTTAAATAAATCCGTGTAAAACGAGACCCAGCTGTATTTATAGTCGTAGCAATATAACATTGCATAAGACTTAAGGCAGAGACTATAAATAGTCGAAATAAAAATCATAGATAACATTGCATAAGACTTAAGGCAGAGACTATAAATAGTCAAAATAAGAATCATAGATAACATTGCATAAGACTTAAGGCAGAGACTATAAATAGTCAAAATAAGAATCATAGATAACATTGCATAAGACTTAAGGCAGAGACTATAAATAGTCAAAATAAGAATCATAGATAACATTGCATAAGACTTAAGGCAGAGACTATAAATAGTCAAAATAAGAATCATAGATCACATGACCCTATTCTCAATAGATAACTTTTAGTTAAATGCTGGCTTTGGGTTGTTTTTAGATCTAGTGTCTGAACCTACCCTAGCACCTCTCTGAGGAGTGCCAGAGCACGAAACCATGGTCAGAGGTTTGGGGGGGGTCCTGTTAGAGATATTTTAAATGCTTTCTCTAGCTAAGCATTTATCACAGAGCTTGTTGAGGAATTGGCAATCCTCATTGTTTACAAACAATAAAAGTTTTAAAATATTTTTTTTTTTGTTTCTTAAAACATAACACGAATTTACCAAGTTTCAGCCTTGGGATGTTTGGTTTCCATGGTGACCAAAACGTTTTAAACAACTTACAGTTAGGATCTCTTCACTAATCTATATTTTTCCTTAAAATATAATGAACTGCAGAAATCCCAATGTAAACAATTATTTCCCAATTATATGTTTTTATTTTCACTTATAATAAAACTTCTTTCTGATCTTATTAAATATATATTTTTATTGTAGATTTCTTTCTTTTTAATATACTAATAAATTTTCACAACTTCAGAAATCACATTTTATAATTCACATTACCCCAAAGGTATTCCTTGCAATTATTATCCCTTGTTTCTAAGATTTTATACAAACTTCCATTTGTTATGCAGATCGATTTTATCCTGGATATAAGTGATACACATTTTGAATAGTAAGATATTTATTTTATAAGTTTATTAAACCATTCCAATTAAAATTAATTTCTATTCAATATTATTTATCATTACTGCTTACTTGATTTTCTTGCTTTCATAATATTTTTCAATCTCATCTTATCAACAAGCAATTTACTTATCTTTATAATAAACAGTTAAAGTCTTATATAAAATGTAGATAAAATATCCATCTAATTATTTTTCTCTTTTAGTTCATTAAATATCAACACATCCTTTTACTTTTATGTCATTCATTCATTATATAAAATTTATTTATAAAATCTATCATATATAACTGTCTTAATGAAATAATAAACCATATTCCGACACAGTTTACTTTATTCAACTTACTAGTTAAACATACTTTTGCTTGATTTCTACTAACATTAAATCCAAATTTTCTTAGGTAAATATTTTCATTAACATTATTTACTGATTTACTTTTCATTAAATAACTCAAGTTCATATGAATATTTTTCCTTCTGTTTATTTATATATTCCAATCCTAACCATTATAATTTTTATTACAAACACAATGTAGAATTACATCAGCTTGCTTGGTAATTAATTTATTATGTATTGATATAATACTTACTGTTTTTGCATCTAACTATGTTTTTATCTTACAACATGCTTGTCAAGCATTGGTAGCCGAGAGATCAGCACAGCTGCCTTGCGAGTAAACAGTTGCTTGCAGATAGTTGTCGCGGGTTCGCTTCCCGGCCAATGCTTTGGCATATGGAAAAAACATGCTTGCATAAATTTACAACTTATTCCTTTCATTGTTTCTGGTATTTTACAAGATATAATGATCCTAATTAGATCTTTTTCAGCGTACTGAATATTGGTTTACTGCCAGCAGATATTTTTAAGGTTTTTTTTATTCCATTGTTTTCAAAAAACTTTATAAAATAATTTTAGATTATTAGCTAAGCACTAATTAGTTTCTTTTTAAACTAAAAAATAATATTTTAATAATTTAAATTAAATTTTATGGAAAAAACTAAATTATTTCCATCCCATCTGTAATTTTTCCAATCAATTTCCTCAAATATCAACTTCTTATTTTTAAAAACATTTCAAATCATGATATCTCATTGGTAAATTCTTAAAATCATTTTGCAATGAATATTTAATTAGTTATAAACAATTATTTTTAGAAATATTTACTGACAAAAAAAATATATCTTTAATAAACTTAATAAAAAAAAATAATTAATTTTAAACTAATTTAAACAATTTTAATTACAGTATATATTTTACAGACTAAATCCTAAATTGACTTTCTAAATCTTTTATCACAAAATAATAAAAATCAATTTTATCTTATTTATTTTCACAAATGAATTGAGATTTTTCTGGAAATAGCCATTTTTTATTAGATCATAAGTGCACAAACATGATTACATATATCTATAGCACATATTCTACTTATAAATTTTATTTAAATGCATATTGATTATGTAAGTAATATTTACTAAGGCTGTAACCTCAAGAATATGCACGTAAAAATGCGATAGTAGGGACCTCTACAGGTCTTAGCTTGTGGTTAAGACCTGTAGAGGTCCCTACTGTCGCATTTTTATGCGCATATTATAAATATTATATTTCAACCTCACCACAATTTTAAATACTATTAAAAAATTAACTATTAACAAATACTATTAAGTTATACTGTATTATTTTTGATTCTTATATGCTTTTAAAATAGGTAACTTAAATAAAACTTAAACAACTCATACTGATCAAATTTAAATGATCTTAGTTCAAACCCCAAATGACCAATGTAACTCTTATCTTTCCTAGTTTTACAACCAAATATATTTATTTTATAAAATTTAAAATTTACTTTTAATTTCATTGATTATGGGATGTATCAATATAAAAGGGCACAATATATATATAATAAATATAATAGTGATTAACTATTGGACATAGTCTTACAATTCGTAAAAGTACTTTTGGTTAATTACTTAACCCTCTTCAACTGCTGTTTAATTTAAAAATATATATAAGGATTTATTTAATGTTACATTTTATATTCCAAATATCTTTAGTAAATTAATGAATAATTTTAAAAATGTCATATATGTCAAACAAAAAAGTAATATTATTTATCAATTTTTTTGTGGTTGCATGGGGTCATATATAGTTGAGTTGAGATGCAGTATAGAGAAAAGATGAAAGGAGCTCAATTATTATATAAGCATATAAAAAATAAAAATAATAATGATTTAGTGACAACTTCAGTTTCTTGGATCATGAAAAGACATTAATACAAATTTAATTTCGATCTCAAAAATGTTAAGATTCTTCATGAAGAGAGAAACTATAATAAAATAAAAATTAAAGCAGGAATTTTCATAAATAAAAATAAAATGTATATATTAATGGACAAGCTGCTAACATTAAAATTAGGGACTCTTGAAATTTGACTTGATTTTGTTTCTGTTTTGTTTTTAATTAAAAGGCAGTTAAGGAGGATTAAATAATAAAAGGAAAATACTTCTGCAAATTGTAAGATTGTGTATAATAGTTAATTACCATTATATTTATTATTACAATATTTATTAAATAATGGACATTTTATTTGAATTGTTTATATATATATGTGTGTGTATGTATTACCTATATCAATTTATATTTAAAAACGTAAAAATAGTTGGAAATCATGTGTTGGATTCAGATTTCACAGAGTAGTCTTAGATTTTTTAAAATCAAATTTAGGTTTCTATCATGGGCACACATACGTGCTTAAAATAAAATATAGTTAATTTTAAATTTAGTTTTAAAAAGTAAAAAAACGACAACAAAACAACTTATTTATTTCAACTAAATAAATTTGTTTTATAAAATTATGTTATGGAAACAAAGTTCAATTAAATATAACTAAAGGATCAGATTAATTTTAAACATTTTTTTGATAAAATAGTTTATCTTGGTATTAAGGGAAATTCTTTAAATCTGATTTCTTTTATTAAGCTTTGTTTTATGGTTTGTAAATATTTAAAATTGTAAAAAAAAAATTTTTTAAGAATTAAGATATGTAGTTGTTATCTGTAAAAAGAATCTTGTAAACATAGGTGATTAGAAATAATTACTGTCTTGCTTAATTATATCAGAAAAATGTTTTTACAAATTGGTTACTGTATAAATGGAAATGGGAAGACTCAGAAAACACTTTTGTCTATGGTCTTTACTTTTTGCTTGTCCATCATTTGCCAGGAACATCTTTTGCTGTTACCTTGAATTACAAGGAATTGCTACAAATAGTTAAACTAATCAATATGTGCTGCTAAATGCCAATAAAAAATTTGGTTCTGGACATAGATACCATAACTAGGATGCCTAACTCCAATTGTTGAATTAAATCCAATCTTATATCAATCATCTTCATATATATTACATAGTAGCAGAAGTAGACACACTTCTCAACAGTGAAAATGAACAAATTTTAAGATGAGCCTTGCCAGGAAATAAGAAAACTCAGTTGTGACAAAGTATTTTGAAAAGTTATTTACAGTATTTCAATAGGGAACTCTAAAATGAGCTCTTCTCCATCTGTCCAAAGTCAAAATATTTATTCATAAATATTTTGAACATAAGATAATCTTTAAAAAACTCTTGGTACCACAAGCCAATAATACTTTACATATGACCATCAATATATAATTTAATTTATAAATTTTGTATATTTATTTGAGTTTATCTCACTTGATTTAGTTTTAAAGTATTTGGCATATTGTGGTATGCTGCTCAACATTTAAAAATGTAGATACTAAACATTTTATCTTTGACAATTTTTTTTTTTTAAATTTAGTTGTATGTAATTGTATTTCTTTGAATACTGACAATAAAAGACAAATCAGTTTTGTTTCTTGAATTTTTTTTGCTAAACTCTTTGCTGCTCCCTAAGAGTTTAAATAACAAAGGTAGTTTTAATAATCAAGATTTAGTTTAAATAAATATTAAATCAATCTTTTTCCTAAAAGGGAAGTGTTTTTTTAAAGAATATAAGATTTAGTTTTTAAATAATTAAATTTAATTTAATGTCGAGCATTGGTGGTCGAGAGGTCAGCACAGTTAGTTGCCTTATAAGCAGTTATCCCGGATTAGTGGATTCGCTTCCTGGCCGATGCTATGACACATGAAAAAAAAAAATTAATTTAACAAAATTTATATCTCTGAAGCTACTGAAAGTCATTTAAACAATGTTTTAAAAATTAATGAAAGCAAAAGTATGTTTAGCAGATGCTTATGTGTGCATATATATAAATATGCTAAAAGGAGGTTGCCTTGACAACAGTTTGAAATTCTTTATTATCTATACTGGGATTGTCTAAATGTTGGCTGGTTTCTAATTGTTATATATATATAAGTAGTTTAATAAGTTGATTTTGTTTTACTTAGAACTTTTATTCAGGTTGCCATTATTATTTATTTCACATGCACATTTGATATTAAAGAATATATGTGTGTGTGCATTTTATATAGTGATCATGTAGAAATTTTATATATTGCACTTGAATTCTATGTATGTCTATCTGCCTCTCCATGATATATTTTTAATTCTCATGCAGTTTGATTTTATATATATTCACATGTGAATGATTTTGATTTTACTCTGGGTTTAGGGACATATCTCTCCACAAATGTATTTTCTTATGTTTGATTTTGAGTTTATACATAGTTTTCTTGCATAATGATTTTAATTTGTATTCTGGGTTGTAAGAGGTTTACTATGTTGTTTTACTTTTAATGCAGTGTAGGATTGAATGCATATTGTATAGACCTGATTTTGTAATTCCCTTTATATTGTGAATATTTAAAGTTAATCTGTTTTATTATTGCCTATTGTTTTAAGTTAATATAAAAATAAATGCATACATCTTAACTTGGCTAATATATACTTAGATAACAGAATAAAATGAACACTATTAGATAATAGTCTTAAGATAGATGGTACTGAATTATTAATGAAAAGTTTTGTGACTGTTAATATTCAAAGACTACCTGATATCAAATGAACTAGGCCAGCTTGAAGTGTGGAGTAGATTGAAGCCTGTCCATTAAAGTATACGGTTTGGCTATTTAATATATATTTGAGCACTTATAGCATATATGTGTAGAGATGGTAATCTGGACCAACTGATGATTTCTAGTTTAGCATGAAATACGTATATTGGTGATTATTTATCTTTTTAACATATATGTGTTCAAGTGTATCAGGGTTATGAGATAGTGTGGAGAGTGGTGGGTCGTGTGAAAGTATGTGCTCATATATCGTATATATTACATATATAAACACAGATATATAATAAACCTGTGTGTTTCAGTTAAGAATAATTTAACTGTATAATACAGAACTGTTAATAAAGTTGTTTTATTAGTTATCAGATTAAACTTTAGCATTTGTTTATTGTTATCTCTTCTTGCCAATTGATATTTTTAAAGAATATCTGTTTTGGTCTTTTTTTGTGATTTAGAGGCAATTAAAAGTATCTATCAGCAATGATATGTGGCTGTGTATACCTTTATAATTAATATCCTCTCCAGTAAAGTTTAATATAATGTTTTTTGAAAAGACATTGTAGTCTGTAGTCTAGTGAACCCTCTGGAGTGGATATTGACCATGCCTATAATGTGAGGCTGTGCATTAGAATATATATATAATTCGAACATATTTATATAGTTAATATCAGTCATCAACTTGAAGATTACATGAATGTATTCTGATTGGTTCTTTAATTTGAATAATCTTCCATTTCTTTTACTCATATGTCTATACTAAACTTAATGTAATCAAAAGGTACTTGAAATTCAGACTTTCAAGCTTCCTACAGCTATGCACCCCATCTTATACAATTGATACATATGACCACATACACAAAAAAGATAAATGATCTCCAATATACATATTTCATGATAAACCAGCACTCATCAATTAGTTCAAATCACCATCTCCCACACACATATACAATAAGTGTTCAGTTTATATTAAAATAGCAAATCTTCAAACTTTAATAGAGAAGTTTCAAGCTTGTCCACTTTTCAGTCAACCATATCACTGAAAATCTGAGGCTGGAATGTTCAAAGCCCTTGTTGATGCCAATATTATTATCATACCCATTTTCACTTTAAGTCAATTCTGACCTCTCAAATATAGGACCTTAATATATCCAATATACAGAAGAGGGATGGGCAGAATAAACTAACGTTGATTGTATGTATGTGTGGGAGATTGTGATCTGGACCAACTGATGAGTACTGTTTCAAAATGAAATACACATATATTGAAGATCATTTATCTTTTTTACATGTACGTAGTCATGTGTATCAGTTGCATAAGATGGAATGCATAGCTGTAGGAAGTTTGCAAGTCTCAGTTCAAGTTCCTTCTAATTACATTAAGTTTAGTATAGACATTATACAAGTTTGCAAGTCTCAGTTCAAGTTCCTTCTAATTACATTAAGTTTAGTATAGACCTTATACATGTATTTAAATATTATATATTCAGCCTGTATTCTGCCCACCCCTCCTCTTTATATTTAAATGGACATATTAAGATCCTATATGTGAGGGATCGAAGTGACTTAAACAGTCAACATGAGTGTGACAATATTAGCATCAAGGGTTTTGAGCATTCCACCCTGGGATTATCAATGATATAGATGGTTGAAGACTTGGAGAATATTGAAGCTTGTCTATTAAAGTTTGAATATTTGCTGTCTTAATATAAACTGAATACTGCTTGTATATATATATATATATATGGAAGATGTCGATATGGACCAACTAATGAGTGCTGCTTCAGCATAAAGTAGACATTGGAGATCATTTATCTGTTTCACATGTATGTGGTCATGGATATTGGTTGTATAAGATGGAGTGCATAGCTATAGGAAGCTTGAATGACTAAGCTCATGTCTCTTCTAATATATATATATATATATATATATAATATAAATAAGATGTCCGTTAATTAGACCAAAATTGTAATCATAATAAAAATAGTAAATATAACAGTAATAAACTATTATAAACAGTTTTTCAATCCATAGAAGTACTTTTGGTTAATTTCTTAAACCTGCCTCAACTGCCATTAAATTCAAAAAACAAAGCGGGGAAGCAAATGTCATCAATTCAAATCCCAAGAATCCCATATTTTAATGTTAGCAAGTTTGTCTATTTATTAAATGCATTTTATTCCTATTTATAAAAATTGCCTCTTTAATTTTTTTTATTATTATGTTTTTTCTCTTCATGAAGAATTTTCATACTTTCAATATCAAATTTAAATTTATATTTACATGTTTTCTCATGATCAAAGAAAACGGAAGCAGTCATTAAATCACCATTATTCTTTGTAAATTTAAAAAGAGTTATAATGGTATAAAGGAAATGAAGATTGATAGTAAACAATGCATATCTATTCCATTTATTTCAAATCCGTAAGTGAAATTTTTTAAGAATATATATAAGAACGTGTTTAATGTTTCATTCTATGTTCCAAACAATGTTAATAAGTTAGTGAATGATTCTAAAGATGTCACACCTGTCAAGCAGAAAAGTAATATTGTATATCAAATTTTTTGTGAGTCTATGTTATCATACATAGGTGAATCAAGGTGCAGTATTGAAAAGAGATTAAAGGATCATGATTTGTTATATAAGCATATAAAAATTAAGAATAATGGTGATTTAATGACTACTTCAGTTTTCTTTGATCATGAAAAAACATGTAAATATAAATTTAAAGTTGATATTGAAAGTGTGAAATTCTTCATAAAGAAAGAAAACAATAAAAAAAAAAATTAAGGAGGCAATTTTTATAAATAGGAATAAAAGGCATTTAATAAATAGACAAGCTGCAACATTAAAATATGGAATTCATGGGGTTTGAATTGATAATGTTTGCTTCCGCTTTGTTTTTTGAATTTAATGACAGTTGAGGCAGGTTTAAAAAATTAACCAAAAGTACTTCTGTGTATTGAAAGACTGTTTATAATAGTTTACTATCGTTATGTTTATTTTTTTATTATGATTATATATATTGTGCTGCCAAGGAATATATGGATTCAAAACACACCTATATTCTGTGTTACATATGTAATCATTTAATAATAAATGATCAAATTGATTTTAAAAGAAAAAGAAAAGTGATAATAATGAAATATAAATTATATGTTTTAAAGAGTTTTTTTAAAAACACAAACTTGCAAAAATGAAGTATTGAGTCACTTTTTTCTGTTAAAAATAAAGGAAAGTTTTAATATTAAAGAGCGAGTAGAGGAAGGGGGGATTAATTCTAAGTAAGAAGTTGAAACTAGCTCTCTTTTTTATAAATAAAAAAAGAAATAATAAAGAATGAATGTAAACATGAAATTAAACTAAAAATATAATCTGTAACAAAAAACTTTTGAAATTTGCAATTCATTAGATTATGTGGTTGATAAAAAGAAATGATAACTCCCATTTGTACTAATTAGCGAAATAAAGGAAAAGATTACATACATTATCTTATCCCAGTATTAGATTAATCTAAGCAAGAGATTAAATTAAAATGGAATGCAAAAACTAATTAAGGAAATTAATTAAATCAGATTGAAAGATGAGAAAGAGAAACAATGAGAAAGAAACAAAAAAGGACTTAGAGATGAGAAATTATCATTGATTGATTGGTTCATTATCATTATTATTGCCAGTTAGATTGCTTCAGACCCAATGAAATTATTAAAATTTTAAAGATGGCGAAAAGCTATACACATTTGCAGTATGCGTATGCCTCGACTTATCTTCACTGAAGGCTGACCTACCAGCATGCCATGGCAAACAACAACTGAAGTGTATAGCTAACCTTCAATTCCTGTCCTCAGTACCATTATAGGTTCTCCACCTGGCATTATCTGTGAACTACCAATAATCTCTCTTCTCATTACAAACTGGAAAATCAATAATAAGCCAAAACCATCGATGGAAAGAAAGGCCAACCAATTGGTAATTGATAAATAAAGAAACAAACAAGGAACTGTATCCATGAAATTGAAATGAGCTATTCAAAATCCTAGGTAAATATAATTCTTATTATCCCATTCTAAAGATTTGCACATTTATATGAATGAAAGACTTTAATAAACTCTAATAGTTACCGCCAACATAATATTTAATATTGCATTCTTATATTTGTATTATATTCTGTTATACATAGGTGTGTGTATGTCATTTTTTACTATATCATGTTATGCTATGCATGTGTGTAAAATAAAATATTTGTTTGCTTAATTGTCCAATCAATTCTCTCTCTTATAACTGAAGTCACTAGTAAATTAATTTATAGATAGCTATATGTATTGGGCAAGTGTGCCAAAGATTTTACCCCACAAATGAGAAAAGGAGCTAGATTGTAAACCTGTAGTCTGGGCATGCTGACTATATTAACCTGTGGTTAGTTGGCACCTGAGGTTAACTCTCAAAACAATAAAATGTTTGGATGGCACAGGTTTGAATCTAGCAATCGAGAAATGCTATAGCCTGGAAATGTGATCGTAGGTTATACTTTGTATAACCTCAATCTGGTGATAGGTACCATGGATGTTTCATTTATCTATGGTATTATATTTCTCTGCTTGATGGGCCAGTCTGCTGCTGTAGTGAAGTGCAGCCTGAGTTAAAATTGAGTTCTCAAGAAAGTGATCAGATTGATTTTCTTTGACCCTGTTCAATATATATATATATTGTAACAGGCTGTGGATTTCTCAGGAGATAGGGGTAGCGCATCTTACTATGGTCGGACTTTAGGTCTTCGGATAGGATGCAACTGATTATATGATGAAATACATAACCTATGATAGTATCTACTTCCAATAAATTAGCTTTACATGTTTTTGTTAACCTAGATACAATTTGGTTCAGTTTATCCAATTCTCACCCCTTTCTGACCACGTTATATCTCAGTATTCAAACTCGGGGAGTAATTGCTTTGGCTCTCTTATCAGGGAAGGAAATCACACTAATAGCAGCTGTTGTACCTCTATATAGGTGATATTTATTACTAAAACCCTATAAGCATATCCAAATACCATAAGATATAGAACAAAATGTGTATGTGCAGTATATGTATACATATTAAAGGTTATAATAATTAATTTGATTATATCTATTTACTTCCTCTAAAATAATAGGATAATATTAATAGGTATAAGAATAATTAAGCTAATAATGCTTGTGATGGATGTATGAATAATGATGAGCTAGAGACCAGATTAAAATAAATTATATTAACATTTATGGATTAACAAAAATAAAATGACAAATAGTAATTCATTCTGAAACATGTTATCTGTTATGTCAAGGATGAGCTTCTACCACATTGATATCTAATAATGATATTTATAAAATAAAGTCCTTATCCCTCTACCCAATGGTAGAAATTCATGCACTTGACCAATTGTTTACAAAGACAAATATATTGTAACGGGATGGGGTGATAGGAAGAAAAAAGGTCTGAACTGGGTGATGGAATAATCATCATCACTCCAAGTACAAAAATATTTCAATTAAAATTAGTTTAAATAATTTACAAAAGTATATATAAGTAAGATATATTTAAGGGGAGCATGTGATCAAGAGATTTCTGAGATCAGCCAGTCACTCCTTGGAAGAGCAACTACAAACATAATTAACCATCAACCAGCATTATAAAGTAAAAAAAAAATAAATACAAGTAAATATTCAAGACAAATAACCATCCATCATCATCATTGATGGGAATAAACAAATCAGTATGATAAATCAGCAATCAATCTTGTGACTGGATTTGAATAATAAAAAATATAAATCAACAGTCAACCTTGTGACTGGAACAAAAATGGGTCTTCTATAGACCAGGCTAATTATTGAACCTTTGCCAGCTTGGGCAATTATTTAAACATAACTTGGATGCACCATAAAATGCTCATCCATTAGAATACCCAATAATCAGAAATTGAAACAATGCTGGGACATTTAAAACATGCTGATCATCATCAATGCTCTGGCCACGTAAGTACTATTAATGTACTGGCCAACTATAAACTTAAATTTTTAATGAGACTAAAATTAAAGGTAGTGCATGGGCTTTAAAGAATGTAATCTTAAGTGCCAACCAGGATGGTGATTGATCATCTCTGGATGCCCAAAAGCACTAAATACACATTCCCATTTATAATTTCATCCTGTGCATGAATCTAGCTCAGAAAACACAAGATCTATTACTGTATGTGACTAAAATATGATTTAATACAATTTTTAACAATTAAATATAAATTTATTATTAACAAAAAAAAAATGAAATTAAGGTCTTATAGGATAAGGGTTCTGATTTTGAAAAGTATACAAAATTATATACACAACTAAAGTTTTTACATTGATTTACAATATTTCCTAATAAGTATCTATAAACCCATACATATATCCATACACAGATGTGCATTTTATAATATACAAGGAATACATTTCAATTAACATAAAATTAAAAGAAAAATGATTAAATTTTATATGTGTTATACTTGACAAGCATTACATGCGTGTGCAGGTAATTTGTGAATATATTTGACTTGTCCTACAATAATACATGATTAAGCTCTTAAATTATATTTTAAATAATACAAATCCTTGTGCTAGGTTTACAAAAACACATATATAGAATTGCAGGGATTATTAACAAATTTAATTTTGTCAAACAATAAATAACAATAATTATTATAATTAATGAGTCCATTTTGAATATACATAAAATTTACATATTTACGTGTGTATGAATATTTAAAAAAAAAATCAGTTTATCAAATTCCATTACAGCTTTTTTTTTATTCTTTTAAAAAAAAGTATAATCAATTTTTGAAAGGTTAGAATAAGCTTTTTATTAGGTTATCCCTTAACTAATTATAAATGTCTTAAATTTAAAAATATAGACTTAAAATGTCTTTCAAATGAATTATTTAAAAATAACTTAACTTTTGTATACATGTTTATCTGGGCTTCTCTGCATATAGACACAGCTGCATATATACAACTACTTCTTTATTCAGCTGGTGTTTCTCTTGGGCAAGCTGATTTTTGGTCAATCCAGGCAATTGTCATCATCAGGTAAAAGTATATAATTCATATGGTTGGCTTTCTCCCTTCTGCAGTTGGTTCCACTTAGACTTGGATTTGTGGTAAGCTTCAGGTCAGCAAGCTGTTTTCTAGAACACTTAAGACTATGAATTACAAAGAATCTTGACCCTTTCCTCCATGTGAATTCAAACTCCACTAGTGAACTGTAGAGCAGCTAATTCCTCACATTCTTACATCCTCATGGCAGTTCTCTTATAATACTACTAGCCATTTCTGCAGCTAGCTTTACTATTGCCATTCTCTGCTGCAGTTACCAACTCTTCATAAAATATTTTAGCCAGCTTTACAGCTAGCTCTTCTGTTAATTGCCTTTCAAAAATATTAAAGCAAAACTTTGCAGTTGGCCTAATTGACCACTGCTTAAAATATTAAAAAGACTCTTCTGGCTAACTCTTACAAAACTGCCAACAAAACTAACTGATATTTTTTATCAGTCTTTTTATAATCTTGGTTGGGCCATGTGATAAAAACATATGTTTTCAATCTGTCTAATTTTTTTGAAAACAAGCTTGAAATTTTTATCAAAGTGTGATTGGAAAAAGTTGATTTCAATTAACTTTAATCCTTTGGAATCTACATATAAGTTTTTACTCAGATAATAGAAATTTACAAATTAATTAAAAGATTTCAAAAATAGACATTTTTACAATGATCAAAAAACATGCTTGTTTTTAAATTTTCAAAATCAGAAAATATTAATTTTTATTTATCAGATATTTTTTAAATATTTAATTTTATAATAAAATATTATTTTAAATCCAGAGTTATTTAACTCTTTATTATTTTTATTTCAGTGAATGTAGAAAATATCTACTACAATTTTTGTCTGTGTTTATTTCTACTTTTCCTTTATTATATATATATGCACTATTTTTGTGTGCTATGTAACCCAACTGGTCACACTATATATAACATTGATATATACACGATCACAATTCTAACTGGCTAATTAAAACTATATACAAACACATTAAAAAAATCCCTGTTGTCCAGTTATATCGATGGTTGTAAATCTTCTTGGGAACTCACCCTCTATTTATAAATATCCTTAACATTAAAAAAAGACAATAAATTCATGCAAGATTGTTAAATCATCTACACAAAAGCAATATACAAATATGGTTAATTAACAATAAACAAGCCAACATTAACTCTCATAATCTAGTATACTGCATAATGTGAGATAATACTGATAACTCTTACCTCTTATTTTACATTAACTATCAAAGTCAGTTGGGTTGGTAAGTCAAGCTGATCTAGATTTTATTTAATACAAATAAAGATAATAATAAAAATATTTAGTTAAATCTAATACTTTTCCCCTTTTTGCTTACATAATGAACTTTTCCCAAAAATGTTGACACATTTACTTCCAAATGTGGAAACGAAAATATACAGAAAAATTTACAATATACAAAAAAAAAATAATAAAAAAAAAACAAAAATCAATTTTTATCCCATTATACTAATTAAAGTTTGATGAGTCTGCTGGAAATTATTTATTTGCAAGGTAAGTTTCTTTGGATGAAGATGAAATACTGCTCCCTCGAAAAGTGGTAATCTCTTGTTTGGACTAAAACACAGTAATCTTCTCCAGTTGATTTCTCTTGAATTTTAGTAGGCATTTTATCCAAGACAAGGGATGTTCTTCAGGTTTCTTATAAATGAGTAGGTAAAATCTTCATGCTTTCATGACTTTATTGATGGTGTTATATTCCCTAAGGCAGGGGTACCCAACCCATAGCTCACGAGTCACATGTGGCTCACACAACCATTTAATGTGGCTCACATTGCACTCTTCAAATTGATAAAATATTTTATATATCTTGACACCACATGCACACACTAAAAAATAAACATTTTTACAATACAAATGATAATGGGAATGAAACAAATCAGATGATTCATAACAGTGTCCAATGAAAGAAGTGTATTTGAAATACACTTCTTTCATTGGTTTCATTTTCCATTCTCGAATTGTGCAGTCAACACGCTACTTTACAGCGCTACCGTCAATTGTTTGCTATAGTTTGCATGAAACACAAGAGACATGACAGTGAACACAGAACAAATTTCGAAGTTGTTAGCGAAGTAAGTATTTCGTGTCTCACACTGGCATAAAAAATAGTCGCTTCTTCTAAATTTTGTAATTCTATCTTTTTTAGCTCCATAATCATGTCAATATATGAGCCGGAAAAAAAGAAAAAACGTACCTACAATTACATTTTCAATGACGAGTGGGAAAAGAAATATTTTTTCATAAACTTTAAGAATAAATGTATTTGTTTAATATGCGGATCAACGGT
Organism: Epiperipatus broadwayi; assembly: GCA_028023455.1. NCBI lineage: Eukaryota > Metazoa > Onychophora > Udeonychophora > Euonychophora > Peripatidae > Epiperipatus > Epiperipatus broadwayi. Next base: position 243,008 of record JAQFVV010000150.1, on the reverse strand, counting down.
TTCTGTTGGGAAAAAAAGCAATGTTGAACGACATTTTAAAACTCTTCATAATAAATATGATACTGATTATCCTTCAGACAGCAATCTAAGAAAATGTAAAGTGAAAGAACTGAAAAACACATTAGTTGCCCAACAATCAATGTTTACTAAGTCTGCAAATAAAACGAAGGTTGCAACAGTAGCATCATTTAAGATTGCACATATACTTGCAATTCATAAAAAGCCCTTTGATGATGGCAACATAATAAAAGAAGCAATGCTTGCTGCATCGGAGATTTTATTTCAAGAAGCCAAAAATAAAAATGAAATTTTGTCAGCTTTTCAGGACATCCAATTATCCAGAAATTCTATCACTCGTAGAGTAGAAGCTATGTCTCAAAATGTCAAAGAACAAGTAAAAACTGATTTACAAAAATGTGTTTTCTTAAGTTTACAATGTGATGAATCAACAGATATCTGCAATGTAGCTCAAGTAAATATTTTTATAAGGATGGTCTTTGATAATTGCTCAGTGAAAGAAGATCTATTATCAGTTTTGCCATTAAAAGGTAATACACGCGGAATGGACATATATCAAGTTATAAAAAATCATTTAACTGAAATTAAATTTCCACTTCAAAAACTTGTGTCCATAACAACAGACGGAGCACCTGCCATGATTGGTTCTGGTGTTGGTTTCATCACATTTTGTAAGAATGATGCTGAATTTCCAAACTTTTTTACTTACCATTGCATCATACATCAACAGGCATTATGTACAAAAGTTTTACGTTATGAACATACAATGAAAATTGTTTTGAAAATTGTAAATTCCATTTGTGCCAGACCACTTCAGAGTAGATTGTTCAAAATACTGACTGATGAACTTGATGCTGAGTATGGAACTTTGTTGTTACACTCGGAAGTTAGATGGCTGGGAAAAGTTCTACAATGCTTTTTAGATCTTCTTCCGGAAATAAAACAGTTTTTAGAATTCAGAAACGAAACTTATGAAGAACTTGATAATCATAGCTGGTTATCTGATTTAGCGTTTCTTACAGACATAACAACAAAAGTGAACAAACTGAATCTTGAACTTCAGGGTAAAGAAAAAACTATTATTGAATTAATTGGAAGTATCAACGCTTTTAAATCAAAACTAAATTTGTGGATATCCCAAATAGAGGAATGTAACTTTTGCCACTTTACAAATTTGGAAAATTACACAAAGAAATATAAGGACATTGACACAATGAGATATTCAGAAAATCTCGTCGAGCTTAAAAATAATTTCGAAATTAGATTTTCTGATTTTCGTAAAATTCAGCCCATTGCTTCATTCATTTCAAATCCATTTGTTGATACTAATATTTCTGAAATGTTGCAACAAATTGCAAACATGTTAAATAAAAATTCTACTGATCTGGAAATGGAAATAATCGATTTTCAATCTGATTTACAATTAAAAACAAGAATATTACAAACAGACTTTTGGGTACTTGTAGGCGAGAAAAAATATCCACTTTTAAAAGAAACTTTTCAAAGGCTAAACTCCTGATTTGGATCAACTTACCTTTGTGAAAGTGGTTTCTCAACAATGAATTTGTTAAAATCAAAGTTCCGCTCCAGGATAACAAATGAACATCTGAATGACTGCATGAATTTAGCCATAACATCATATATACCAGAATACAATAAACTTGCAGGTGATATGCAGTGTCAGGTTTCACATTAAATAAAATAATTAAAATATACTTATGTATGTTACCACATTTTTAATAAATAAATATAAATAAAATGTATTTACATTTTTTTTCTTTTTAGCATATTACACCAGTTTTTTTTTTTTTAATTTGTGAATTATGTTTATAAATGTAATATGAAAAATGCAATATATAATTGTGGCTCCCCAAATTTTTTTAAATTCTCAACTGGCTCCCGTCAAGTTAAAGGTTGGGCATCACTGCCCTAAGGTATGAACTTTTCAGCAATAACACATTGTATAAATAATACATACTATAAATATATTGGTTTATTCAATTTTAATCAGGTATTTAGTGGTGATGTATCTATATAATAAAACAATTATTTATTTTGTCTTACTTTTACATGAATCAAACTAAAGTGTCTTAATCACCAAATAATAAAATCTTTTCTTTTAAATTACTTCTTCCAATTAATTTGGTTATTTTGAAAGTTTGACTTCTGATAATTCTTAATATTATTTTAAAAAGATTAAAATTCGAATATGTATGTCCATCTTTGTATTCAAATTTTTAAGTAGAAGAATATTAGCTTTTGTTTTATAAATGCATTATCTTATAAGGCACAGGACAATATAACAATTCATACTACTTTTAGATCGCGTGTAGTTTTTTTTTTTTAATATATGAACCTTGTCATTTCCCATTGTTGAGCAGACAATATATATAGTAGTTGGGATTAAAACAATCATTTTTGAAAATTTTAAATTTTGTTTCCACAATTAGGTCATTGTTTTGTGAGGTTTATGTACAAATCTTCGATATAGTTCTCCTTAGTGACATGAAACACGTTTTATTTTAGTGTTAGTATACATATATGTTCTCCCTAGTTGTTTAATGTTTTTATTTTTTTTAAATAAAAAGATGTTTATTGTATATATATATGCATTGAAAAGAAATAATAATATTGATAAATTGCCTAGCAATTTATTGGTTAGGCAAATATTTTACATGGCTCCAATTAGCAGTGCCCTAAACATTGGATGGTATGTCAGGGTTGTAACTCATCATTACAACATATTGCTCAAATTAATATAGTTAACAACAATAATGTAACTTTTAAGATATATGAATGTACCAATTATCAAATTCTGATTTGTTGCTTAGCCTAAATAATAATTGTATGATTTACATATATATAATTAATATTTAGATTTAATTAGTTGGCCATAGTCATCTAATTTTAAAAATACATTAATGTACTGATTACTAATTTTAGATTAATTGCTTAGTCTAAATGATCTTTAACCATTTCATTTATATTGTAACACTAGCAAGAAATATGTTGCCAGGCACACATATATAGCTCACATTACATATTTTTCATTTAAAAATAAATGATCAGATTTATTAAAAAAGAAATAAATTCAAATAAATGAGAATAGTCCAAAAGTAATAATTAATTAAGGAGTGATTTTAAAATGTAGTTTTAAAAATAAGGAAAAAAATTGCATATATTTTTCTTTTAAAACAGAATAAAACTATTAAGATGGGTGGGGGGGAATCTAAAGTTAGAATAAATATTTTTTTTAAAGAAAACTCTCATTTTTTATAAATTAAAATAGTAAAATGTATAAAAAAGTAAGCAAATGTAAAAACAATAAAAAGTTTGTAAAAGAAAAGTTTTCAAAAGTGTAATTAGTTTATAAGATTTCTGATTGATGATGGCATTGAAATTGTATTAATTAAAAAACTATATAAGCAATCAATGAGATAGTAGATTAATCTAAGAAAAAGATTAGATTAAAATAAATGTAAAAATCAATTAATTAAAGAAATGTAAAATTAACTAAAAGACAGATTCAAGTTAAGATAAACATAAACAATGAGAAACAGGTCTATATAAAGTCACCACCAGTTATTGTTACTTATTCTGGCCTTCATTTTGTGATCGAATTATTCCACTCTTGAGTCTGTGGATCAGTCTGGTCTTCAGTTTGTGATTGATTCATTACATTATTCAGAGATTCATAAATCTAAGGACAAATAGAACCACTTTTTACTTTTGCAGAAAATATTATTACAGAAGCAGCAGATATAGCAACATGTATTGCTAGACAACTTTAAAAGTGTTCCACTGCACTTCATGCCTCAAAAGTCCTCTTCAAACCAACTGTCTCTGCCTGAATCTTCACTGGAAACTAATGTCAACTGAAAACTGTCTCTGTCCCATTGTCAAGCCAAAGAATAGCAAAAACACTCTGGAACCATCAATGGAAAACAAAAAGCAAACCACTTGAAAAGTAACTGATACAAAACAAAAGAGCTGTGTCATCTAATATCACAAAAACTTAGGTAATAGGTTTTTCCATAATAATTGTTTAAAGACACTTTATGTTTAAACAAAGGACTATGATAATATATAGTCTGATTAATCATTTATATTTATTTTTATATGTAAATTTCCATACTATTATGTTATATATGTGTGCTTGAATAAGTATTGTTTGAGTAAATATTATTTGGTCTATTCTCTCTCTCTCTCTTTTGTCACTGCATCATCATTAATTTCAAGTTATTAATGTTATATGAGTTAAGTTGAATGTGCTGGATCCTGATACAGAGTATGAGCTAGTCATGGAATATGTCAAGTGCTTGATTGTGTGCCTGTCATCCAGAGCATGCTGACTGTATAATCTATGGTTGGTTGCCACCTGAGGTGTATCCTCAAAACAAATAAAATGCTTTGGATGGCAGGGGTTTGAATCTGGCAGTTGAGGTGGGCCACATTCTGGAAATGTGATCATGCTATGCTTTGCATAGCTCAATCTGATCATGGGTATCACTGATGGTTTATGCTATCAATGGTATTCTCCCCTCTGCTTGAAGAACTGGTCCATTCCCGTAATATTAAAAGTGATGTTAACCTAGCAAAAATAATTTAATTTATTGGATTCGGTTCAATATATATATATATAATATTTAAATACATGTATATTGTTTATATTAAACTTAATGTAATTATAAGGGATTTGAACTCATACTTTCAAACTCTGCATAGCTATACAATCCATCTTATACAACTGACACACATGCCCACATAAATGTGAAAAAAATAAATGATCTCCAATATCCATATTTTATGCTGAATCTCCTACACACACATATATATATAATCACTGCTCAGTTTATATTAAGATAGCAAATCTTCAAATTTTAATGGACAAGTTTCAATTTCAACCTTTCTCCATTCTCCAACTCTTTAGCCATCTGTATCATTGAAAATCCAAGGATGAAATACTCAAAGCCTTTGATGATGCCAATATTATTGTCATACCCATGTTGACCTTAAATCAATATAAGCCCTTACACATAGGACCTTAATATGTCCATTTAATTAGACCGAAGAGGGATGGGTAGATACAGGTTGAATATGTTATATTTGAATACATGCATATTGTTTGTAGTAAACTTAATGTAATTATAAAAGAGTTGAACTCAGACTTTCAAATTCCCCACAGCTATCCAATTCATTTTGCACAACTGATAGACATGACCACATACATGTGAAAAAAATAAATGATCTCCAATATATGTATATCATGCTGAACCAGCACATATTACATATTCAGTGATATGGATGGTTGAAGAGTTGGAGAAGATTGAAGCTTGTCCATTAAAGTTTGAAGATTTGCTATCTTAATACAAACTGAGCAGTGATTATATATATGTGTTGGAGATGGTGATCTGGACCAACTGATGAGAGTCCTGCTTCAGCACATAAATGTCAGAGCTACTAAGAATAGATGCACTCATTCTATTTTTAATCATTTGTTCAACATTTAGAGTGTTTTTAAGTCATAGGCTGGGGAGGGTGACAATAGTTTGAAATTGTTGATTGTTATGTATATTGGGATTGTCTAAGTGTTGACTGATTTCTAATGATTAGTTTTCATTTCCCAGTTGAGGGCTTGTGTTATCAAGTTGAAACAATGGAGTTTTTTAAATTAAAAGCTTACATGGATGAACCTGCAAAATATGTTTTTTATATCTACAACTCATGAAAACATTCGTAAGAACGTATATATATATATATCCAGATATTTGCATGGTGCAAAGGTAGTAAACCATGTTTATACACCACTTACTTCATGATAATTCCTATTTTATGATGGATAGCACCTTCATTATAACTGATAGCCTGGAGTATTGGTGATCAGCATTTCCAGAATGACCTCAGAATTTTTGGTGTAGAATTATTTTTACAGTTATGGATCGATTTAATAATACACCCTAAGTATGAGATTGATTTGATTAATGCTGCTGATGCTATATGTATATCATATATTGTTCTTTACTTATTTCCAGTGCTGAGTTTTGCTCATGCATATTGACATTATTAATTGTGATGTTTGGAATGATGATAATTGCCATCACTTCAGTATATTTCTATTCCATAGCATTACAATATAATCACACCAGAATGAATTATCAAATCCTATTTCTTTGAATATGTTGAAGATATAGTAAAGCAATACCAGGATATGTTACAGATATGGCATGGCTTTAGAAGATGAAGTTACTGCCCATACCATAAGATCAACAATATAATATAGTTGGTTTGATGAATAACTGGCTACCTCATTCACCAGATTTGATTGCTCTTGATTTTTTCATTTTGGGGTTATCTTAAAGACTGTATACACAAGTCCCAAAACATGTCACAAAGTGAAGAATAATGTTCAACAAGAAATAAGAGCACTAAGTCGAAATTTTTAAGAGTTTTTAAGAATACTGCCTGAAACGTTTTGACTTTTTGAAGTTAAAAGTGAAAATCTTCATGTAAATTATTAACAATTGCATTTAAGGAGAATACTCAGCACTGAAAATATATAGAGGTTGTATTTAATATTTTCAATATTTTTTTTCTTCTGTATTGCAAATAGTTGTTCTTTCATATGACCATTACAATCGCACTGCACATTGTCACATAATAATAATGCTAAACTAATAATCAGGTATCATCACTTGGACACAGTTATCAAGTTACTCAACCTGCCTTCATATATAGAACTTACCACTTAAACAATAAATAAACAAGAAAACAATATTCATTAAACACGGATTTCCTTAAAAATCTTAAATATATAGATAATCTGACCAGATTTTTTTAACAAGGTACAAACACACAACATTTTATGTTAATCTAAATCCCTCTCCTTGTTTTATTGAGATGTTTTCAAATGAAATCATTCACATTATGCTAAAAATAAATAAATAATCACCAATACATGTATTTTATGCTAAGCCAGCAATCATCAGTTGGTCCAGATTATTATCTCCACACATATACACAATCAGTGCTCAGCTTTATATTAAGATAGCCAATCTTCATAGTTTAATGGGCAGGCTTCAAACTACTCCAACCCACAACTCTTCAGCCATCCATTTCATTGAAAATCTGATTATAGAATGTTCAAAGCCCACATTGATTGGCTATCGTAATATAAAGTTAAGCACTGATTGTATATATGTGTGGAGATAGTAATCTGGACCAACTGATGATTGCTGGTTTAGCATGAAATATGTATATTGGTGATTATTTATCTTTTCAACATGCGTGTGATTAGGTGGGTCAGCAATATGAGATGGCATAGAGAGTTGAGGGTCATGTGAAATTCTGAGTTCACATCCTTCATATATTACATTTTATATGTGCAGGTGTGAGTAAACCTGTACAGGGTATTAAAAAATAAAGTAATTTTTGGAAAAATAAGTGCATTATAAATATATGATTCATTGGTTTGGAGATCATGTGATATCCAAGCAGATTAGATTGTTTTGGAGATCATGTGATATCCAAGCAGGTTGTATTTCAATCTATGACTTCTAATTCTTGACATTGTTGTTGTATGGCTGTCTAAATTTGTGCAAGGCAAAATAATCAAATGGTTCATTTTTTTGGAAGATCATGTGGTACTTAAGTACCAGAATTAAAATATATTTTTACCCATGTCCTTTAGTTTTTGAATCAATCATTCAGTTACAGACATAGATTACATTGGACAAAAATATTTAATTGTTTAAGGAGGTCATGCAATATTCAAACATTTGAAATAACATTTTGAGGTTTGATTCATATACTTTTAGTTTGTGATCTGCTCAGGGCATTAAATAAAAATATTAGGTTTTTCAGAAGGTCATGTGACATTTGAAAATGACAAGTTGAAATTACACCCAGGAACCTTTACTTCTTAAGTCTCACCTTTTACCACATAATACATTTAAAAATCTTTTAATTTTAGATTTAATTAATATTTATCTTCACTTTTGTATATGATCCATACATCTTTATTGAAGACATGATAATTTCAAAAAAATTAATATTTTTATAATCTACATATATTTAAATCCATTGGTAAAATAACAGAAACTATTCATGGGAAAAAGTATGCAGATGAATTAAGGAAAATTCCTATGTCTAATGATACAGTAATTAAAAAAATTTCAGAAATTAACGGTGACAAATTTCAGCAACTTATTCAGAGAATCAAAGAAAGACAAATTTTCAATTCAGCTGGATGAGTCGACAGACATTACAAATTTGCCTCGACCCTTAGCGTATGTTAGGTACTGTTATGATGGCAATATACATGAAGATTTACTGTTTTGTCGGTCAATGAACTGTTGTACAACAGGCGAAGATATTTTTTTAAAAGTAAATGATTTTTTCAAGGAAGGACTGAATTGGAACAACTGTATTGGTATATGTACTGATTGTGCAGCATCGATGAAGGGTCAGCATGTAGGATTTTTAGCAAAAGTTAAATCTATGAAGAATACGCAAATGTTTTTTATCCATTGTATGATTCATCATGAAACATTAATAGTTAAAAACCTATCTACAGATCCTAGTCTAGTGTTACAAGATGCCATAAAGATGATCAATTTTATAAAATGTCATGCATTGTATTGAAGATTATTTACAATTTTATGCAAGGATATGGAGTCAGATTACCAGCAACTCTTATTACATACAGAAGTTAGGTAGTTATCGAAGGAATGAGCTTTAAAATGACTTGTACAACTGTAAGAACTTGTATTTGTAAATTCTGTTATTTGATATATTTGAGAAAATTAAATGAACTAAACATGTCTCATCAAGGTGAGAATACAAACATTTTAATTTTGTATGATAAAATTCATGTATTCAGGAAAAAGATAACCATGTGGAAGCCAAGAGTGGAGAATGGCACATTCGAAATGTTTTCAAGTACAAATGATTTTATTAGTGAAAATAATTCACATAATTTAATTAAGAACAGCATAATTGCTCATTTGTCATGTTTACATAAAAAATTTGATACATATTATTCATCAGATTTAAATACAGAACAGTTCACTTGGGTTCAAAATCCATTTCTAATAGAAATGGAGCGAGTAAAACATTTGCCTATTAATGCCCAAGAAGAATTTGCCGAACTCAGTTCTGATTTGAGACTTAAAAACGAGTTTAGTAATGGTCAATTATTGTCTGAATTGGAAATAGCAATTCTTTCGTCATTTGCTAGTACTTATTTGTGTGAAACTGTGTTTTCGATAATGGTAAACATAAAAACGGAACATCACAATCATCGTACCAATATTGAAAATGATGAGACCTGCACTGACAAAAATTGAACCAACATTACATTTATTGTGTCTAAAGAGGCAAGCTCACCCATCCCACTAATAATGTTATTAATATTGTTTATTTTTTCCTTTTTTAAATTTTTGTTTAAAATGTTGTTAAGTATTACAGTCACTTTTATTAAATTTTTAGTTCTCGTAATTATTTACACATATTTTTTCAAAGATGGTTTATTACATTTAATATTTTTTTGCACATTGATGGCAGGGATCATTGGAAATTTTTAAATTTGGAAGGGATTGTGAAGCAAAGAAGTTTAGAAAAACCACTGATGTAAAGAATGATTCCATGCATAAACTAGTACAATGTAGAGTGACGACTCTGGAGTTCAGAGTACAAACAGTAGCAAATTTTTCTATACAATAGTGCCATCTAGTGCAAACTTTAATAATTAATAGATACTAGAGGATTGTGCATTGTAATCTTCATTCAGTGTGTTCCTATTCAATATCCCCAGATTATTTTCTACCTTATACCTTTCATCAATGAAAAACTTTGGATATGGGATCAGTATACTTGAAACTTTGGATATAATGCACCCTTTATTTTTTTTGGATAATTATGAAAGTATCAGCTCAAACGGAAAACCCAAAAATGTTTTCAATCCAAGTTAATTCACTTGTATTGTCATACACATTTGAATGCAGTGGGGTATACATTATGGTATCTTTGATTTTTTGATAACAAGTCACCTTTACCCTTTGGCTAAAATTGGTATTAAACCATTATAACATCATGTGGTTATCTTTTCTTATGTTTACACAAGCTGTTAAAGCAGTAGCAAATTTTTCCACACAATAGTGCCACCTAGGGCAGAGTATCACATTTCAGAATGGCACTATTGTGCAGAAAAAATTTACTGTTTTAACAGCTTGTGTCAGCATAAGGAAAAGTGCTCACATGAGGTCAAAGTACAAGGATTGTGACTAGCTCTGCTATTTCCTGCACTTTAACTTCTTTTAAACAATTAGGAGAAAACTCTAGTCAATAAGTATGCACTCTTTCGCATATGTTAGCGAAGCTGCGGTTATTTAATCTTTAAGATTTTATAAGCTTAGCGCTTTCGGGATGTAACTTTGGATCCCATACTCATAGCTTTAGAAATGATAACTCTGTTATAAGTTGTTATTCATTTATGTAAATGTATATGAATATTTAACTAGTCCATTGTCTGAAGAGAGCAAAGCAAACTTTTCTTCTGTTAATGACGCTGAGGTCATTTGCAATACAATAAGCCTCTTTAATCTTTCTTTTGGCATCGTTCTTCTCTATGCAAACGATTTGGGCAGTGGTGGATTCAAATGAGTGACCTGTGGTTGTTTGATGCTCCCAGAATATCGATGTTCCTTTACTTTTGTTTTTTGCTCTGTTGTATGTGTCTTCCAAAGTTACATCCCGAAAGCACTAAGCATATAAAATCTTAAAGATTAAATAACCACAGCTTCACTAACATATGCAAAAGAGTGCATAATTATAATTATACTTTTAATAGTGAAGAAAAAAGATGACCTATTTCTAGTAAATAATGTAATTTATTATTGATATCTTAAAAGAAACAAAGAAGTTGTTGGCAAAACTATATATTAATGGACAAAATGATAAAGATGTATCAGATGATTGAAAGAATCTGACAATGATATTTAATGAAAATGAAAGTAGAATCAGAAATTACAGATTTATCAGTTCTGTATAAGGTTTTTAGTAAGATTATTGCAACTCATCTGTAATGAACTTTGAGCTCAAACTAATTAAAAAAAAAAAACATGCTGGATTGAAAAATGATTTTAGTGCAGTGGATACTTCTAAGTATTGAGAAAAATTCTAGAAAAGATCAATCTTATAAGTTGCCATAAAAAGTATTGCCCTAAAATATTACAATATTTTGAAGAATATTTATCAAAATATGACAATTGAGATTAGATTACACAGAGATACCTAAAAGATTAATATTCCTAAAGATGCATGAGAGGTAACTGAATATTTCCAAAAATTTTTGCATGAGTAGTAGTAAAGAAGGAAGTTAAAGGGATAAAAATAAAGGGAGATTATTAGAGTTAAATAGATTTTGCTGCTGATATTGTTTTTTGGAAAGAATGATTCAGAGTTTCAAGAAATTTTTCAAGAGATGGACTAGAAATAAATGCTAAAAAGAGGACTCACCATGAATAAGAAGTTATCAATTACAAATATATTGGTAAGGTTATTATTACATATCGATACATAAGGTATGAAGTTAATTATAAAAATTAAACTTGGGTGGAGTACTTTTGATGGAAATAATTTATCATTAAAAAATATTGTGTCTGGAAGAAGAAAAAAATTGAAATATCTTATCAGTTGTTATATATTGAACCATTTACATATATATATGGCTCAAGTATGTTGGCATTGGGTAAAAGTTAAAAGAAGTAAAATTTTAAAATCCGTCAATGGATGGAACTTTTTTTTTTATATTATTAGTTAGTGTAATTTATATATTTCTTATATACATACAATGAAAACTGTTTGTGTTTAAAATTATCAATTTTATTAAAGTAACATTAATATTGGAAGGAATGTAAGCACATATAGATTGCAATCAGAGTAAAAAACCTTTTATGAGATAATTAAAGATGACTGAAATAGTTTAGAAAAAAAAGTCTTTGTAATTAAAAAGTAATCAGGAATGTTCAAGATTGTAGAGTGATAATAGAACAAAGAGTAAGATGTGCAGAGGTCTCAAAAATGGTCATCAGTATAAAAGCAGACAAGTTTAGAATAGGTCCTTTACCTATGTTTTGCTGGGTGTTTCTTATGTGTAGCATTTTTGAAGGTGACAGGAAAAAAAACAGATCATTTGCTGGAACCTCTCACAAAAGTCACCAAAAACTTCACCTAGTCTTGCCCTAAATACGGATCAGAGATGCGATGTGTTACCAGAATGAAGCTATAAAGAATTGCTATGGACTCCTCATAAAGAGAACTTACCAGTAAGTCAATGGCCATATAGTAACTTATCTAAATAAATCAAAAAGATTTGTGAACTAGATTTTGAAAAGATACACTTCTAATTTAGTAAAAAAAAGAAAGAAGAAACATTAAGTGATTCATACAATTATCACATTATGTATGTGTGTTCTTTCCAATATTATAATTCTTATTGTTTAAATATTTAATGTGTGTTAATAAAACTTTTACTAATAATATGAACCTTTCATTGTATATGCTTAATTTTAGTTAGTTACATTCTTAATTTTAGTTGTTAATTTTATTATTCAGTTTTAAATGTATAAATTACCTTTGCCAATATGCTTCTTTAATAGATAAGCCCTGGGAAAAATTCTTATAAAAGTTTTAAGTGATATAGAAACGTAATTCTCGATCTTTGTAATTATTTGCTTTGTGAGTTACGATGTGCTTCACACAGAATCAATGAGTCTATAAACTTGGCACCCTCTTAAATAAATAAAAAACTGATTCTACCTGACAATTCAAATAATAAATAATATTAGGTCTGTTAATCAGGAAATATAACTATGTTCTTGGAATATTTGAACTTAAAAAATGAACAGAATATTCTTTGTCATAGTCTGTTTAACTTGCTTTTAATAGTGTGTAAAATAAAGGCGTAATCATAAACCCAAAATGTTAAAACATTACAAAATAAATCTGAGTCTTAGATGTTTTTCCAAAGGCAATATAGAAGAAACTTTAGAGCATTCACTAAGATATGGAAAGTTGGCATATTTCCTAGTAACAAATAGGGATCAGAAATGAAATACTAAGTGACAACAAAATGGTAATATTATCAGCATTGAAGGAATTAGAAATAAAAATGAAACTGAGTTGGACATACTGCAAAAGAGATAATAGAATAGATGGGTAGCTGAAGTCTTAAAATGGATTCCAAGAAATTTTAAAAGATCTAGAAAAAACCCACATGAGATGATTGCCATAAGGTTAAAGAAATTGGTTGATTAATATAAAGAAGAAAAGATATGAACTAAATTAAAATTGAAGAAATCTTCATTCTGCAGTAGACTGATAATAATTGAAAATGATAATAACTGAAACACAGGCTTGTTATATACCTGTGGTTATATATATGTAATATAGGGTATATGAGCACAGACTTTCACACCACCCACCTCTCTCCACTCTATCTAATAACACTGATACACCTAAACACATATATGCTGAAAAGATAAATAATCACCAATATACGTATTTCATGCTAAACCAGCAATCATCAGTTGGTCCAGACTATCATCTTTACACACATATACAGTATAAGTGCTCAGATATATATTAAGATAGACTATCCTCATAGTTTAATGGACAGGCTTCAATCCACTCCACACTCCAACTCTTCAACCGTCCATCAAATTGAAAATCTGATGATGGAATGCTCAAAGGCCACCCTGAGGCCGAGATTATTGTCACACCCATGTTGACCTAAGGTCAATCTGAACCCCACATGTACAGGACATAATCCATTTAATACATATGCAAGGATGGGCAGACATCTCTATAATGTAATAACTGAAACACAGGCTTGTTATATACCTGTGGTTATATATATGTAATATAGGGTATATGAGCACAGACTTTCACACCACCCACCTCTCTCCACTCTATCTAATAACACTGATACACCTAAACACATATATGCTGAAAAGATAAATAATCACCAATATATGTATTTCATGCTAAACCAGCAATCATCAGTTGGTCCAGACTATCATCTTTACACACATATACAGTATAAGTGCTCAGATATATATTAAGATAGACTATCCTCATAGTTTAATGGACAGGCTTCAATCCACTCCACACTCCAACTCTTCAACCGTCCATCAAATTGAAAATCTGATGATGGAATGCTCAAAGGCCACCCTGAGGCCGAGATTATTGTCACACCCATGTTGACCTAAGGTCAATCTGAACCCCACATGTACAGGACATAATCCATTTAATAGTAAAAATTATTTATTTATTAGTTTCTCCTTTGAAAATATTTTCATTTAACATTATTTTTAATCATGCATAACTGAAGCCACAATCGTGGAATCATGGATGCAATGAGAATATTATTTGGAAACAGCTTAATTTTTTTTTTATGTTCATAAGTTCTTGTTATACTTGAAATTTCTTATTATTTAATACTCGATTTACTCAAATATTTTATCTGAATCAAATTAGAAATCTGATTATCTTATCTTTTTAGCAAAAATGTGTTTAAATCATTTTAGCGTGATCAAATCAAATAATATGGAATATATATATATATATCAATTATAAAATCTTTTTTTTAAAAAAAAAAAAAAATTCAAATAGAAATCAGTTAAGTAAGTTTTAGGAATGCAATCTAATCCTCTAACAATTTGAACTTATTATCTGACAATAGAAAAGCCTGCTGTCTTCTTCATGGATCCTTTATAAGATACTATTGGAGGTCTTTTGATAAACAATGGAATAATTAAAAGGTGTTTTTACCTTTACCTATATCAAGGCCTATTTAATGCTAGTTGCAATGCAATCAGATGGCACACAGGCCCGGATCCAATAAGTGCGGGGCCTGATTGGATTTTTTTGCGGGGCCCTCTATATATTAAATATTTAAATAAAATGCAAATTCAATATATATATAAATCAAATATTTTGGTGGTGATGCGGGGCCCCTTCAAGTGCGGGATGATTGGGCCCAATCAACTAAAATCTGGGCCTGACTATAGGGGCAGCATAAACAACTCGCCTTGATAAAAAATTGAAATCAGTAGATAATCAAAATAATTCAAAAAACCCTGGATACATCAATACTTGATTTTGCTGATGTTAACTGATTATTTTATTTTATTATAGGTGTTGTTTGTGTTTGTATTATGATAAAGAAGATGTTAGAAGTTACAGACCTATCAGTCTTTTATCAGTTTTATACAAAATTTTTACCAAGATAATTACAGCTCATCTACAGAGAATTTTAGATTTCAGCCAGCTAAAAGAACAAGCAGGATTTAAAAGTGGTTTTAGTACAGTAGATCATATCCAAGTACTGAGAGAAGTTATAGGAAGGATCAATGAATATGAGATGCCATTATGCTTTGGATTTGTAGATTATGAAAAAAAGTATTTGATTCTATAAGCATTTCTTCTATGATTAAAGCATTGCATTATCAAGGTATAGACCCAGGATATTATCATATTCTGAAGAATATTCATAAAAATGCAGCAGCAAAAATTAGATTACATAATGATACAAGGAAGATTAACATTAGGAAGGGTGTATGACAGGATGACTCCATTTCTCCAAAACTTTTCACAGCAATGCTACAAGAAGTACTTTATGGATTAAAGTGGGAAGCTATCAGAATAAAAGTAAATGGAGATTATTGAAGTTATTTAGATTTTGTAAATGATGTAGTTGTTTTTGCAATTCAGAACTTCAGAAAATGTTTCAAGAGTTATCAGATGAAGGTAAGGAAATAGGACCAAAGGTAAACATTAAAAAGACTGAAGTAGTGTTCAATGCATTTTCTCAAAAAATGAAAATAAAAATTGATAAGGATGAGTTAGAAGTTAACAGCTATAAATACCTTTGTCAGATTATTACTACAGATGGAAACACAATGGATGAAAATAATCATAGAATTAAACTTGATTGGAGTGCTTTTAGTAGAAATAACTTAATATTAAAAGGAAATATGCTTATATGTTTGAAAAGGAAAGATTTTTATAAATGTGTTTACCAGTTCTTGCTTATGAACCTGACTGAGACCACTCAAAGAAGTATGGAGAGATGCAGGTTAGGAGTAACAAGAAGAGATCAAAAATGCAATATATGAGTAAGAGAACTAATAGGTGTTACTGATCTTATTGAAAGAATTAAGAGAATGAAGTGGAGTTGGACTGGACATATTGCTAGAAGAGGTGATAATAGATGGACAATTGAAATCTTAAACCAGATTCCAAGAGATTATAAAAGACCCAGAAAAAGACCACAAATGTGAGATGGATGGATAAAATAAGGAAATGTGCAGGGTTGATGCAGAGAAGAGAGGCTAGAGATTGGAGATGGATTGAACTTGGAGAGATCTTCATCCTGAAATGGATAATAGTTGATGATGATGATTGTATGTGTCAATTGCATATATTTTGTTAGCAAGTATTCTGTATGAAATGACAATAACTTTGTAAATAAAAAAATAATTTATTAATGACAAAATAAATATAATAATAAATAGCTAATAAAATAAATAACTAGAATCTTCTTTGGGAGATTTTCTTTCTTGAATGATTTTCAAGTTAGAAATTATAATAAAAGTTCAAATGTTTTACCACTTTCTAACTTTACATGATAACTTCTCACATAAAAAAAGATAATTTATTGCTAGATATCTCTTCTGGAAATAGTTTCATTTAATTCATTATTAAAAATTATAATACATTTCATGTTATAAATAATTCAAGTTCTAATATATTCTTATAGTTTATTCATGAATAAAACATATATTATAAAACAAACATAATGTCACTTTGACAAATTCCAAAATAGTTTTCATGCTTTAGTTTTTTAAAGTTAATAAATATTCTTTTCCTTTATTTATCTCGAATATTCACAAATAATAAACAATATCAAAACATTAAAAGTTCTGACTTTAAAATATCTTACCACTATCTTAAAAGTCTTTCTTTTCTTCCTTTAGATATTTTTCTTCTTTTCCATATCATTAAGTGAAGTTTTGAAGCATCAGTATCCCTATTTCTGCTCTGACAATCCATTTGCAGAGTTCTATTTATCAAAAGCAGTTTTTAAACTAGTTGGTAATAAAAAATAGATTGGGCAAATGAAACCAATGAGCTATTTATTCATCTTCCATATAAGCCTTAGTACAAAAAATACCTGTTTTAAGTAAATTAAAATAATTATAAATTGTCAATCCTTATATATATATAAAAAAGGATTATTTATTCGAGAGATATTTTTTTTTTTTTCCTCTTCAGAAAAAGAGTGGGAGAGAAAGAGAAAAAAAATCTATCTCATTTTAACATTTTTCAACTTCATTTACATATTAATACTTTTTGTTGTATTTTAATAAATTTTGAGGGTCATCTCCATAATAAATTTAGAATATCTTACTTTTTTAATAAGGGGAAAATTAATTAGATGGATATCTCATGTTATTTTCCAAAAATATAATGTAACTTTCGCATTGCCAATATAATTCATCATCATCATCAACCATTATCAATCCACTGCAGGATGAAGGTCTCTCCAAGTTTAATCCATCTTCTCCGATCTTTAGCTTCTCTTTTCCAAAACACCCCTGCACATTTTCTTATTTCATCCATCCATCTCACATGTGGTCTCTTTCTGGGTCTTTTACAATCTCTTGGAATCCAGTTTAAAATTTCAATTGTCCATCTATTATCATTTCTTCTAGCAATATGTCCAGCCCAACTCCATTTCAATCTTTTAATTTTTTCAATAAGGTCAGTAACACCTGTTTGTTGTCTTACCCATACATTGCGTTTTCGATCTCTTCTTGTTACTCCCAACATACATCTCTCCATACTCATTTGAGTGGTCTGAAGTCTCTGTATTGCTCTTCTATTAAGTGTCCAACAAATATAATTATTACAATATATATGCACAATAAATATCTACTATAAATATATTAAGCCAATGATCATGGAGTGATAGAAAAATATCTTCATCCCAAAATAAATACAATGAATATGAGCAAAGTCAGTATTCAAAATTGTTAATAAATAATAAACAAGTTATAAAACAACAATATATTATATATATCTCCAGAATTAATCATTAAGAAAATAAACAGTCATCTTTTAGGACTGGAATTAAAAGAGATTATAAAATCTAGGCTAATCATCTAACTATACCAAATTTGTTATAATATAAAAACAATAATTGCATGCACATACTGTACCGGTCAAAACATGTTTATCCGTCTAACATGAGCTAGAACTCACAAAATGTACTTCAAACCCAGTCCAAGATTTAGGTCAGGGACCAACCTGGATTCGAACCCACTCCGTAAGCCCCAGATCTAACATCTAATGAATAACATAAATAGTGATGGCACATGAGAATTAATTTTAAATCCAGCCGACTAGGAGAGCGGAGAAAACAATGAGACATCTATTGACTATGATTAAACTAACATATATATCAACTAAGCTGTACATTTGGAAGTGGAGAAAAAGAAGGAATTCGAACTACTCAAATAATTTAGACAATAAAATATATTTTAATATACTGACAAGTTATTATACATTTATAAATAAATTATAGACATTAGTGTGTGCGTGAATGAGCAAGCGATTACATAGTGTCATTCACGCTATTATTTCTCATATGCTCTTTATTAGCTAAATAATATATTACAAATAAACATACATCTTTGGTGGGTCCAATATTAAAATGCCAATCGAATATTAGAAAGAATTACATAATACTGCCATTAACGCTTTGGATTACGGTTCTGAAACATGGTGACTAAACATTATTTAGGGAAGCATTCTGAGATTCATTATACATATGATATAAATTATTTTCACGCCATTGAGGTCGTGAAAATAAACAAAAGACAGTTAAAAGATTATATTTGAACTATGACAAAAATATTTATTGAAAAATTATTTAAACAATAGTAAGAGAATGCCTTATTTTTCCCAAGGCACATAAATACTCTTAAATAGATATATAAATCACGATGGTGGGACTGTATATGATTGAAATAATCTTAATTAATAAAATAGAAGTAGTTGGCATTTATATATATTTTAAGCAAAGCTTAATTTTAATATTAGAGCATTAAAACTGGGTCATGAAGCAAAAGAAATAATAATAGTTTGCGGTGCTGACATAATAGCCTAAAAATACTAAGAGGAAAAGGTCGTGCTTCTGGATGAAAAATGAAATCTCACCCCCCCTTCTTGGGTAGTGCTTAGAGAAGAGCAGATAGGCATGGCGTGGCCCAGACTTTTGCTGGTATAACTGACGCGAGAGGCCTTTTATCTATACGAAGTGAAGATGCATAGCATGTGCCAAACTTACGGGATCACCGCCAGAGACTTTTTTATACGAAGAAAGAATATGCATAGCATGTGCCAGACTTAGGGGATCACCGCCAGAGGCATTTTTATACAAAGACTTGAAAAGAAATCTATGGGTTCGAACCTGTCGTAACCCCCATATTAGAAGACTAGAAGCACGTAATAAATATATACGAAGATAGGCTAAATGACAGAAATGCAGTACGAATAAATGCCACTAACAACATTGAATAAATTTTACTGCTTCAAATAAATGACCCTTGTTTGAATACTATAATATGCAATGCAATTATAATATATAGAGAGAGAATATTTCATTTAATAAAATATACGTTATGATTTTATATAGCAAAAGAACCATTAAGATTTAGATTTCAAATTAATAAAATACACGTTAAGATTTGATTTAGTAAAAGAAACATTAAGATTTTCCCCCATCCCTTCTTCTGCTATTTAAAATAAAACAATCCCATCTTCGTTGATTTTACAATAAATTTATAATAACTGATTATATAAATACGGTATTTGATATTTTAAGCATACATTTTAAGAGTATATAAAAAAAAACGAGCAGTTATATATATATGTAAAACAATTAAGTCACCTTATTTTAGAATTAAATAAATAATATTTTATAAGATTTCAAAGCGATAATTAGCTTGAGTTCTGGATTTACACAGGGTAGAAAATCCAGAATTAAACAAATATATTTTTATAATAAATAAAATGTTGACTCGAAAACCAATCCGGCGAGTATATTAATTAACAATGCATTGTTTTAAATGGACGTTAATAACTTGCTTCGTGAAGGTTTACTTAAAAAAAAAATAGAAAGGATTTTTAGAAAATTCAATTTGTCAGATTGTTTTAGATTGACATATTAGTAAGCAAGCAGATATATATATCAAATAATAAATATATATAAATAAATGACCACACCAAAATTAAAAAGTTAAGAGCATATGAGATAGGATTAGATATCAAGAAATTATTTGAGAGCAAAATTACATTTACAGATTTATATAAAAAAACAAAGTTAAATAATACATGAGAAATCTTGATTAGTAGAATTTGAGAATAGTAAGGCTAGATTCATTTTCAAATAGTAGCATAAAAGTTTACCTTGCACAAATTTAATAAGTCTATTTTCAAAGTACTGCTCATGCATGGCAAATTGAGGATCCAAAATGAATTCTTCTTGGTGACAGCAAGCTTCTCTATTAGCATTTTTAAAGTTCTCCATCGGATCTTTACTTTCTTTCAGGGCAGCAGTTAGATGGTACATTAACGGGAAGAATGACCCACCCAGGTCAGCAAGAGGGTGGATTTACGACATCATTTTAGATTTCAAGCGACGTGTAGTATGTTTACAATACCTCTCTCTAAAAGTAGCTAATCTCTCTTGTGATTCAAAATTCAGTCATTTTATACTTTTTCTTTTATCAGTTGTTTTTGAAGATGCAATTGTAAGATAACGTCCAAAAATAAATTCAAATCTATTTCCAGATTAGAAATAGATTTGACAACATGTTTTTTAACAAAAGTATCTCTAATCTTAATCCCCTTTTAAGTAAAACTTTAATTAAAAAATACCTACCCTAGATTAAAACAATAGTGCTTCCAACCCTTAATTATTTTTGGACAATTAACAAGTCACATCTTCCATATTGGATTTTATAAAAAATATACAGTTTAATAGAAAAACAAGCAATTTAAAAAGAAAAAGCTAAAAATGACATATAATAAATATTTAAAAACATCAATATTTTGTTAGTAAGTTTTGCTCCTATGTATATATTTGAGCCGCATCTATAATACTTTAATAAAAAAGAACTAATAATTAATAAAAAGAATTAATAATAAATTTAAAACATGTTATTGAAGCATTAAATTTTATAATTTAGGCGCGCATCTCAAATATATACATGAAATATATATACACGACAAAAGGAGCGGGATGGAATATAGGGGTTTGAATACGGGTTAGTAGGTAGAAACATGAAGCACAATCTTAAGCTAAGATTTACTGCTTCAATACTTAAGTGCTAAAGTTACAATAATACACATAAAAATGCTGAGATCAAGATATCTTGCTGATCATCATCAATGCTCTTGATCACCTGGTGCTTTAAGCATATTGACCATTAATAAAATAGCAATTATCATAAGTCAAGTGGATTTTAAAAGTGATCTTTGCCTTTATAGTATCCAAATCATTGTACAGAAAACAATGTGGATATCCAAATACAAATATATACCCCTATGTATATATATTGTAAGCTGCATCATTTCTCAAAGCTACCTTGGTATTCAGGATTCTAGGGAGCGCGAAGAAGAGAAAATACAAATATATTAATTAAATATATTTAATATTAAATAATATCATTGGAATAACTTAAAACAATGATAGATTATAAATGTTGAACAGGACATATAATAGTAATCTATATAAGAAATAGTCTAATCATGAGAGATTTCATGCTGTACATTATCACTACTTCATATATGGAATAAAGCACGATCGTTTATACATATACTGTTCATGCATGAGATTTATTTCACATATGTATGGAAGCACACATAAATAAACAAATCAACTAGTAGAAAAATACACATATACTCAGCATATTAATTGAATAGAGTGCTAATGAATGGAAGAAAATCTGTTTCATTGGATTTATATCACTTCAATGTGTAAAAAAAAGATTTTTTTTTTTTACAATAACTAGAGATAAACAACCTTTGAATAAACTTAAAGCAAATGATCAAGAAATTAATTAACATGTGAAAATAAATTTGGGAAAACTTTCATAAAGTTCATAAATGGCGAGAACAAATTCTGCCCATCCCTCTTATGGACATGACTTAAAAGTCAACATGGGTATGACAATAATGTTGACATCAACAAGGGTTTTGAGCATTTCATTATCAGATTTTCAATGATATGGATGGCTGAAGAGTTGGAGGACATTGAAGCCTATCCATTAAAGTTTGAAGATTTGCTATCTTAATATAAACTGAGCATGGATTATATATATATGTTGGAGATGATCTGGATCAACTGATGAATGCTGGTTCAGCACTAAATTCATATATTGGAGATCATTTATTTTTTTCACATGTATGTGGTCATGTGTATTGGCTGTATAAGATGGAGAGGATAGATATAGGTAGTTTGAAATTCCAAGTTCAAATTCCTTTTAATTAACAGGTAAAATAAATTTGTGAAAACTTTCATAAAGTTTGTAAATGACAACAAAAGTTAAAAAAATTGTCAAGCATTGGTAGTCGAGAGGTCAGCACAGCTGCCTTATAAGCAGTTGTCCTGGGTTAGCAGGTTCGCTTCCCGGCCAATGCTATGACACACGAAAAAGTTAAAAAAAATTGAAAGTGGATTTTCAAAGAAAATATATATACTGTACCGATGTAGATCATTACATATTTGTAATAGTTAACTAGAGTGAATTTTATTGAAAGAAAATTTTAAAAGTGTTATTTTTAAAAGTTAGTTTAAATTTCAGAAAGATTTTCATGAAAGTTTGAGAAAATGAAAAGAACAAAAGAAACGGGAGAAGGAAAGATTTCGTTAATAAATAATAACTAAAGAAAAGACGATTAGCATTGTTAGTTTTAAATTAATAAAATAAATCTCTCGTTTTGTTTTGTAATAGGGAATGTGTGTGTTCATAAATAATAGTTAAAAGAAAGGAATTTTTTTAATGATAAAATAGAAAGCTAATGCAATGTAAATAAAAGAACTGAAAAACTTAAAATCAAAACAATGGAAATAATTAACAAACAAAGGGACTAAGTACTACTGTTTGATTAAAATAAAAAAAAACCAATGGAAGGACTAGAACTAAGTTTGAACTCTTAAATAAAAGGAATGAAGGTCCAATAGGATGGCATCAGATTGCTCGATCGATCCTCAGATAAGGAACACTAGCTATAAAAGGGAGATTTTGTATTGTTAGATTTTTCAGGCATTCATAAAATAAAAATCATTAAAAGTTATTAATTATTCAGAATTCATCAAAATTGATCTAAATATATTGAAATATCTCAGAATGAATGTCCTATCATCTAGAATGCGTTGCTGAACCCATCAGATCATGCGGTCAGCCTGAAACTCTCTGCAGTAACATAAGCAGTTAGTTCGAGGAAGAAATCATGTTCGTGTAAAACTGGAAATCATCGGAGTGTCCATGTTAAGATCCGCACGTAAACTCCTATACATCCCAAACGGTCGGAATCAGAAGAATCAGCAGAACCTACGTTGCCTTATTCGTGTGTTCAAATTCTAGGTAAACATTCATTTTGTCTTCAAATATTAAACATTTCAAGAACTATAATTTAAATTTAACCAAATATAGAACTATTAATGATCTATCTACATGCAATAGCTAGCTTTCATAATAAGACTTTTAAATCAAAGACCTCGTTAGTTATGTATGTGCATTATATAATTAAATGTGTTTTATTTTATTTATTATTAAAATGTATGTGTGTAACCTGAACATATTAAATGTATAATTTAATATAATGTGTGTATGCGTTTATTATAAGGCAAGAATGAGCATTTAAGGAAAGCTGGAAATAAATATTTTAATTATTGTTAAGTAAGGTTGAAAGTAAGGGAGGGAGGGATTTATGCCACAATTAATAACGTATAAGTATTCTATTGGTCAAATATTTGTGACATAAATATTGAGAATAGATATTAGTAGTATAGACGGAGAATTGAGAATAGCTAAAGTCTGATGAGCTAGCTGGTTGAGCAAGCATGTTAGTTACTCTCGTAATTAACTGGCACCTACAGGTTTTTTCATTAAAATAAATAAAGTGCTTGGATGACCAGTGTTATAATTTAGTAGCAGAGAGTTAATATTATTGATAGCTTGCTACCAGTGATATTATTATCTCTACCTGAAAGATCGGAAGCCTTCAAAGATAGTAATAGAAACTAAATGAAAGGGATAGAATAAATAAATCTAAAAAAAAATACTGTAGATGTTTCCATTTCTTTGTTGACAAATAAAAGAAGACGGGTGATACAATACTTTATTCTAAAAACTTTTTTTAATAATTTAAGAAATGTATTCTTTTTACAATTTCTTTTTGTTTCTGGATATAACTACAAGAAATTTTAGTCAGACATTTTAATTCTTGTAGGTGTTCTTGTGAGCTGTAATTTTTTTTGGGAGAACAGTGAAATTGTGGTTTCCCCTAACATTTTCTAATTATTAACACCTCACACTTTGGGTTCAGAAGTGGGGTAATGGGCTTATAATTATTACTTTTTAATACTACATTAAGTAAGTTGTACCGTAATCACTTTTGAATGCATATTGCAATAGTTCTATAAACTTTAAATCCACCCACCCTGAAATGGTACGATAGTGAAGTGTTAACAATGTTAAAAGATAGTATTGTGTGCACTCGCACAAATTGTGCAAGACAAAGCAAGCCGTTAAAAAAAGTTGTGGCCATTTGGTTTGACTGCGGCCCACTAAATGGCATATTTATATGCGTTTGCATGGGATCAATGCCATCAAGCGGTTTCAACACACTAATAGAACAGTACCAAAAAAATTATTAATTTGGTTTCTAATTAATAACTGATCCCTTTTATTTTAATATTCTAATATATGGCATGTATGTGTATGCATATTGTATGTATGTTTAACATTTCTTTATATCCATTTAAAATTAATAATAGTGGCTCATATAGTTAATGAAGGCAATGATAATAAAAACTGGAATAATTTATATTATCAGGTGTTCACATCTGTGCTTTTTGTAAACACCAATTTAAACAAGGTTACATGTATAGTTTTGTTTGTCAATCTATTGAATAATTAATATTTTAAAGCAAAATCTGAATGATCTGTTTGTATTATAGAGTACAGTATTTATTACACATTTTTATTATAATTAATTTTTAATCATTAAGTTATTCCAGTGAAGTTATTTAATTCTAATTTAAGTAGTGTATTTTCTATTGGTCACAGTCACTAGGATACTTGCAGCCTCAAACTCTAGCTTCAAACTAATGATAGTCAAGATATGTTTATCTGTGAACATTTATATAATTATTTTAAAATTATTTAGATTGCACTAAAGTAATAATCATCTTTAAAATGTACTCCCTTTATATATATGTTTTAAAATGATAATGACTAGTTTATTGGTGGCCAATACAATCATGTGCCTGATGGCCCAGAATATTGATGATGATCAATATTGATATAATAATTTGCAATTTAAAATAATGTCTAGTTTATTGGTGGCCGATACAGTCACGGTGCCTGATGGCCCAGAGTATTGATGATGATCAGCACTGATATAATGATTTGCGATTTAAAACTAGTTTATTGATGGCCGATACAATCATGGTGTCTGATGATCCAGAGTATTGATGATGATCAACATTGATATAATGATTTGCAATTTAAAATGACTAGTTTATTGGTGGCCAATACAATCATGGTGTCTGATGGCCCAGAGTATTGATGATGATCAGCACTGATATAATGATTTGCAATTTAAAATTTATTGGTGGCCGATACAATCATGGTGCCTGATGGCCCAGAGTATTGATGATGATCAACATTGATAAAATGATTAGTGATTTAAAATGACGTTTATTGGTGGCCAACACAATCATGGTGCCTGATGGCCCAGAGTACTGATGATGATCAGCATTGATATAATGATTTGCGATTTACAATGATAATGACTAGTTTATTGGTGGTCGATACAATCATGGTGCCTGATAGCCCAGAATATTGATGATGATCAGCATTGATATAATGATTTGCGATTTTTTTTAAATGTACATTTAATTTTATAATTATTTTAGCATTTATGTCCATGCATGCAGCAAGAAATATTGGTGTTGCTCTTTTATATTATACCATAATTCGGCATTGGCTTGATACTGATTAGTCTAAAATTTTACTGTATGCATCTTTTAAATACAGTCGCAAAGGATGATTGTTGATTAATTGTTCATTGATATGATGATAGTTGCTGTAATGTGATGTTCATTACTTATATTACTATTTATATTGGCTTCTGATGCTGATTTAATGTTTTCATATTCATTTATTGATATTTGTATTATCACTTGTTATCTCTTCTTTTTGTACTGTTATAATATGAATAGCATTTCTCCAGAAATACTATTCAAATTTTATGATGCTTAAAGGCACATTTATTATTGTGATAATGGCTGTTGTCTTTTTCTTTCATTACCAACTCAAGGTCTCTGAAAGCGCTTAGCCATATAACTTGTAAGAAGATTGAGACAAGCTTCACTTTGCGCAAGCTAAATTAATTACCAACTTTTCTGAATATTATATACTTTTGTAATGAATGACTGAAATTTGACCAAAATAAAACAATATTAATCTACGACTTGTTTTTAAACTGTGAATTCAAATTTATTAAAGTCAAGTTTCCCTTGATGGATTTTTTTTCTATCTACAATTAACATTAATCAAAAAATCTGTTTCAATAATTGAAATGAATGCTTATTTCAACATTTCGATGGGCACACATCACTTAATCTATTACCAACTGGCAGTATACTTTTTTTTTAGTCATTTATTAGACTGGTATAAACTTTAAACTCTGTTAAAGATTTATCAGTGACATTATAGTTACGCATATGCAAGAGATATTGTTAATCCATTTTTGTTCTCTCTTTTTTTAAAGTTTATTTTTTATTATTAAAATATATCGCTTGAATATTGGAACATTATTCTACATTTTATAACTTTTAGTGATCGTCATTTTATTTCTCGCTTACCTCCATTTTTTATTTTACTGTTTTTAGTCACTTTAATTAATTACTGGCAGTGTGTATTTGTACCACAATATTTCCGTAGTTTTAATTGAACCATAGAAATTCTATCTTCAATATTTGTTAGTTTTTTCAAAATTTTTATTCATTGCCTTCGCTTCTTTGTTTTTTTTTTTAAATAGTTAAAATGACTATATTCATTTTAATTAAGAATTTCATTAAATAAAATTACTTTTTTACCCCTCGTACATATACTACATACAAGAATACCAGCATACTAAGGGAGAAAAAAGCAGCGAAGAAAGTATGACATAATATTAAATTTTGTTTATTTTTATTACTTTATATACTCAGCAAACACATTGCAGAAGCTATAGCTCAGAGCTAAAGTATCAACCTGGTGATTCTGGATCAGGTATGTAGAGGAGATTATCCAAGTCAGATATATGTTTTATACTGAAATTCTCTGGTAGCAGTGTAAATACAAGTGTTTTCTAAATAAATTAAAATTAGCACAAATGGTAACAATATTTAATTTAGTTTCAAATGGCTTTATTGAACTATAAATTTACAAAACAGTACTTAGTACCTACCACATATATAGGATAGAATAAAAAAAGACTATTATGTTTTAAACAAAGGAAGATATGTGGTTTCATTATATACTCTGTATCTTTAACCTATAATAAAGGTGAGAAAATTACAAATTAACAAATGCACAATCTCTCCTTTTTTCTTTTCAAAAACCTTATTTTCTTATATTAATAATACTTGAACATGTATATATATATTTATATTATACAAACTCCAACATTTCAACTTGTTATATATTCTTACAGCTATTTTCAATGATCTACAACAACAAAAAATACATATTTATAAATAATACCTTAATTACATAAAACTTTCTGCTTATATCAACATAAACATTAAAAAACATATTAATTATACATAATTATATTTTCTCTACTTTTTATTATTACCCTTCCTTCTTTGCATTATTTAATTATAGGTTTTATTACTTTATAAAAACATATAAGAAACTTTTTATACCAATTTTAAACCAATCCTAATTGCAAATTACTTCACCCTTTAAATCTTTATCTAAAAACCCATCTCAAAAAACACATTCCTTATCCGTACCTTTAAATGTATTCAAAACAAATATAAACATTTTTGTTATTTAAAAACTTTAACAATTTACTTAATTCTATTTAAACATTCCATATGAATTATATATTATTTTATATTCCTTATCCACACCATTAATTCTATTTAAAACAGGAGTATATCTTTTTATGTAAAAATATTCTTTTATCATCCTTTCCCTGTAATTTTTAACCCTTTCCAACATTTTTATATTAAAATCTTTATGCCCAAAAACTTTACAATGTATATAACATTTGAATTTTTATCGTTGAAATGTTCTTTAAGTCTAGTTTTTAATCTATTTTTTATTGTACCAATATATGAAAGCTTTCCCCTTCCCTCTTATAATTCAAACATTCAATTAAATAAATTCCATTCATTTTTTCAATTTCTATATTTTTTGTTTCATTAATTAAATTTCCTAAATTCAATTTCTTTTTATATCCTTGATTATCATAAAATTTTGATGGATCTATTTGTGATTTGTTGTATATCTTAGTTTCTAGGAAACCAATTTTTCCTACAGAATTTAAACCTCTGACATTGATAGGCCCTATTTTTATTAAAATTGTCTTATTTAGTTTATAGATATAAATAATACAATATATATATCTATGTTAACTGTTTAGTTTTATCTAAAGATATTAGGTCCTCATGCGATTACATTTGGACATGACTCATTTCTGTTATATTGACAGTCTCATTTGAAGTATTGTCTGCATCAGAATTTGGCAAGTTTTAATTTGACTTTTTAACATGGTCCTATAGTTAACATTGTTTTTGAATATTATCATCTGATAATATATTTTGTGTACAACTATCTGAATCATCGATGTTAACATAAATGAAAATATCAATTACACCAGTGACTGACTTTTTCCCCCCGCTGAATGTTGCATATCATTATTTGTATCATTTTTCTTTCCGTACTGATGTGTTGATGTATCTCTCATTTCATAGTGTGAACACTTAATTTTTGGGCACGCACTTATGACGTGACCTCTTTGCTTACAGTTGAAACAGTGTAATAGTGTAGGGATAACATTTGGATTAACGTTTTTGTTTAAACGCAATTTAAAATAATAATTATTACTTAAGATCGGTATAGGTGTATCTTTTAAATACATGGGTTGGAGCATTATTACTGATCTAAAAGGTTCCATTAATTTCTTAAAGTCATACTTGAAATATGCGTTTTTTTATAATTCCCGTTACATAATTTTCTCTACTTTAATTAGCACATATTTTTGCAGCGTATAAATTATTTCTTCAAATCTATTTCTTTGGCCCGACAAAAAATTCGATAGCAATGTATCTGGGATTTGGGTGATCAGCAATCCCTAATATATGGAGTCACACATGTTGCTGTAATCGCTGCGTATAGTACATTTTTTGAAAATCAGTAAAGAATGCAAGCGATCGCTAAAAAAAATGTTTAAAAGAAAAATAAGGATCTTACAGTATTGTTGCATTGAAAACCTCTGAAATTCTTTTTATGCTTTCCTCGGTCTAGGCCTCTTCGATCACGTTGATAGGTTTTAGCGGGGTATCCGTTAGCAACGATATTTAAACAAGTGTTTTCTATTTACACTACAGGTTTCTTGACCTTTTTGTATTTATCTTTACGGCTAATGTCGTAAACGTATGTTAATAACAAAATATTGAGTTCTTATAAATCTTTTAAAATTAAAGAAATGATTGCCTAATTTTACTTGAACATTAAAAAAAAGTAATTATAATAATAATAGTAATAATATTTTTTCTTTTGAGGAAATTCATTGATTTTGATTTTGAAATATTTTTACTACTTTTGATGACGTTTTCAATTTTGGGAGCCGCTTTACGAACAATGTGTAATGTGTTTAAAGTAGCGATGCTCACCTTAGTCGATGATCTTTTTATGTATATATTTAATTTGTTCAACTATATTATTAATTGTAGTTGATAATTTATTCATTATTTAATTGCTGCTGAAATGAATTTCAAATACCAATGGAGTATTTTATTGGCCGCGATTGTAAATTCTCCCGTTCAATGTTTAGATACTGTAAATAATAAGTTAGCCACTTTCTTCGCTGAAGAATTAATATCTAAGTATACCTCAAATAGGATATTAAATACAAATCAATTTCAACTACTTTTAGAAAGTATACACAGAAGAGAATTAGCTGCTACTACGCAGACCAACGATGTAAACAAATTTTCTGCAAATTGCTCTTCGCAAAATTTGGAAGAAAAACTTTGTAATTTATCATCCCATGTAAGTACTGTTCATTTTTGATTAGTTTAGGTACTTTATAATTCCATGTAAATATATTTTAGATGTATATTTTGTTTTGTTAATAAGTGAAAATGTATGATTATTACACAAGTTGTACCTTAACTTCTTGCCCAAAGTAAATAATAGTAACTAGGCAATGAATGATACTATTACCCAGCGATAATCATTAACCGTCGTTAATAATAGTTTTGTAGACGTTCACTTATTTAGCTTCCTTTAGTTTGATCTTTAATTAATTAATTAAGCTAGAATATATTTTTCAATTATTTTTTTTACATTAAATACGGTAAAACTTTTAAAATGATTTCATCATCAAATAAATTACTCTAAGGTAGATTTTATAATACGCGGACAATATTTTATATTTTAATGCAGTTATGCATATTTTTAATTTCTACTATTAATAAAGTAAATATAAGCTCTATTTAATACAACTTTGAATTTTAATAAAAGGTTCTTTTTTCTTTCTTTCTTACTTGTATTAAAATAATGCTAAGTAATGTTCTGTACTTCACAGCTATTTTAATTTTTACCTTTTTTAAAAAAAGAGAAAAAACGGGAATGCAATCACCGTAACTAATCGTATAAGATTAATATTAAGGTCTTTGCACTTCGCTTTAAGTGAAAATTTCTCTACGATTTTTAAACTTAAAAAAAAAAATGCCGGTAAACTTGGTTTGTTGCTCGAGAGATCGTGCAGCGTCTTATTGTCCAAGTGTAGGTGATTAATAAATGATTTTTTTCAATTTTCGTTTATATATTTTTTAATTACAGTATTTTTATTTTACTATGAAAAAGCGATAACATCAATTCAGGAATATCATCAGCTTCTGAATCTTCCACGCATAGATCTTACTATTAAAACTGCTGCTTTTGGGAGTTATATGTCTTAAAAAATAAATCCATCTTTCGTGATAGTTTTACCTGTGAGACGTTTGATTCCGCCATGTAATTGCCACAGGGCAGGGCTGGATTTAACGCTTCTAGAATTCCGATCTAATTGCTTAATTAATTGCCGTTTTCTATTTTAATAAAAAAGTATGATTACAATTCTAGCTACACTTCTTGTTTGTGTGTGTATGAGCGGGAGCGCATATGTATATATATTGCCTTTAATGTAGATAAAGCAATGAACAAGACAGATTTAATAGATTGCGAGTCCTTAATTGTTATTTTTGCAAATGGCAGTACAATCAAACGCGTCGCGCGTTAGAACTGAGTTTGGGACACATTTCCACTCAACAAAAGTTGTATATTTAGGAATCCTACTGTCTCTCATGAGAAATGTTAAAAGACTGAAGAAAAAAAAAAGACCAGTACCACACAATCTAACTAAGTTATCATATCTGGGGAAGACTAGTTATTAACACAATATTAATAATTATAAAATTAGTAATGTTCATGGATTAATTAAGATGTTTCTTTCCAAATATAGATAAATGGAATGTGCAAACTTTGCTTAATATGAACTTTTCAAGACTTGAATGAAGAACAATATTTGTAGCTAAGTAGCTATCAGGTATTAAGTAATGTTAATGAAATTTGATTTTCAGAGGAAAGTAATTTAAATGAAAGATAAATAGAAAAATAGATAATCTAATGAAATGAAACTGCATGATGTTGAATTTCTGTGAGGTCTGATTTAGTATCTTTTCATACTGAAATTCCTAAATGCCCCAATGAAAAATTAATGATATTAAAACACGATTTGTGTTTTTGTCCACATTTTTCTTCTTGTGGTTTTAACTTTATTCCAGTACCATTGTTGGGAAATAACAGTATTGGTGCTGGAAATTCAGATGTTTGCTGTCTTTCAATTTTTGAATAGTATTTTGATTGATCATTATGAATATCTTGATTAGGTAGAAAGTTACTGTAAAGAGACTTGGATACATTTATATTTAAAATAATGTCATTTAATATAGTGTATTATAGTTTGGAGACAGAATACAAAAAATTAGACAAGCACAAATACTGACTGTTGGATAGATAATAGACTTGCATTTCAAGGTTAGAATGATAAGTATGTTAAAAATTAATCGTATTCAAGAGAAAATCGATGTTTGTTCCTTATAAGTATTTATTATTCATATTATATTTCAACAACTGTTTAACATTTAAACTGATATTTTAACTTTTCAAGATTGTCATGTTATTAAGGCATGGAATTTTCTTAAGGTGTGAATTATGGATATATAAATACATGTATTTGCTAAAAGACTATGTTATGGATTTAAGTATTTGTACTCTTGGTTTTGTTAAAAGAAGATCCTTGACTCATTCTCTGACAAAGAAATGTGTCATCTGCTAGGTGGAAAATGTGGACTTGATAAACAATATGGCATTTGAATACAAAAGTTTAATTATTAATAAGAAAATTTAAAAATGATTGGTAATTAAAATGATTATTTATTTCTGAGTGACTGCTAATGTTGATGCTTATTTTAAAATTTATACGACCATCAGATTCCATCTAAAGTATCTTATTTGAATTAGATATCTATTTTAAATAAATGCAATTATTGTATTAATTTTTATTGTATGTACTTATGAATACCTAAATATAGTAGAACACCCATAATTCTTATGACTGAAGTTTCAGTTACTTACAATTTTTTATACAGGGTTTGAACTCAGACTTTCACACGACCCTCAACTCTCTAAGCCATCTCATATTGCTGACCCACCTGATCACACACCTGTTGAGATAGCTTGGAGAGTTGAGGATCGTATGAAAGTCTGAGTTCGGACCTATATATTACATTATATATGTGCAGGTGTGTGTAAGCCTGTACAGTGTATTAAATTACAATTTTTTAAAAAATATATATAAAATAATTAGAAATTAACAAAAAATAAATTTTAATTTTCATGATTCTGTTACAGGAAAGTAGCAGCAATTTTCTCCTATTATCATAAATCTATTTTTTTTTTTAAAAAATATTCCATCTCTGTTGAAAATTTAAATAAATTTGCTAATTAAAATTAACCAATGAAAATAATACTTTTACTAATATTCAGCATAGTCGACTGCTGGACAAAGTCCTATCCCAACAGCTTCTTATAGAGAAACAATTGAAGGAAGGTATTACTCACCTGGCTACCATTTGGTGAGTCTGAAGCTTTGAATAGTTTTCTTTCTTTGTACTTTTCTTATTACTTTCTTGTTAAAATAACTAGGTACATATTTATTGACCAATATTGGTTGATAAGCTTCTTTTGGGCATGGGTTACCTACCTAAATGAAAAATTCTAATTCTGATAGAATTCATGATCCATTCACTATCGTAGGGAAATGGATTTCTAGCTATTATTAATCAGGGAATAAAGATGACCAAGTTAATCTGAATTGGTCAGTGTACTGATCATAAAAATGAAGTTTATAACTGGTAATGGAAGGGAATTGTTTATCCATATACCATTGCTGAGCTTATAGTCCAGTTTCACCATTAATAGATAGAAATGTACATACAAATATAAAATAATATAAAGAATCCAGTAATTGTGTCACAGCCATCTCCAAATAGCATTTATTCCAATATCCTGCTATTCATATTAATTTCAAACATCCTTTTGATTCATAAAGAGGATGGATATTTATTTGATCATCATCATCAACCATTATCAATCCACTGCAGGATGAAGGTCTCTCCAAGTTTAATCCATCTTCTCCGATCTTTAGCTTCTCTTTTCCACAACACCCCTGCACATTTTCTTATTTCATCCATCCATCTCACATGTGGTCTCTTTCTGGGTCTTTTACAATCTCTTGGAATCCAGTTTAAAAATTCAATTGTCCATCTATTATCATTTCTTCTAGCAATATGTCCAGCCCAACTCCACTTCAATCTTTTAATTCTTTCAATAAGGTCAGTAACACCTGTTTGTTGTCTTACCCATACATTGTGTTTTCGATCTCTTCTTGTTACTCCCAACATACATCTATCCATACTCCTTTGAGTGGTCTGAAGTCTCTGTATTGCTCTTCTATTAAGTGTCCAAGTCTCAGATCCATAAGTAAGAACTGGTAAAACACATTTGTTAAAAACTATTCTTTTCAAACACATAGGCATATTTCCTTTTAGTATCAAGTTATTTCTACCAAAAGCACTCCAACCAAGTTTAATTCTATGATTAATTTCCTCCATTATGTTTCCATATGTATTAATAATCTGACCTAGGTATTTGTAACTGTTAACTTCTAATTCTTCATAATCAATCTTTATTTTCATATTTTGAGCAAATCGATTAAACATTACTTTAGTCTTTTTAACATTTATCTTTAGTCCTACTTTTCTACTTTCATCGGCTAACTCCTGCAACATTTCCTGCAGCTCTGAAGCATTATTTGCAAAAACAGCTACATCATCTGCAAAATCTAAATGACTTAAATACTCTCCATTTACTTTCATTCCTTTAGTTTCCCATTTTAATCCACAAAATACTTCTTGCAGCACTGCTGTAAAAAGTTTTGGAGATATGGAGTCACCTTGCCTTACACCTTTCTCAATGTTGATTTTTCCAGTATCATTATGTAATCTAATTGTTGCTGTTGCATTTTTATAAATATTCTTTAAAATATGACAATATCTTGGATCTATACCTTGATGATCCAATGCTTTAATCACTGAAGAAATGTGTATAGAATCGAATGCCTTTTCATAATCTAAAACATAATGACAACTCATATTCATTTGTCCTTTCTATGACTTCTCTCAATACCTGGATATGATCTATTGTACTAAAACCACTTTTAAATCCAGCTTGTTCTCTTGGTTGGTGGAAATCCAAAGTTCTCTGTAGACGAGTTGTAATTATCTTGGTAAAAATTTTATATAAAACTGATAAAAGGCTGATAGGTCTGTAATTTCTAATATCTTCTTTATCACCTTTTTTAAATATTAATATTATTACTGCATTCTTCCAATCTTCCGGTACATATCATTTAGACATTTGGTATATAACTTTGCTAAAATTGTTTCTATTTCTTCACCTCCTTCTTTTAATATATCAATTATAAATTCCATCATTTCCTGGAGCCTTTCCTTTCTTCATACATTTAATTGCATGTCTCACTTCTTCATTTAAAATTCTGGGCAATTCGGAAGATGTAATAGATATAGGAGGTACTTGTTCTTTATTACTATATAATTCTTGATAAAAATCTTCTACCAATTTCATGATGCCATCTCTCTTTTTAGTAATAATTCCATCTTTTTTTCTTATTGCAGATATAAATTTCCTACCAATACCAAAATGTTGTTTAACATTCTTGAGACTTATTTTCTTCTACAGTTTTCCTTGCTATTTCACAGTTATACTTTCTTATATCATTTTCAACTCTTTTCCGTACCATTTTACAAAATTCGAGATATTCAATTCTTTTTAATACATCATTTTTGTATATCTTCATATTCCTTCTTTTCTTCATAAATTCTCTAGTCTCAGTAGAAATTTTATTAGTCAATTGCTGCTTTTTTCTACCAGCTATTTTTGTTGCAGTTTTTAAAAGTGTATCAGTTATTTTCATATTAATTTCATTCAAATCTGAATCATGTTCAAAATCTCCTAACACTTGAAACCTATTTGTAAGTTCTAATTTAAATTCATTAGAATGTTTCTGAAGATTAGGAATATCAACTGTAAATATTGTTTTTCTCAATAATTTTTCTCTCTCTAGTTTTACATTAACACGTAACTTACACCTTACTAATCGATGATCACTTCCTGTGTTAAATTTATTAAGAACATTACAATCTTGAAATATGTATTTCCTGTTAGTCAAAATATAATCCAATTCTGCTGTACCTTCATTTGGATGCTTCCAGGTCCATTTCCTTTTAACATTTTTCTCAAAAAATGAATTCATAATATAAAGTTTTTCTTTGTCTGCAAACTCCACAAGTCAATGTCCGCTCTCATTTCTATTACCATAACCAAAATTACCTACAGCAATTTCATCTTTCGTTTGTCTACCAATTCTAGCATTAAAGTCTCCCATAACAATTTTAAAATGTTGTTTACTCTGATCAAAAGCCTTTTGTACATCCATATAAAAATCTTCTACTACTTCATCACTATGAGAACTTGTTGGGGCATAAACCTGAATTATCTGCATTTGGTATCTGCTATTAAGTTGTATAACTAATCTTGCAACTCTGTCCGATACACCATCAATCTCCACAATATTGTTCTTCCACTTTTTATTTGTAATGAATCCTACTCCACTTGTATTTCCAATATGTGTGCCTTTATAATAGAGTATATGTCCACTTTTTAAATCAATTGTTTCTTCTCCTTTTCTTCTAACTTCACAAAGTCCAATAATGTCCCATTTAATATAAGACAATTCTTCTTCTAATTCTTGCAATCTTCCTTCACTTGAAAGTGATCTGCAGTTGTAAGTACCTAAATAAAAAGTTGTCATCCAATGGCAGCCTGGGTCCACAATCAGCCTTAAATTCAATATTTATTTGATAGATACTCATATATGTTAGAGCTGCATTTTTTAAAGATTGGAGCAGCCCAAGATCTTAATACTAGAAATTTTTTTATTCATAATGGCCGCCGAGCGCATACTATATCAGCACCGAATATTCAATCATTGTTTTGTTTCCTTGCCGATTTTGGCCGAATTGGGCAAAATACGATATTAAAAAAGAAAATGGTGCCAATACGTCGGTGAGAGATTATTCTGCCACGTTAAAATACCAAATACTGGGATTGTTTTATTTTCTTACTGGTTTTCCTGCAGCATTGCTTTCAGTTAAACTTTAATCTTTGTTGTTGTCATAGGAACATCGGAATGTTTTTTTTAAAAAGGGAATTTCATTAATTATTTTTGTCTGAGTGTGGCACATTATTTTTATATATCGTATTTATTTTTTCTCTTATTATATCATATTAGGGTGAACTCAGTTGGGAGCAGATTTGCTGGAATCTTTTCAAAAATATAAAAAAAAAAGATTTTAAACAGAAGATTCCATCTATGCAATTTAGATATTTCTAATTATATATAAAAAATGATGCTCTTATTGTGGTCTTACTCCCCCCCCCGCCCTGTCCCATTAGAGAAAGGTACCGCATTCTGCTGTTACAGGCACGGCCAGCAGGTCTAATACCTAAGTACCTAAATTGTTTATTTAAATATTTTTAAATTGCTGCAAACTTTTCTAAAGCTGATATATGATTAATTTTAATATAGCCTGATTATTAAGTTTGAACACTGGAAGTGGCATGCTTATATCAATCTGCCTTCTCGAAATGGACACCGGGCAATCTTACTTACCCTACCAAAAGATTACTTATAAGAATTGATTATAGTCAGATTTAGGTTCATATTTTACATCATATAGAAACTGAGCTGTACATATTCAGAATATGTATAATTAAAACTATCAAAAGTCATTAGTACATAATAGTTATGATGTTAAAAAATCCTGGACAATTTTGTGCATTTTTATATGTAAGATACACCTCCACTCATTAAACTAAAATGGTTAGTTTCTTGGGAGGTTATGTGACATTTGAACACCAGAAATAATAGATTGACCTTTGACCTGAGAACTTTTAGCTCTCAATTTTTTTATTTTACTACTATGCTAAATTGTTCATGGTGGCTCTTCAGAAGGTCATGTGATAATCAAACATCGGAAATGACAGATTGAACTTTGATCCGGGGAATCTTTAGATCTCAGTTCTATCAAATCACACAGGGCTATTTCATTGATTAAATAACATTATCAGTATTATAACTAAAAATGCAAAGCTTTTAGACAAATTAACAAAAAAAACAATAACTATATACTATAGAAAAAGACAGTTAAAAAACTTTTAATAAAACTATTTATTATTAAACCAAATATAAATATTAATGACCCAAAAATCATTGTTGCAGTTATAAATCTAGAGATAGTGATTATTTTGCTTATCTAGAATCTATTAATTGATGGGCTTATAGTTTTCATTGAAGCACCTCGATACATTTTTTATTGCTAAATGTATTATGTTTTTCCAATATGATATAATTCAATTTTAATTATCTAAATCCCTCTTTTTTTTAATATATTGAAGTTACAAATTTTCTATTCTGTTTGTAATATTTCTTCACTTTACATCTCACGTATTTGAATGTCTCACTAGTTTTACATATGGGTCTTAATCAAGTGCCAGTAATTTAACTAATATGACATACCATCAGATATGCAAGATAAAGTACTATAGTTTTGGCAATTAGACAACTGATCTGAAGTTTAAACCTTTAAGCATCACATGATCACATCTCCTATACTAGCACATTAATTGTTGATAAACAGAGCAAAACTCTCCATACAGTATTGCCACCTGTGCTAAACAGAGTAATCAATGGATGCCAGAAGGCTTGTGCATAAAATCCCTGTCTAATGCCTACTCATCCAATATCCCCAGACTAGTTTCTGGCTTGTGGCCTTCATCAGTGAGGAGCTTTGGATCTGAGAGCACTGCATCTAGATCTTAGGATCCAATGCAACCCTCTAGCAACCACCTTTTATCTCCACTTAACTACAAAACTATGGGAATGAAATTGAAAACATAAAAAATATTTTCAATCTAAGCTCAATAGCTTATATAGTCATATGGGTCTGAACTCAGTTCAGCACCCATACATTTTGGTGTCTTTGGCTCTTTTACAACCATAGTCACCACTATCCTATTAGGCAGGATTGGTGTTTAAACCATTAAGCATCACATGATCACATCTCCTATACTAGCACATT
Organism: Epiperipatus broadwayi; assembly: GCA_028023455.1. Classification (NCBI taxonomy): domain Eukaryota; kingdom Metazoa; phylum Onychophora; class Udeonychophora; order Euonychophora; family Peripatidae; genus Epiperipatus; species Epiperipatus broadwayi. The sequence goes on along the minus strand of JAQFVV010000150.1, from coordinate 203,587 downwards.
AATTGTTGATAAACAGAGCAAAACTCTCCATACAGTATTGCCACCTGTGCTATAGTGGTGACTATGGTTGTAAAAGAGCCAAAGACACCAAAATGTATGGGTGCTGAACTGAGTTCAGACCCATATGACTATATAAGCTATTGAGCTTAGATTGAAAATATTTTTTATGTTTTCAATTTCATTTCCATAGTTTTGTAGTTAAGTGGAGATAAAAGGTGGTTGCTAGAGGGTTGCATTGGATCCTAAGATCTAGATGCAGTGCTCTCAGATCCAAAGCTCCTCACTGACGAAGGCCACAAGCCAGAAACTAGTCTGGGGATATTGGATGAGTAGGCATTAGATAGGGATTTTATGCACAAGCCTTCTGGCATCCATTGATTACTCTGTTTAGCACAGATGGCAATACTGTATGGAGAGTTTTGCTCTGTTTATCAACAATTAATGTGCTAGTATAGGAGATGTGATCATGTGATGCTTAATGGTTTAAACACCAATCCTGCCTAATAGGATAGTGGTGACTATGGTTGTAAAAGAGCCAAAGACACCAAAATGTATGGGTGCTGAACTGAGTTCAGACCCATATGACTATATAAGCTATTGAGCTTAGATTGAAAATATTTTTTATGTTTTCAATTTCATTCCCATAGTTTTGTAGTTAAGTGGAGATAAAAGGTGGTTGCTAGAGGGTTGCATTGGATCCTAAGATCTAGATACGGTGCTCTCAGATCCAAAGCTCCTCACTGACCAAGGCCACAAGCCAGAAACTAGTCTGGGGATATTGGATGAGTAGGCATTAGATAGGGATTTTATGCACAAGCCTTCTGGCATCCATTGATTACTCTGTTTAGCACAGGTGGCAATACTGTATGGAGAGTTTTGCTCTGTTGATCTGAAGTTGTTAAATGCCTTTCTTGAGGTATGTATTAAACATACCTCAAATTTATTTTTGGACAGTATTATTTTTCTAGTCATGGGATTTAAATTTAACTGGGTATTTTGTGTGCACTGCATCAAAGAGAGGTGTCCTTAAGTCATGTAATGAAACCTATATCCATTTCTTTCAGAAATAATTTATTTTTGGAAATTTTATTATAATTATTTAACTGGTTCCTTGTTAAATTTAATAATTTTGGTCCTTAGAATGTAATGATGTTAGTTCACACATTAAGGATTAATGTAGGCTAATGTTTTGTCTTTGAGATGAGTGAAGTTAAATGCAGAAGATAGATACAAGCAGTGTGCTAGTTATACCAACTACCATTCATAATTAAGAATTGTATCTGAAAATTCGCAATGTAAATGAATAATAGTCCGTAAAATATATTGTTCAATGATAACTGTTATTATAATCTGATGGTTATTCAGTGTAATGCTATTATATGTCCAGATTTGACTAAGTCATTGCATATGCAGGTACATACTCCCCTCCTTATACTTTTTTAGTTATTTTGAATTTAGTGTATGTGGAAGGGGACTAGATGAAAATGATGCCACTGCTGTATGAAATTCCAGTTGTTTTATCTCTAACAGCAGCAAGATAAATACATTTAGATTCAGTAATCACTACTGTACAAAAAATTATGTTGCATATTTGTGCCTTTTTTTTTACTTCTAATTTTTTTTATCATTACATAGATAACATTACATGCAGGTAAACTGCAACTGATTCAGATATCACTAATTAAATATCTGGACAAAATATAAAGTATTGTGTTTTAATTTATTATTTTTAATTATTACTATATATTCGTGCTGATATAAATGTTAAATAAAGGATGGTGTTGTATTATTGTTATTAAAATAAATTTATGCAGTTTTCAAAAAGTATTTCAATATAATTTAATGTATATTTTAATTTTCAATCGCGTTTGAGTTTGTAATGAGAAAAAAAGAGTTCATTATTGAAATTCAAAAAATTTACACGTTAACAAAAGTTTTGAAATCAGGGATTTTGGATTATTGATAATCTACACACAGTAGTAGTAACTTTCTACATACAATGTTGGCCTAGCGCAAGCCATAGTAATCAGTAGGCAAAATGCTCTTAGATCCAAGGTTCCTCATAAGCTAGAAATTCATCTGGGGATATTGGATGAGTGGTCACTAGATAAGGATTTTGATGTACTAACATTCTTAACATCCATTAATTACTACAGCTTGGACTAGGTGGCACTTAGAGAATTGCATGAGTATAAGAAATGATCATGTGATGCTATAGTGGATTAATGGTAATTATCTGCATTCTTGTTTCTTTAATCTGTAATTTTACAGAGGTCCATCTAGCTGTGAAATAATTAAACAAATCCACTACTTCTACATCAGCAAATTAAAAAATAGTGAATCCAAATGGAGCTTATTTATCTCTAATTCTACTTCGTATATATTAATGATATGTGAATATAATATTTATTAATAATTTTTTTTTAAGGTTATTAGTTTTGTCAAATATATTTATTTAATTCTTAGAATTATGGACATAGCATGCACTTTGTCTTCTGCTTTTTTATTATCCAATAGGATTGCATAGAAAATTTTATTCCAGAACTATATGTATTTATCTTTAAGCATGCATAGTTTTGAAACTGTAAGAACCATGATAATACTGTGCAATCAAATTGGCAGCATTGTTTTGTATCGTGTTAGCATGATATATATATATATAGTAATGGAAGTGAAGTTTTGAGATAGTATAAATTCAACTAACAAATGGTTAACAAAGTCACATATATTCAATAATATAACCATCACTCTGATAATGACGGTAAAAATAACCTTAGTGATGAAGTATAATGATTCCAAAAGTATTTATTAATTTCTTTGTTTAGAGTTAATTCTAAATTAATCTTTAGATGCCCATCTCTCTTAAATAAAAATATTACTTTTGGATATTGTACTATTGTTAATCATAATCATTTTAATGTGATTCCTTTTTCTCAGTGGATTGGAATGAGTTCAACAGCCAAAACAAACTAAATTAGTTAATAAAATATAATAAAATATGAGACATTCACAACTGCCATAATATAAAGGAAGAAAATAAATATATATGTATAAATATTAAAAACTCAAGGTCTTATAGTCAAATATAAAGATATATAACATATAATGAAAATATTTAAAACCAGTTTTTGTAGAGGGTATGTTTACTATATATGTGCACATCTTTAAGATGGCCTTTCTCATCAGTTCTGATTGTGATTATCCTTTGATTATCAATGATGATAAACATTGTAATGAGTCCATTAAAGATAGATATACAGTAGATTAATAATTATTAGTCATTCATTATACTAGAGATTATCTAATAATGAATAATATTTCTAATATAATTTTTACTACACTACTCTCATAGAAGGTAAGGACTGGTTTCTATCCACTTTTAACATCTTGTGGAGGGATGTAATTATAAACATATGACCAAAGACGTGCATTTTGGAAATCATAGATCTTTTTCACATTATGATTACATCCCTCCACAAGGTGTTAAAAGTGGATAGAAACCAATCCCTACCTTGTGTGAGAGTGGTGTAATAAAAATTATACTACAGAAATATTCATTATTAGATATACAGTAGGTCTTATGGCAAAGTCCATTTATTTCTTTATGGCAATCAAAGCAGGCCACATTGTATTCTATGCAACTTCAATATTTGTCTCTGGATATGTGGCTTCTGTTGTGTTTGCCATGCATAGTAAATAGTTTTCGTCTAGATAATATCATGATGGCTATGTTGGATGTAGTATTCAAAAATACTTTTAAACAATCAGCCAAGTAAAGTTATCTGATGCTATTCCAATGAAGTCTATTGGAACTAGTCATTTTGCCTTTTAACAGCTGCTTTTCTATCAGTCTCTTATACTGTCTTGACAAAATTGATCTGCACAGCCTTCTTTTTCATACCAGACTCAAGATTTTATAATAATCTGTTGCCCTTTTTCAGTCCTGTTTATATCTTTTGTCCACATACTTAATACATAATTAAGTCTATTAATTTATTGTAATGTTTTTTTATACAAAATCTTTATCCAGACTTTTGGCTAAATTTAATATATTTTTACACATTTTTTTTATAAATATTTTCTGCATTCATATAATTATTTTATAAATAATTATAAAAATTGTTTTTATTTAGGCTGATGATAAAGAAATGAAATAAATTATGACAGAACTTTGTTATTCATTTTCTAACGTTCTCACTTTTACAGCTTTGTACTTTTTTAATAATGTATTCAGATTTGCCATTCAATTTACTATAAGAAAAAGGCAAATTATTTCTTTAAATCTATTCCAGAAAGCAAATCTATGTGGTCACAAAACGGTGAGTTTTCCTGAATTATGCAATTTATTTGCATGCAGTAGTAACCTAACTAGTTTTTCTTTTTTTTTTTTTTCATGTGTCATAGCATTGGCCAGGAAGCGAACCCGCTAACCCAGGACAACTACGTATAAGGCAGAGGTGCTGATCTCTCGACCACCAACGCTTGACTAGTTTTTCTTTCTTGTCATTTATTACACAAGTTATTGTTTTACTAATTTTAATTTTACAGTCTGTTTCTTTATTTAAATATTTAACAGTAATGTCAACTCTGTAAGCTAATTTTCCTTTAATTTCTTAGATCAATATAGTTACATGTATATTATATCTAACACAAGCTTATTAAGTAATGTGACATCTGATTTGATTTTTTTGTAATACATAGTAATCTATAAATTTATTAATCAATATATTAAAGTCTTTTATTAAGCCATCTTTGCCACTTTCTTGACCAGGCAGGTTAATAGTACAACTAATTTGAACTGCAATCAAATTGGGACTGTTATAATATTTATATACATACATGTAAATAAATATGGAAAAATTTTGATGATGCAAGAAAATTATATATATAAAGGAATTCATTATTTTAAAATCTGATCTTTTTGTGACTATTTTAAAAATATCACTTGCAATTCCATGGAAAAGTAAAATATTGGATTGTTTTTTCTTTCGTTCATTTTACATTACTTGGTTGTGGGTGTCTTATTTTTATGCTTATGTAACAATTTTTAAGGGCAAGAATATAATACATACCAGATTGAGACTCAAATTGATAACTATATCAGTCATTCTTATATATATATATATTAATTCTAATGATAAATATTTTAATTAGTCATGTGAAATTTACTAAATTATTTTTAAATAATAATTGAACTGCCCTCTATCTGCCAATTCTATAACTTTTTACAGTAAGAGAGTGAACCACTTATTGTATTTTAGATTTTTTAAATTTTATTTAGTTATCTAGAACAATAACAGTCAGAGAGTCAACTTAAGTCATCCTATATATTTTAATGTTGATTGATTTTTAAATAACTGATGTTAAATTTATAGAGGAGAGAGATTTCACTCTACAATAAATTAACACATGTTCTATATGTAATAATAAATAATATTTTAATAATGAATGAATATAATGTCATGTGAAAATTATTAAATTATTTTAAAATAATTGAACTGCCCTTTAGCTGACAAGTTCAATAACTTTTTACAATCAGAGAGTGGCACACTTCTTACTATATTTAGATCTTTTTATTTAGAGTTATTACTAATAAAAGATAAATTGATAGTATTATGCCTGGGAACTTCCATATAGTGAAAATATAATAGCTAAGTAGCTGACATTTTATTACAATAACAAATACTTTTCTCAGAACTTCTTCTTTCTCAAATCGTAAGAATGTGTGTGGTGAGATTTAAAATGTTTTTTTCATTTATATTTTCTCCTCATTCTCAAGTTTTATTGGTTGAGAAGTTTTAAAAAATATTTTGCTCTCCAATATTTTTTCCAAATAGTGTTAATTTGCTTCAATTCACACTTTTCATTTATACTCTTAGGCCTTTTAAAAATCTCTATAGGTTCCCTTAGCAGTCTCTGGCCATATTGTTCAATTTTTGCCAGAATATGTGTTTTATTAAAATTGATATCATAGTTAGTTAATTTAACATGTGAATGAATGGGATTTTTTCCGATTGCCAAAATGTGTTCTTCCTTTCTTATATTTATTCTACAAGAAAGGAAGAATACATTTTGGCAATTATTCACATGTTAAATTAACTAATCATGATATCAATTTTAATAAAACACATATTCTGGCAAAAATTGAACAATATGGCCAGAGACTGCTAAGGGAACCTATAGAGTTTTTTAAAAGGACTAAGAGCATAAATGAAAAATGTGAATTTTTTTTCATGTGTCATAGCATCGGCTGGAAACGAACCTGCAACCCGGGCAACTGCTTATAAGGCAGTCGCGCTGTCCTCTCGACCACCAATTTTGAAGCAAATTAACAATGTTTGGAAAAAGCTAATGGAGGATAATACATTTTTTAAAACTTCTTAACCAATAGAATTTAAAAATGAGGAGAAAATAACAAAGGAAAAAAATTATTTTAAATTTCACTGCACGCATTCTTATGATTTGAGAAAGAAGCTCTGTGAAAAATACTTGTTATTGTATTGAAGCATCAGCTATTTAGCTATTATATTTTTACTTCACAGAAACTCCCAAAAATAATACTATGAATATATATATATAATAAGACATTAATTTTTCTATATTTTGACATAACAGCCCTAGTCAAAGACTAATTTCTGGTTAAAATATAGGGCTTTTTTTAAAAATTATGTATTATCATTTTTTTTTATTTATCAATATGATTTTTCAAGTGTCTGTAAGTAAAAAAGTAAAATAGTCCAGGGTGAAGGGGACATTATTCACTAGACCTCTCAATTGTTGGGTGGTGAAAGTTGGGTCATTTTTTCATTCATGTTTTATTTGTTAGCTAAGTACAGGAAAAGAATACCTATTTGCTGATCAATATTAGATTATTAGCAAAGTTGGTTGTAGGCCAATAATATTGAGCCTATATCATAGGAATCTTAAGTGGATATATTATACTACATCATTATGTCCTTATTAATATATGCAGACAAACACATATATAGAATCATATAAAGTCATTATATTTGCATATAATTTTTATAATTGTAGCAGAACAATGAATTTTTTATTTTAAAAAATGTTTCTGAAGTCATTTATTGAACTTGGATTTTTTTTATTTTTAAAAAAGATCTAGTTTGTATGATAAATGATTTATTGATTTTAATACAAATATCAGTATTAATATTTATTAATGGAGTTAGCTAAGAAGTTCTCTTTTGTTTTATTGCAGTTTAATTATCATGTTTTTTAAATTTATATCTAATAAATATATATATATATTATAATTATCCAAATATACAAATCTATATATAAACATATTGCATATATGCATATTTTGTGATGTGTTAGCAATAAATAATGAGCTCATAAATTTACTGATATGATAAAAATATGTAATTATTCATTTTACTTATCAAGATATATAAATCCTATATGTAAATTTATTGCTTTTGTGTATTAGCAATAAATAATTGTATAAATTTAATGATACATTAAAATATGTAATTATTTATTTCATTTGAAATTATTAAATTTTCAATATATATATAAAGTAATATTTGTTAAATCTATACATACATGTGTGTGCGTTTGTATAGTGATATAGCTGTCTAGTGAATAACCAGAGAGTTATTTGTACTCAATCTTGTTGGCAAAAGATCCATTTATCTTGCTATATTTATTTAAGAAATAAAATTTGAATATTCTTTACACAATGATTAGAATGTTGATTTCCAGGCATCAAATTTATGTAAATTTATAAACTTTCGACTGATGTTGATAAATCTGATAAATATTGTGTTCTTTCTTGTCTCTTGTAACTGTTAAGATATACCATGAGTTAATTAAGGCTGTTCTATCTTTATTTTTTATAAATTTTACATATATTTTTATATTTTACAGTCATATAAAATATTATAGAAATAAGTTTACAACAAAAACAGGCTTTGTTTAATTTAAGGTAGCTGACAATTTTTTTTTTTTTCATGTGTCATAGCATCACCCGGGAAGTGAACCTGCTAACCTGGAACAACTACTTGCAAGGCAGTTATGCTGACCACTCCACCACCAAATTCAAGCCAAATAAATGCAAAATTACAAACAATTTAAATAGAAGAAATAAATAATTCACAGTGAAAGGATATTACTAGATGTAGAACATCATGTGGGTAAATAATAATAGATCCAAATATTATCATGAAGTCAGTTGCTTCTTCAATTAAAGAAGGTGAATTGGTAACTTAATCTCCAACTTATTGTTCATATCAGGTTCTTAAAATGAACGATTATGTTGGCAAAATTTGAAAGCTATAAGTGCAGTTTTTAAGATGTTGAAGTTTAGGTTTGGAAGTATGTTTTTGTTTGTAGCTTTTCAATTTACAAGAAAATTGAGGTGGTTTCTAAGGCAGCGAAAGCCAAGAAGCCAAAGGCAATTTCTGTTTTTACATTGGTATTGTCAATAGCAACACTCGCAGAAGTTTGATATAGAGTAAATATTTTTTAAGCAGGGTTACATTACCACTTGTGATAGAAATCTGAATGAGAATTTTTTTAAATAGTGAATTGACCTTAATTTCATTATTTTAAGTCCATGTGTAATATCCAGTGCTCATCTTTGGAAAGAGTTATTAAAAAATGACTTTAGGGAATAAACTGTTGAAATTTTGTACAATATCACTGCCTAGAAGCATGAGTTACATACAGAGAATTATATTTTTTTAATTGAAAGTTCACATACCATAAATACATATCAGAAGAGAATTTAATTATACTTTTTTTATGCCTCAAAGGTTTTTAATCATCATCTTATGAAGAAGGTTGGTATTTTACTCTTAGCATGTTGAAACCGTTTGAGAGTGTAATTTCTATGTAAACAAACAGAATTATAATGTTACTTGGCCATTGTTCTTTTTTTTTTTTTTCATAATTAATGAAATTTATCTAAAAGAAATAAAATAAATTGCATAAACCTTTTTTTTTTTAAATTTTTATTTTTCTAAAATAAAATTTGTAATTTTAACAAATCAGTGGATTTGGAAAATAATGACTTGGGCATGTAAATTTGAAGACTTTTGACAATCTCAATTACAGACACCCTCACAAAATACCGTAGTGAAATTTAAAATGGGATTGTTCATATAAACTGTGTAATACGAATTTCACTGCGGCAAAATAAACGTCCTATTTCTGTGCTGTAGCATAGAAATAGGCACCGCAGACAAGTAAACAGACTATTTCTATGCTTAAGCACTGAAGTAGAACATTGTATAGTGGCACGGCCACTTAAACGGCATATTACTCTGTATTTGTATAGAAATTATGCCCTCAAGTAGTTTCAACACGTTAAGAGAAGTCTACCAGAAAGTTCATGTTTATCGGCAATAATGAAATCACATACAATTATTACTTTACATATATTTAAAATATATTACATCTAAAACACCTAAATGATGCGAAGGCTTATTAAAATTTATGATACAGTTATAAACAAAATGTCAGACTAAATTAAGTTTAGGAGAGCATGGAGTAATACAAATTAACATGGAAACTGTGTATTTTATTAGATAGAGTACATTATTTTTGAGCAGAGGCTTTAACACATATTTAAATTTTATTACAATTGTGAGATAGCTAACATTTTATTTAAATTTTGAGTACATTTACTAGGCTTCATAAAATGATGATTGAAGGTATTTTATAAAAATAATTGATAGTTAGGCTAATTTCATTTATAAATAAGTTAATTGCAAATATAATGTAATTCACCACGTTTTAAAAATCTTTTTTGCATTTTTTACAGTAATTTTATTTAATTTCCTGTTTTAGCTGAACTACAGCCTTCATCACTGATCTATAAATATTTAATTTTTACTATATTATATTTCTTATGCCAAATATTAACTACAAATATTTTCTTTTTTTTCTTTTCAATTATTATAATTGTACATAAAATTAATATCTACATTACAATCTATATTAGTTTCCATTATTGGTATTACTGATACTTGAGATCCCGGTATTACCATACTGAAATACTGAACCTAGAAAACTGGTATTTCGGTACTAATTATATTTTTGAATCGGGTATAAAATTTCAAGAATTTTATAAATTATTTATAAAATTCTTGGAATTTTACATCAGATTCAAAATATTTTAAAAAGCTCCTACCATAATAATTTAGTTTTATAAACGGTATTATTTTTTAATCTTATTTTATTTTTTGCTTTAAAATATAACAAAAAGTTTAAGCTAAAAAATCTCTATTTAAAAAATTACCATGTTTTCATATACAATAATTTTCTATTACCGTTTTACTGTTTTAAATCAAAATACCATATACTTTATAACTTTTATCAGATTTGATTGTGTGGCATTTTTTCAATGCTGAATTAGGAATCCATGTAAAAAAATAGAGCAGATCTTTTGGCTCCATTGTGTTGATTAACAAATGTTTTTGTATTCAAAAATCACATAACTGGGCAGCGCAGAACATCTATATCTTTTCTAAATGGAGTTTGGAGTTGAACACAAATATTTTTGCAAAAAAAATCGTAGTTTTCTTTCTCAGGAACATCAATATTGTCTGATTTTTTTATTATTCTGCCACACTCCAAAATGTAGATAGATGCCTTTTTAAAAATATCTGTTATATCTGCTTTTGAATGATAGTATCAATAATTTATGCTTTTTAAAAGCCTATTTTTAAAGCAAAAATAACATTTAACTAGTTTTTGTTTTTTCGTTTTTTTTTGTTTTAATTTTTTGTTTTGTTAATTTCTTTTAATTTATGTTTTGTCAATTTTTTGAAAAATGAATTAAAGAATGTTTTGTTTTTTACTTATATATTTTTTATTTTGTTTATGACGTTAAACTTTGTAAATTGAATAAAATAAAAACTTTTTTTGAATATCAAAAATACCAATTTCGGTATTGATATCAGTAGCAATATTGGTTTTAAAGAAACTCTACAACACTGGAAATCCTAGCAAGGTTAAAAGCAATACGATGCAACATGAACCACTTGCGAATAGATGACAGAAAGTAAATAAAGATTGCTAATACCTGACTTTTACTTTTGTGATTTTAAAAAAACTACCTGTAAAGATAAAACTAACATTATTAAAATAAATTATCTGTATTTATTTCAATTAATTTGCAAATTAAAGTAATTCTATCTTCTAAATCATGGTCGTTATCTCATTCAGATTGATTGTAGGTATTCACTTGATATTTATTTCAATAACTATATCCAAAATTTGATATCCTCATTAATTTCTTTTTGCAAATGATAAAATAAAGAAATCCGATGATTTATTGCTTAGGAGTTCATGGGAAGTTCGACTACAGGAAATGACAGAGCAGAATCCAGATCCGTGAATCTTGAGCTTGACTCCACCACTCTGCCAATGCATTAAACCAATCAGGACAATTATGTAATAGCAAGATATTAATTTATGTATAGAAGAAACTACATTTTCTTAATTAAAATGTAAAAAATAAATGTCTATGATTATTGAATCAATTTAATGTTTCATTGCTATGGCATCATTTAAGCTTTTTTAAAAATAAGAATATTAAGTTTTTATTATCAGTTGAAATCTTAACATTAAGGAGAATGAAGGATTTCCTAGTGTAATTCATCCTTGCCTGTCTTGCTTATGACCTGAATTTAAAAATGATGGAGATGGTGATTTTTTTCATATAACTGAGGATTCTTGAATAGGTATTGGATTTATTTCATGTAGCCAACCAAACCCAAATTTATAATCATTGATCTATTAGTAAATTTATATCCAGCTTTTCTTAGCTAGTGCGGTAAAATAAAGAAAGAAACATTTTTTTACTAACCATCAATTAACTAGTCTAGTAAACTTTTGTTTTTCTATCACTGTTATAGAGGATTGCTGAAGAAGAATTTGTCCTTCAATGGGCAATTATGATTGTTTTACTTCCCATTTAAGGGGGTATACTCGTTCCAAATTATTTTAATTGAAGAACATACTATCAAGGAATGTAGAGAAACTGGATAAAGTGCCAAATTTGGAACTTGTCATGAGGTGGAGCTAAAGGTATAAAATATTTTTTAGATTATCATTGCTGTATGGTAATTTAATCATATAAGACTTGCTGTTTCAACAAGAAATGTATTCTTGAATATGGGGGATGGAACAGACCAAGAATAACTGGAATCATTCTCTGGTTTGCACACTTGTTATAGTATATACTTCTGCTTTTACATACATTTTGCAGGAAACCTGCATCAATCTGCCAAATGAGATCACCGTGTGAATTCATGGGGCTACATAACATTGTTTTGTAAAATGTATTTTGTATTTTTGTCAATTTTTTTATAATGACTGAAAAGTTCGACAATGTGAAATTCTGTTTTCGTTTGCAGAAGATTACAAGGAAAAGAGTTGTAATGCTTGAAAAGATTACAAGTTAGCTGATATCATAAAAACACAAGTTTATGAGTGGTTTAATTGAAATGTTAAATTTACCACATTCCTAAAAAGAGTCACAAGTGAAGTCAAATTTCAAAAAAATTTTTTTATGCAAATGGATTTTTCTTTCAAATTTAGTTCGTAACAGTCAGACATTTTGTTTGCAAGTTCTGATACATTTATGTGGTGCTGTAAAACGTAAACATCTTGTTTTGTGACAAAGAAAGGAGTGTAAGCTCTACCCTCACAAAGTGTCATCTCTCAAAGTCTTGCGTGTGAAACACTTTAATTAAATTCAGCATGGTCCAGCATATCTATCAGTCATATTTACTCCGTCTTGCTTCATGCAATTTTTTTGTAAACTCTCGAATGAAAAAATGTCTGTGTTTTTTTTTTGAGGACTTGGAAGTGGTGGGGAAAAAATGTAGAGATATTAAAAGGCATCACTTTGCAAGTACTTCCGGACTACTTTGAAAAATGAAAAAAAAAAACATGTTTAGACTGGTATATTGCATCAAATGGATAGTAATTTGAAAGAGATTAAATTTATAACAATTAAAAATATTTTTTTTTATTATAAAATTCCAGTTACTGCAATTAAATAGCCATTAAAATGTTCTGCTAACACCAGTTATTGGTAGCTTTGATTCATTAATAATATTAACTATTTATGGGATGCTTCATTAGTAGTCAGGCTAAAGCATGCTTAGTTCTAATTGATGTTATAGCATACTAATTCTCATCATATTTTTTTAAAATTTGAAATTAAATCAGGAACTTATATTGCATACTATGAACAATATTGGTGATTATTAGTGCTTATGTAAAATATTTTGTCCTAATTATTGAGTTGTTTTTTTTTTGCTTAGTAGTATACTGGTTAACATATTTATCTGATATGTTTAATAAATTAGTATTAAAATTGGGGGAACTTGAAAATCGCTGAATATTTTATAAACAAGCTTAGAATTTTTTCAAATAGATGATATATAACCAAGACAATAATATATTCGATATGGGATAATAAATAGGCATTTAATATTTTTAGTAAGGCAGGAGAAATCATAAAAACCACAGCCACCAGCAGCTTGGTGATTAGCATCTTCTCCAGTCTTCTGTATAAGAATGTTAGAAAGATTCTTATTTTGCACAAGTCTCTTTTTTACTTATGTATGTATGTATATATCAAAGAAGAATAAACATATAGCAATATCAAGATGCTAATTCATAACCATATATTCACCTATTAAACAGAGAGATTTCTCAAATAAAAAGTTGACAAAAACATACATTTAAATTATATTAAACCATTAGTAAAGGTGGGATTGGACTCTTATTATTAAAAGGAGGTTGCCTTGACAACAGTTAGAAATTGTTGATTGTTATTGATATTGGAATTGTCTAAGTGTTGACTGGTTTTTAATGATTATTTAAATTTAATACAAATGTTAATCCCCTTTGACATTAAAAGAAGTTGTCGTGAGATTGATGGCCTTAGATCCTAAATGGTAATCAGAAGTTATTTTGATCAGCTATTTCAGATCTAAGGCCATCAGTCTTTTGGGAACTCCTTTTAATGTTAAAGAGGGATTGGTATTTGTAGTGAATTTCGATTAGTTACATTAATGTATTTGTGTGTTTATTTTTTTTTATCAATTTTTACTTGAAAATATCTATTTGTTTAATAGGCAAAGCTACAGTCGTTAAAAAAAGAAATGGATTTTTTTTTTTGAATTTTACTAATGTCTTTATTACTATAACAGATTATTATATATTGTGATGGTCAGATTTGTACATTCATGCAACAGAATCCAGAGTCCAGGAAAATAGACCAAAGCTGACCAGGGTGGGATGGTGAAGTCCTGAATCTAACCAAGCTTCAACTTCTTTACTAGTACTATGTAACCCAACACCCTACAAATGACAAATCTGAGGTTACACTTGGCCTCCATTTCTTCATGGTATGGCATAACACAGGGAGAAACATGAGACTTGGGGGTTGGCTCAACATAAACTAAATAAAGGGTTATAATACACTGATAGCATGATGATGGAGGTAATATTTATAAATTAACATCAATGCATATGTCACTCATATATATTATAATAACTAAGATTGTATTCGATGGGGATTAGACTATGAGAAGTACATATGAAACCAATGTAATTTTAACATATATTTATTAATTAGTAAAAACAAATAAACAAAGGACAAAGAATATAATTTCAAAGATGTGGCGAATACACACAGGCATCACAGCAGATGAGACAATTATATCAATCTCATCTTTACAGATTAAATCAACATGTGCAGTCACTTAGATTATGCCTGTAATGGAAATGCCAATCCTATCTTAATGTGGTGGGTTGCTATTTCAAAAGTAATTTTACTAGCCCTGGATAAATCATTCATTATAGTATTATCCTTTATATGTATTTCTCTCTAAGGTGTGAGTGCATAAACAAGCTCACTCTGATGTAGATGCAACCTAATAGCCAAGATGTGGTTTCAGGCTAGTGCTGAATATTAACTCATAGGGGTGTAGAATTGGGTGCTTTAGATCACCAATATGTGCTATAGCACTGGCAAAACATTACTAATACAGTTGCCTTGTGGATGGATAATTCTTCAAGGGTTCTTGTGACCAATGCACAGTGTCCTGGGACCAAGCATCTTACTGCCTATGATAGGAACATTCAAAGTTCAGATCAAGGTGGCTTACTCAATGACCTGGCATTAAAATTCATGAAAAATCTTGATGCACAGACCCAAAATAGTAGAATGGGATGGCCTAACTGAGTCCCATTTTAAAAGATGCATTGTATTTAATAAGATCAGATCCACAACACAATAAATGATATAACATATACTTTAAAGTTAAATGTACTTTAACAATAGCTTTATTGGTCTAGCTAATAGAAGCTAATTTTTAAATAATGTTATATTTAGGCTACTTAAGGGAATAATTATATTATCTATCTTGTTTAACATGCTTTAATCTACATCTTATTATTTAATTAAGGAGGGAAAGATATATTTGGAGAGGTTTACTAATAGATTAACAAATTTACTTTATAACTATCCCTAAGACTAATCTATTACTTATTATAACATTAATTAAAATCATAAATCAAATTTAGAAGCAAATCACATATGTGTTTAAATAACAGACAAATAATCAACAATAAGGAGCACATGGTAGTTCATTATTATTATAAATATAGGATTTTGAAACCGCACTATATGAATGGATGACATTGATAAGGATAATTAAGTGAAGATATTTTAAATTATATCTTCGCTAAAGTTTTACTGAATTTGAATCACTCACTGTTTCAAAGTATGGCATTCAGTAATATATAAAATAAATTTTGAAATAAATTTGGATAAAAGTATAGATACAACTACAGTGAGAGAGAAATAAGAATTATGAATATATTGATTTAACTAAAGTAGAAATTACAAGTGTAGGTAGGTGAATTATATAAATAACAAGTTTAACTAATTTAGATACAGTTTAAAGTTAACATTAATTTGAACATTCAACTATTTATTTTCCATTTAGCTAGCATTTAAAATTAAGTTTTAAAAATTAAATATTAATTGATTAAGAGCTCTGTGGTTCTGGAATGATATTACCGATTCTTCATTGCCGCGAGTGATGTAGGCGCTTGGACTTAGGGCGTGGCAACATTTTTTTCTGGATAGGTTCATGGTGTCATCTTCTGGTGGTGGCTGTTGCTGGAGAATTTCATCCCTGTGATGGCCAGGTTGTTAGGTGCATAGGATGACAGTAAACTTGTCGTTCTCCCATGAAACAGCAAAATGTCGCCTTCCTTAGCCAGACATTTCAATATTTCACCTGACTTGGATTCTGGTGGCAAGTTCTCTTTCATTGGTGTGTGTATGTCTATTTCAAAATATGGCCGATTTATATAATATTCATCTCAGCTACCTGCTTGTTAACAACTTATTTATCGCTTGAAAACCCATTAGTGTCAGATGTTAATTTAGAATTTTAGATTTCTAAAACTGATTTAAACTTTTGTTCAATTTTTCAGCCAGTTTGTTGTAAACAAATTAATTTATTAAATTTAAACTTATTTTCCCGCAGGTGCGGTGGCTTAAAGTTAATTTGTTTACAACTATTTTACTTTTAATTTACAAGAGCTAAAACTTTTAACAAAATCTAAATCATGCCATCGTATATATGGATTCCGATATAGCGTGGATTATACATATACATACGAATTTACAGTAAAACAAATTAATAAATTGACCGTTATATAATTAAATCTATAATATACATATTTTTATTTGCAATCAAAATTTATCTGCCGTAATATTTTAGTATAATTGATATTAACAGTATCTGTTCGTATATATATATAACAATGCATATAGACATGATAGCGCTCTTATTTAGTTATTTAAAGTGGATTTGAATCCGGCACAGATAGCGTTAGTGACAAAAGTTTAAAGTGAAACGGTAAGGAGATCAAAACCTAACCGTTTCAATATATCAAAACATTTTGAACAGGATTGTAAAAAATAAAAGAAAAATAAATTCGGTATGAAAGTAGCTGAGAATGATAATTGTTTTTGCTTTAAAAAAAAAAAACTCTTAATAACGATCTGCCGCTTTTTTTTTTTGTTTCCCATAATTCCCCAAATTTTCATTCGACGTGTACGTTTTTAAACATTTAGTAAAATAAAATTTAAAAACAGTTGGTAGCCTTAATGTAACTTAAAAAGTTTTGATTTCTATCTTCTTAAAATTAAATACTAATAATAGTTAACTTTATGATAATAGAATAAAATTTAATTTTAATTTTGATAAATAGATTATCTAGATTATGACCATATGTAAATAATTAAAATTATTTATGAGCTCTTTGGTTTTTTGCTTTCAAAACTGTCAAGGTCAGATAAAATTTTGTTTTAACTGGGGACATTTTAAGGTACCTTTTAAAATTTGAAAGAATGAAATAAAAAGGGAAAAGTAATCATTTAAATATATGCTTTCTGATAAACACATATAAAAATAATAATTTTTCTGTTTCTTTCCCGACTTTGCAATTCAGATAAATCTTTTTTTTTTTAAAAAAAAAAAAAAAATACCTGTATGCGATTTACTTGTATTCATCTCGGGGAGGGGGGGGGTTCAAATATATCGCTACGTTTTTTAAAAAAGGATAAGATTAAATTGTGCCTAAAAAGAAAATCAAAATTATTAAATTACATTTTAACACAATTAATAATTATTGGACAATTTTATCATTTCATAATTTGTTGTCTTCAACCAAAGTTCAACATGAGATCGAATCCGTATGGTGAAAATTAGTTTTACATACTAACGCATACTGCTTGCAGTGTGGGATCATGACAAATTGTTATCCTTGATGCTGATTTTATTGATCTAATTTCAGCTAATGATTTGTTTTCAAAAATGGTCTAAAAATTTCTAAAATCATTGAATGCAGAAAAAAAAATCCCATTAATTTACCTTGACAAAATATTCCCGATAGAAAAAGATGGTATTGCAATGACAATTATGGTAGATAGAATTTTTTTACAGAATGGTCTGCCAACAGAATTCCTCTCAATTTATTAATATATTCATTCACCAATGGTCTTGATATAGAATGAGGAAATTTATCAATGCTGATGACATTACTTTGGTTTCACAAGAGATCTTGTTCAAAAATAGTGTTTTTTAATAAGAACATGGAAAAGTTTGGACGTATTAGCCCAGTCATATAGGGATTACTCTGACAATAGTTTTCTAACCTACTGATCTTGGAAAGTAATGTCTACAGGGGACAAATTTAATCGATTAATTAAAGTTTTATTTGGAAAAATGACAATATAAATTTTTTAGTAGAAATTAGACAAACATGTACAAACACACATTAAACTTATAAACATTTATTTTGAAAAATGGCTACCTATAACTTTATTTAGTAAAAATGAAACAAACACACATATACATTTTTTATGAGTGTAAATGAAACAAAGTACTTTTTCCTCATCAAAATATTATCTAATATTCACAAAATTAATTCATTTACTTTCTTAAAAGATTGTAAATGTCTTCAATTCGGTCCTTGTGTACATATTTGTTGTGATGGGACTTTCATCAGTGCAGGACTAATATGTAAGTACTTTTTTAAAAAAAAAAAGTTGGAATCTTATTTTCAAACCAAAAGAAAACAGGAAGTTACTCAACTTTTCATCTTTAAACATAATCCAAACCCATATATATATATGTACTTGATCCAAAGTCTACTTTATTTTCCTCATCTAAGATTAGATCTAAAATAATTTGTAGGAATGGATGTCCAGGAAAGCTGGCTGGTGCCAATTAAGATTGTTATGCAAATATTTTGACAATTCTTTTAGTATCAGCATATCGTATATCCCTATTTGGAGAAAAAGAATCAGTATTATACTTATAGATATTAAATAAGTACTGTCCTAAGAAATATGATTGGCATATTTCATTCTATCTCTTTGTTGCATCTTCCTGTCCTTTCATGTATTTTTCCATTAAATGTCAAAAGTTATCTTGCAGAATATTTATAAAAAGCTGTTAAGTGGATCAGATTTGCTGATAACTCAAGATATATTTCCACCATGTAAGATTCACTCCAAATCAAAATCCCTTTTTAAGATGTTCAACCAAAAATATCTTCAAATAGTTGAAGGATTATGGCATAAAAAATTAATTTTTTATGAAGTTCCAAACAACCTTCCCCCTCCATAGAAAAGTCAATTGGATTTAATTTTTCTAGATGTTATAGGAGTTTGATGTGATCAAATAAAAACCATAAGTAGATCAGACTTACTTTCACCATGTAAAATTCATCCCAAATCAAAAATCCCATTTTTAGTCAAGCGTTGATGGCCGAATGGTCAGCACAGCTGCCTTGCAAGCAGTTGTGCCAGGTTCACATCCTGACCGATGCTTTGACACATGAGAAAAATCACATTTTTAGATGTTTAACCAAAAATCTCTTCAAATAATTAAAGGAGTATGGCAAAAAAAAAAAATAATAATAACCCTTTATAAAGCTCCAAACAATTTTTCTCCCATATTCAACAGTAAAGTCATTGGGATTTGATTTTCTTAGGTAATGTGATCATATACAAACCATAAATTACAGTTAATGACTGTTGAATCTATGAATACAATGGCAGAATTGTAGGAGTTAGTAGATCACTAGAAAATCTTATTTCCTAATTGTAATCTCTACAGGTTACTTTATATTTTGTAATAGTTAAGTTGTCTAATATATATATATTTAAGCAAATAAATTGACCCACTACTGTTTAAACTTTATGAAAGTTGCAAATAGCCAGAAAAAGTTTTTATTTTTTTATTAATTATTTTTAAAAATGGAAATTATGATTGATGGTACAAATTGTTTAAACGACATTATTTAAGCACTCTGTATGTAGCTTATTGCTTATGTTATATAAATAAATTCTAAAAGTAAACTATGATAATAAACAGGTAAAATTCTCCATACAGTAGTACTACTCAGTGCAAACTAGAATAATCAATGGATCCCAGAAGGCTTGTGCATAAAATCCCTATCTAGTGCCTACTCATCCAACATCCCCAGACTAGTTTCTAGCTTGTGGCTTTCATCAGTGAGGAGCCTATGGAGAGTTAGCCTGTTTTAATAACAGTTATGAGTAAGCATAAGAAATGGTGATCATGTGATGTTTAGTGGTTTAAACTATGATAATACAAAGTTCACAGGATGTGCGCAAAGAGAATCTTTTATCAGCTGTGTCAAGCCCAATAGCACTAACCACATATGAAGTGATATTTGGTTTTTACTTCACATGATCCATCAGATTTATTTTTCGCAGACACTATAATAAGACGATTGCGTTGTTGGAAAAATATTTATATTACCAGTTTTTCATGTGGTTGCTGTGTTTATGTTCCAAATGGGGTTTTTTGATTAGTCTGAGACTTTGAGCCAGAAATTTTTGTTTGCAAATGCATTATTAATAGCCAATGATTGAATACAGCTTTTCTTGATTAGATTGAGACTTTGAACAAGAAATTTTTGTTTGCAAATGTATTATCTTTATTGAAGTATCTGCTCAAGGTATTTTTGCATTGATTAAATGTAAAAACCAAATGTTATTAAAACTTTATAGAACTAAAATGTAGGATTAAAAAAAAAAAAAAGTTAGAAATTAAAATGACTATAATCACCATCATCTAAAAAATCTTATTGGTAACTAATATGTTTGTAATAATTAAAATGATTTTGAAAATTCATAAGTATATATTTAAATATATCAACTATTAAATCACACCACATGGTTAAGAAATCCAGCACACCCCCCCCCCCTTGTGAAATAAATAGACTGCATTTCAAAATATGGACTCTAATATATTTATTTCACAAGGGGGTGGTGCTGGATTTCTTAACCATGTGGGGTGACTTAATATTGATATTTATTTCAGCTTAGCATTAGCATTGACATTATTTTAAATATATGTATGTAATCAAAAACCATTTTTACTTTAATGGCATTAAATGTTTTGGTTGTACTTCATTGTTACAGTAATTTATTAGGCTGACAAGATGATGACGACTTCTTGCGATCATGTGAATGGCATTGTGCATATTTATAAAACTTTTAACATATTGCACTACAATATTGAGTTGATGACTTTCTCTCATGCATTTTGAAATATTTAATTTTATAATGTGATTAGCTATTGTCAATTTATTTATCAGTAACTTAATATAGATAGTAGTTATAAGATATTAAGAAAGAAAAAAATAAACAAATAGTATGAATTGAAATAAGGCAAAAATAATATAGTCAATAAACATAAAAAAGATACAGAACTATTTTTAAGAAGGATTGTTAAAACAATGAGAGTGAAAATAGTATCTGTTTTAATATAGTAGTTATAGATTAAAAATATTACATCTAGCTAGAATGGGACCATGAAAAAATTTTAACAAATTTTAAAACACGACATAAAAAGGTATATACAAATAAAAAAGATGAAAGGCTGTACTTAACAATTAACTTACTATACATAAGCATTACATATATGAATTTGTTGTGGATGTAAAGTATCTGTCAAAATACAGTCCTCTAACTAATAAACTACTGTGATCAAGTGATAATACTTAACTATTATTGATGTAATATTTTGCCATTGCTTGTCACCAAAATTATATCCAGAAATTAATAAATAGAGGAATTTATCCTACTTGCTAAAATTGGCTACAATTGTAGACTATATTTTAAAAAGATATAAAAATCAGGAATTAGTAGTTATAGTATCAACATTACTTTAACAATAGCTAAGATTTTTTAAAATTCTGTATATGTACAAATAAAATAAAAATCTATTAAACTTAATAAATTATTTTCAACATGATTGTGTCCTGAATAAATCTGTTCTAACAAATCTTATAGTATATTAAGTCATTGCTACATTTTTATTTACAACTGTCAAACTAACTCCACTCATAAGTTTGACACCATCCACTTCAGATAAATACAATAATGATTATTACTAATCATTTACTAAACTAGAAATTATTTCTAGCATAGATATAAACTTTAACCTCAGTTAAAGATTAATGTGATTGATAAAAAATCCAGCTGGATTTTTGGACATTTAAATGTCTGAAAGTTTCAGATTTTCTTCTCAATAGTTAGGCATTGATAAAATGCTGGACTAGTTCTAGTATTTTTATTCCCTAGCACCTCACTGATGATGCTAGATGCAGAAACCGCGGTCTGAGGTTGAGGGTATTTTGAAGCTTCATAAGAGTTTGTTTTTAACTTACTCTATATATAACATTAATAAAAGATTGATGTATATGACTTTTTTTTAAGCATACAGACACATGGAGTTTTTCACCTTTCTCTTTCCCATGTGTAATATAATAGAGATATATATGAGAGATAGTGACCTGGGCCAACTGATGAGTGCTGGTTCAGCATGAAATGCATCTTGGGGGTCATTTGTCTTTTATTGTATCTTTATTTATATGAATTTACAAAGAATGTGGAAATATGGAGGTTGCTGAATATTTATATATATATGAATATATTAAGTCAGTATTTAATGGAAGAAAATGATTAAATGTTATATTCTTCGATTTAACTATTGCATTCAAACTTGGTAACTCACAAGAAAAAAAATAAAATCTTAAAACAGTATAAAGCAAAAATTGACAATTTTTTTTTTAAAAAAAAAAATAATCAAACGGATGCTTAAGATTTTATAAAAAAGCTTGAACCTTGAAAGCATCAGAACTGGGATGTGATCCAAATATCTTGAGCTCCGGAATCTTGGCACTCTGCCAGTATCAAACTACTGCAGGGAAGAATTCAATAAAATAGTTGGAATTTTATGTAACAGAAATATCTAGATATAGAAATTATAGTAATCACTATTTGTATTTAGAGGTGTTTCACAAGAAGTAATTCTTGCATCGTTATTATTTAATGCAATGTATGGGTAAGAGAACAAACAGGTGTTACTGACCTCATTGAAAAAATTAAAAGATTGAAGTGGAGTTGGGCTGGACATATTGCTAGAAGAGATGATAATAGATGGACAATTGAAATTTTAAACTGGATTCCAAGAGATTGTAAAAGACCCAGAAAGAGACCACATGTGAGATGGATGGATGAAATAAGAAAGTGTGCAGGGGTGATGTGGAGAAGAGAAGCTAAAGATCGAAGAAGATGGATTAAACTTGGAGAGACCTTCATCCTGCAGTGGATTGACAATGGTTGATAATGATGATATCTTTTGAAGCAATTTTAGAATAAGACATGCTTTTGTCAAATGATATAATAACAATATGAAAATTATTGTTAATAAATATTTTGTACCTACTATTTTAAAAAAAGCACTTGAAATAATAGGTATGTATAAAGGATTAATAATAACAATATGGATCTAAGACTTGGACACTTAATAGAAGAGCAATATAAAGATTTCAGACTGCTTAAAGAAATATGGAGAGATGCATGTTAGGAGTAACAAGAATAGATCACTGACATTGTTGAAAGAATTAAAAGACTGAAATGGAGTTGGGCTGGATATATTGCTAGAAGAGATGATAATAGATGGACAATTGAAATCTTAAACTGGATTCCAAGAGATTATAAAAGACCTAGAAAGAGACCACATATGAGATGGATGAAATAAGAAAGTGTGCAGGGATGATGTGGAGAACAGAGTTGGATTGAACATGGAGAGACCTTTATCCTGCAGTGGTTGATGATGGTTGACAGTGATGATGATGAATAATAATAATATAAAATTTGTAACAACACAAAATTTAAGAATATTTTAAAAAATAATGTTTCATTTATTGATTAAATCAATGACAAATCAAAAATGAAAATATATAAAATTTGTAAAATTAAACTATTTTAATCTTTGGCAATGCCAGTCTTTTTGATTCTGAAATATGTAATTCTAAACACAAATGTGTAAGAACTTTAGAATCTTTATATAAGAAATAGTCATTCGTATAATATAGCTATACAAGAAGTACAAAATATAATCTTTAAAGTAATGATCAATAAAGATATGAGTTTGCTTAATGACTTTTATAATGATTTAATTTAAATAGATGTTCAACCAAAATCAAAATAAGTAACAAGAAGTTAAATAATTTAAATATATTAAATCAAAGTCTTGGCAAAAAAAAAAAAGTTCACTGGCTACACTACACCTAAGATGCAAAACTAAATGTAAGGTTGATTCTTTTTGAATATAATTATAATCACATAATGTGCTGCCATCTTTTAATTATTTTTTTTCATGTGTCAAAGCGTTGACCGGGAAGCGAACCCGGGCCAGTTGCTTGGAAGGCAGTTATGCTAACCACAAGGCCACCAACACTTGACATCTTCTAATTGTTTGCCTGCAAAAATCAGGACAAACTCAGAATACATATATAATGGAAAATTTGAATAACGATATTAAAAACATTGTAATATTAAGAATAATAAAAATTTAATAGCTTGGATATTGAAGTTAATATTTTTAATGTGGGCAAACCTGAATTTACTGATACTATAAAATAAAAAATTGAATATCTTTAAAATGATTTAAAATGAATTGTGGGATGCTACATTTTGGATATTGTAATTTGCATAAAATTTAGATATTAATTAATAACTTTATAGTTAATTATTTAAACAGCAGAAGCTGTAATAGTTGAATGAATAAACAAATAAAATTATGTTTGTAATTAATTAGACATTAAAATTATTAAACAAATTTTTTTTTATAAAAAATTAAAATCATTAAATATGATATCTGCAATTTAAAAATATCTCATGACCATGACGTGACATACAAATCTTTCCAAATGAATTTTTGGAAAATTGCTGAGGTAATAAGCAAGTTTAGACTTTTTTTTTCAGGTAGTAAGTCTATGACCAACTCAGCTAGTTACTAGGCAGTAAATGGGTATCTATCTAGCTATTAAATTTATGAAAATAAACAGTTCTTTCAGTTTGGGTTAGACTGGTAGGTGTCATTATATAAACTGATAGTAATAGCAGAAAGTATGATTGTAGTAAGAATAGTCTCTATCATTGATGGAGAAATGTCATGTTTCTACAGATATAGACATTGTGGTTTATCTTTATATATATAAGTTTTGGTTGTTGTTGGCTCCTGTTTTCCAAAACTTTGATCATTTTTTTATAAGATTTAAAATATAGTAATATTATTTTATGATGATTATATTATCATCACACTTTTTAATAAAAAATCTTTTAGCAAGTATTTTTCCCTATACAATATATATTCTAGAAGTTAGCCACTAATCAAGCCCCTGCATGATTTAGTTGTGATAGTGGACTCTGGAGTTCCAAATCAATGGGTCATAGCTTTTACTTCTGTCCCTTTCATTGCTTGAACTATTTATGAACTTCATATGTGATGTGATGTACTGTAGCTTCTCCTTAAATGGAGTCTAGAATCTCTCAACAATTATGCCCAGAGAAACCTGTTGGCCACTTTATTTTCAATTCCCCAGTCTAAATGTTCCCATATTCTGCTCCATCCCATTTCCACAACATAATTTTTGTCAACTCTATGGCCTTTATCTCTAAATCCCCCTTATCTTTTCCCAAACCCAGCATAAAAACCAATAATCCACTTTCTGTATAATCACTTTTTTCATATTTATTCTTCCATAACTTCATTATATGTGCCCTTTCTGTTTTCAAGCATTTACATTCAATTAACAGATGCCTAATATTTTCTATTCCTTTCTTACATAATTTACAGACTAAATTACCCATATTTTTTCCACTTACATGTATATTCTTGTTGCTAAAGATCCTGTTCGAGCCTTAAATAATAAACTACTTTCCTTACTATTATCATATATTAACTCAAATCTAATATTCTGTTTATTTTTATATATATTTAAACTCTTTTTACTCTCCATACTATTTCTCCATCTCTTTAACTCCCTATTCTTTATTAATAAATCTATTCTTTTATCCCATTTCTTACCACTATAACACTCAACAATCCTCCTAACACAATCATCCCATCTTTTGTACAAATATACTGATATAAATTCTTTATCCAAATCTTTTGCATACCACATTACCTTTCTCACCCATCTTGTTACCTGCCCTTTACTCATAACCCAATTAAATACTATTTTGGCTATTCTTTTATTATCCCCCTATGTAAGCTCTAGTAATCAATGCATGCTAGAAGTTTCATCATAATCTCTATGCAATGTCTTCCCATCCAGTATCTTCAGACTAGTTTTTAGCTTATGGCTTTCATCAGTGAGGAGCCTTGGATCTGAGCGCAGTGCATCTGGGTCTTTGCAATAGTGATTTTTTATGGACTGAGAAAATATTTTAAAAAAAAAACAGTAGTTAAGTCTCTCCACACAATAGTGCTACTCACTACAAGCTATGGTAACCAATTGATGCTAGAAGTTTGTGCATTAAAATTCCCCTTGTTTGATAATACAAGTGGAATTAGCTTGGATTGAAACATTTTTGTGTTTTCATTTTAGGCTCATGACTTTATAGTTAACCAAAATGATAAAAAAAATGGCTACTAAAAAATTGCATTAAATCCAAAGATGAAGGGGGGGGGGTCATCAAACCGAAGATTCTCACTGATGAAGGCCACAAGATAGAAACTAGTTTGGGGTTATTGTATGAGTAGAGCACTAAATAGGAATTTTGATGCACAAACTTTCTAACATGCATTAATTATTATAGCTTATACTGGGTGTCATTACTGTATGGAGACAGTTGCTATGTTTTAACAGATTGTGTAAACATAGGAAATTAGGATCATGTGATGTTTTAATGGTTTGATACCAATCCTGATCAAAGGATGTTGATGACTATGGTTATTAAAAAACCAAAGACATCAAAATGCGTAAATATTAAATTAGGTTCAGATCTGAATGACCACACAAGTCAATTAGTTTGAATTGAAAATATTATTGTATTTTTCATTTTGGATTCGAAGTTTTATGCTTAATTAAAAAGATAAAAGGTGGCAGCTGGAGGGTTGCATTAGGTCTGAAGATTTAGGTACAGTGCTCTTAGATCCAAGACTCCTCTTTGATAAAATTCACAAGAGAAAACTAGTCTGGCAATAGTGGATGAGTAGGCATTAGTTAAGGATTTTGTTGTACTAAATGGCACTCTAGTTTGGAAAGATTTGCTACCGTTTTAATGAATTGTATGAGATAAAAAATGGGGACATTTGATGTTTTAGTTGTTTAGTTGTTTAGAATATTTACTTATTTATTAATTAAAAAGAAAAAATATTAACTGGCTGTGCTTATGAAGGATACTGCTTCTCTGCCAACATTTTAAGATCATTGATTTTTATTCTATCCTGAAACAACACTTTAAAAATCGTTTATTCACATCACTAGGCTATCAAATTTTTTTTTTGTATCAATATATACTGATATTTTCATTTACCACTACTATTAACATTTGCAACATATTACAATCCATAACTAAGATCAACATATAATAAGTGCAAAATCTAGAGACTTTTAACACACTGCTGTAGAACTCAATTTTTTGCTGCAGCGCAGGGTGTTAAGAAAATTATATTCTCTGGATATCTTTGTTTATAATGGTAGCTGTGGTAATTTCATCTGGAATTTTAGATATTTCCAGATTACCAGTTTTTAGAATAATGGTATAGATTTATAATGTATATAGTCGGAAAAAGAGAAGCTTGTAACTTTATATTCCATTTTGCATAATACTGGTTCAGTGTTCTTGACTCAAATAATATTCGAATCATAGAAAAATGTTAATGACTGTTATTTCAGTGAGATTTTGAAAAATGATTCTTTTGCAAATATGATTAAACAACAACCAAAATTTTAGAAACAAGCTTGATTTAAAGACAGTTATGCCCTGTATATTCTAAAGTAATGATTGAATCACAAATTCTGAGATCAAATCTATGATCTTGCAACTCCATTCTGTACTTCTGGTGCGTATGAATATTTATTTCAAACTCTTAATGACAATCCATCTAACTACTTTTATTTTCAAAATCAGTTGTTTTCTTCTATTCAACAAATTAATATTTCTAGAATTAGAAGAATATTTATTTCATTGCAGTTGCACATTGCTCTTTGGGTCCTGTGCGCACATTGGGATTTAAAGACTATGGATCTTATCAGAGCTCAGTAGTGCTTAAATTTCTTAACTCCTAAACATTAAATCATTCAAATGTCACTACTTATATTTTGTACTATTTCTATCACTAATATTAATTCTTAAATATCTTTAGAAAAATTCAAATGTTTTTTAACTTTTCCTAATACATTCAGCTGCACAGGTTATATATAATGCAGTGTTTCATATATGTATATAATGCAGTGTTCCGAATGATGGAAAAACTTACTGGCAACCAGAGAAAGTACTAGCTGGTGGATCGAACCAAGGATCTTTACATTTATGGATATTGAATTTAAAATGAAGCTTTAAATAATTAGACTATTATGTCAAAGTCAACAGTCAGTAGAAATTTCATATACTTATGACGATTCTGATTTTTTCACTTTTTTCTTAAGAATAAGGGGTTTCCAAACATTATGAATTATGATCCTAAACTTATGGGATTATTTACTATTACCGTTCTTTGTACTTGTTACTGTCTGTCCATTATTTTTCTCTTTTTCCAATCAAATATTTATTTGTTGCTACATGAATGATCTGTTACTTTAGGACATTTGTATTTTTCTTTTCTAATCACCAGTTTGTCCTCTGTTTATCATTTGAATGAAATGACCATTATACATCCTTCCACATTTACATGATACTTCATAGATGCAGTTTTGTTTTTCAGTATTTCAGGTTTAGGTTTTGTAGAGATTAGGTGCTATGGAAAAACTGTTCTAAGGTTATATTAATTGCAAATTTTCTGTAGTTGGGAATGCATGTATATACAACACTGCCTGTAAAGTTTTTTTTCTTTTGATGTTTCTTTTTGTAGTCTGTTGAAAGTTTTTTTTTTAAATAATAGCTGATGGATAATTATTCTTCATGAGAGTTTCTTCTGTGTAGGTGATTTCTTTTTCCGGATGACTGGTATTTGAATAAATTTGTTATGCCCTAATTTGATAGTGAAAATATAGCACCATGCTTTGTGTTTATGTTGTGATTGGATGTATATGATAAGTATTTTTGTGTGTGTTGGTGGGAGGGGGGTTGTAAACTAGTTTTAATTTTAGCATGAGTAAGTTTAGAGATTATATCACACATTTCTTTAACAATTTTTATTAATTTTTTAAATATAATCTTTAATCGCATAGAAATTCCTATCTAATGTAAAACAGATGGAATATTATAAGCTGAAGTTAAAATTGTACTTGTATTTCATATTGATAAAATGCTAAAATTATATTATTGATTTATAAATTTATTACTATTATTTTTAAATTTTTAAGTATATACACTTGTCCTCTTTCTTGGAGGGAAGAGAAAAAAATTGTCTCGAAAAATAGTTGAACAGATCTATTGTGTACTGAAATGTCACTTGACAGTATGAATAACTAATGTTTTTAATCTTTAACTAATCATGAAGAACATAAATCTTCATATAGCTTGATTATGTGCCACTTACTTAACCTCATTCCATGAGTTTTTGGACCTCTTTATTTATACAGAGGCAAAACTCTCCATTCAGTAGTGCCACTCAGTACAAGCCAGAGTAATCAGTGGATGCAAGGTTTGCGCATAAAATTGCTATCTAGTGCTTATTTATCCAATATCCCAGACTAGTTTCTAGCTTGTAGCTTTCATCAGTGAGGAGCCTTGATTCTGAGAGCACTGCACCTAGACCTTAGGATCTAATGCAACACTCCAGCAGTCACCTTTCACCTTTTCAGTTAACTATAAAGCTTTGAGTCCAAAATGAAAACACTATAATGTTTCCATAGATTTGAACTCAGTTTAGCATCTATACATTTTGATGTCTTTAGTTCTTTAATAATTAGTCATCATAATCTTATTGGGCAGGATTGGTATTAAACTATAAACATCACATGATCATCATTCACAAGCTGTTAACACTGAGGCAAAATTTTTCACACAGTAATGCCACTCAAAGCTTTATAGTTAATTAAAAAGATAAAAGGTGGCTGGAGGGTTGCAGTAGATCCTAAAATCTAGGTGCAGTGCTGTCAGATCCAAGGCTCCTCACTGATGAAATCCATAATGTAGAAACTAGTCTGGGATATTGGATGAGTAGAGACTAGATGGGAATTTTATAAACAAACCTTTTTGCATTCATTGTTTACTCTGGCTTGCACTGAGTGGCACTACTGTATGAAGAGTTTTGTCTCTGGGTTAACAGCTTGTGTAAGTATAAAGAAGGGTAATCTTGTAATGCTTTTTATTTAGTTTTTATCCAGCTATTTTATTGCTTCTATTTTGGTGTTCATACAGTATTATCTTAGTTTGCAACTTCAGATATTAGATATATAACATCTATTATATTTTCTAAAGAGCCTTTAAGAGAGCACTTTAGTACTATAATTCATTTATCACTTATAAGTGAGTTTATTATTTGGTATAAGGACAGGAGATTTAGGTGCTAGAAAAAGAAGGGAAATATAAGATTTGAATTGTAGGTGTGGTTTATGTGGAAGTGGAAAAAGAGAGTATTGAACACTTATTTTTGGAATGTAGAAAGATCAGAATAAATTATATGGGTAGTGGGAGCAACTTATAGGTAAAGAGTGAAAGACAAAATTATTATAATGAAATTGGGGAATAGGATGGAAATAATGAAGCAGATTTTATTAAAATGGTATATGATGAAAAAAAAGCTCAGGATGGAAAAATATTTGGATAATGAGTCTGAAGTAGTTGTTATTATGATATGTATGATATGTAATAGTTTTGGAGGGAAAGAATATTTATTTTACTAATAGATTTTGGACATATAGTCTATGCTTAGAAACTTCTGACAATTTGAGAAGCCATTTTATATTATGTCAAATGTATGAAACGTAAAATATGTAAATACTAGACGTAAAGCCAATTACTCAACGCTTTAATAGGTTTATAAATTCCTGATATCAATCAACCCATAAGCTATCAACAATCTCAATCTAGGTTCAAGGCAACCTCCTTTAACAATAAAGGTGGTACCACCTTTTTTGTTAAACGAGGTTGCCTTCACTCTAGGTTGAAATTGTTGATAGCTTAAGGGTTGATTGTTACCATCTAAATTTATAAACTTATTAAAGCCTTGAATAATTGGTTTTATTGTCTTAGTAAATATACACTTTATATGGAATTTGGAAGTTATAATTGACTATTTATTACTCTGCTTTCAGAACAAGGTACCATTGCCTGATTAATGAGGTTTGTTTAAATTTCTTTCCATTATTAATCTCACACTCCTTGGTCAAGTTGCAATCTTTAATGTCTATATAAATATATCAGACCATAGTTGTATTTTTATATTGGACTATTTCCATCATCTAATATATGTATTGAATGTCTTTAGAAAAATTTACATTCAACTGTTAGTAATAGCACATCAAACAGGTTAGTATATGCATAACATTTCAAGAGGTATTAGTCTCCCCTCTTCTTCAGATGTTGCTGGCCTGACCAGTGACAGTACTAGCATGGGATTCGAACCTGGTCCTTAGATTCTCGAGTTTTTGAATTTTAAGGTAACACTAACCAACTGAGCCATCCTGTCAAAGGCAACAGTCTGTACTAATTTGATATACTTATCTATGAGGTTCCTCCTGATTTCTCCACTTTTTCCTAAGAGCAAAGTTGATTAGTGGTTTCCATACATCACGTATAGTCACACTAGGTTGGCTTATGGGATTTTTTGCCATCGTCATATGAGCAGCTTCTTTAAATTTTATTCTTTGTACCCTTTCTTCTCTATCCAATATTTTTGTATTTTCCCAATTGAACCTATGTTCATTGGCACATACATGTTCTGCTACCTTAGACACATCTGTTTTCTATCTTCTAATCATCAGTCTGTGTTCTTGCAAGTGCTTTTCAATGGGACAACTGGTCTCACCAATATATGTTCTTCCACATTCACATGGTATTTCATAAATGTATGTGACAATGAACATATGTTCAATTGGGAAAATAAAAAAATATTGGATAGAGAAGAAAAGGTACAAATAGGAAAATTTAAAGAAGCTGCTCACATGACAATGGCAAAAAAAAATCCCATAAGCCAATCTAGTGTGACTATACATAATGTATGGAAACCACTAATCAACTTTGCTCTCAGGGAAAAGTGGAGAAATCAGGAGGAACCTCATAGAGAAGTATATGATATTACTACAGACTGTTGCTTTTGGCAGGGTGGCTTAATTGGTTAGATCATTACCTTAAAAATTCAAAAACCCAAGATCTAAAGATCCAGATTCGAATCCCATGCTAGTACTGTCACTGGTCAGGCCAGCAACACCCGAAGAAGAGGGAAACTAATACCTCTCGAAACTTTGTGCATATACTAACCTGTTTGATGTGCTATTACTAACAGTTGAAATGTATTTGGAATATTTAAATAAAGTTAAATTTTTCTAAAGACATTCAATACATATATTAGATGATGGAAATTAGTCCAATATAAAAATACAACTAGAACACCATCATCACAAACCTTCAGGAAAACATATGAGACCATAGATTTGTACATTAAAATAATTTATTTCTTCAGTTTTCATAAGTTAGTACTGATTAATTAGTATGTCATATAAATTAATATTCTGAGTTGTTTTTTTAAAGTTATATTTTATTTTTTTCATTTTATTATTTAGTGTTTGAATGCTGCAACCGCACCATCATGGCTTCCTTACTTAGGATCAGAAGTTACACCAGATGACATAGTATTTCTTAGTCCATTAATTTTGTATCAAATTGATACTAGTATATGTAGCCAAAAAATAAAAAAAATAGAAAAAAACCCATCTTCACTTGAAGGTAAATATCTTTTTTTTCATTTTATATATAAATATGTTTGCATATATATAAAATTCAACACTGCCTAACACTATACTAGTAATAAATAAAATACAAAACCATAAAAGAATATAATACTAGATAAAAATCCAAATTTTACCAAAATACTTACATGACCATAGTTTCATCTACTAAATAAATACACCTTCTCAAGTGAAAATCAAACTAAAGAAACAACATATATATACAAAACAAACAAACCTTCCCATAATTTATTTCAAAAAACAACTTCCCTTTATATCAAAAGATGTCTTCATAAGATTAATAGCCTCAGATTTAAGATTTTTTTTTCATTCATTTTGTTCATAAAAAGTAACCGTTGCATTGTCAAACAATATCTTATGACTTGTATTCAATTCATGAATATATAAAACTGAGTTACGATACCTATGTTTAACTCTACTTATATGAATTTTAATCCTTTCATTAAGGCTAAATTTAGTCCGACCTATATAAATCTTACTACAACTACAAGGAATCTTATAAATAATACTAGGAATAGATTTAGTATCAATCTACTGTTTTGAACAATTCAATAAAGAATTCAAATCAGAACCTTTCTCCCATACAACCTTCATTCCTTCTAACAAATATATTCTTATAAAGCAAATTATAAATTGATGACTTAAACTCTATCATTACTAACCGTAAACTTTTTCCTATTAGTGTTATGACTATAAATATTATTAAATTCAACATTTCTAATAAATTAATGATTATAACCTAATTCTACATAATCAGCAGCAAATTGACCTTTTGGAATATCAGCATTATTACTAAAGTTATTAAACCTTCTATTCCTACAACAAAAATTCAATAAAGATATTTTTTTATGCGTAAAAGGCTGATAACTATCAAGCCTAATAATGTTTCTCAAATTCTTAAGTTTTATAAAATGACTACAAAATAAAATATTAATGACCTTTTTAACACTTAAATCCAATAATTTTAATTTTACAAAATCAAAACTTTCATCCTCAATAGTAAAATTAATACTAGAATCAAAAGCATTCAATCCATCTAAAACTCTAATTTTTCTTTCCGAATAACAAACAAACAATCATCAATATACCTAACAAATAATTTTAAAGAAATAGAAAATTGATTAATAACACTACATTCCAAAAAATCAATATAGACAGAACACATTAAAGGAGAAATAACATAACCCTCTTTAATTTTATAAAAAAACATCATTACACATATAATACATTGAATCCTCTAACAGGTTAAGCAAATATTATCTGCATAAAAACACTCAAATTTTTTTTAAAAATTGAAATAAAAACACCAATACTTTTTAATCTAACAACTGATTGATACATATTTTCAATGTCATTTACAAAAACACAACTATCATCTAAAACAAAACCATTTATTTTATTAAAAGCCTCAAAAGAAGAAGAAACACAAAATTGACCTAATTTAATATAGTCTTTAAAAAATCTAAAAAAATTTGATATCTTATCAACAATTCCTTCTGTAAAATCAAAAATACATCTTAAAGGAAAACTCTTTATGAGACTTCAAATTGAAGAAAACTTTTGGAGCCACATAATCACTAAGATAACACCTTAAATAAGGAGCTCTATCAAAATTTTTTTTATTTTCCATAATTTTCATAATTTTAATCAATTTACACTTTTATTTATCTTTTTACCAGGATCAGAATTTAAGATAGTATACTTACCATTATTTAATTCTAAAGAAAGTTACTTTCAAAATGAATATTCTTTAACAATACAAACCGGCCACCTTTATCTTCTTTTAACAAAATAATATCATTGACTTTCAATCTTTTTTTTAAAAGCCTAATTTGCTTAGGTGCAAAAACAAAATCTTTTAAGTAATCGACTATTTTTTAAGGCACATCTGAAAAAGGTTTCAGCCTTTCACATTATTATTATATAATCTGCTTGTGCTTAAAAGATAAATATATTTACATTTGTTACTATCAATTCATTGGATTTGAAAATTACTTCATAGTAAATCAAAAGATTTCACTTTGTTTATTTATATATAATATTTAGTGAGTTAAATGTGAAGGTGTTTAAAGCATCATGCTCTTATGTTAAAATGCTTGAGATTGGCTTATTTATATAGAAATTTAAGTAGAGAAGAAGGTGGAACCATTTTTTTCTCGTAAAATCTTTGCCTTATGTTTTGACTTGAGAGTTCCCTGTGCAGTCATTATTACATCTAATTGGCTGTCATATAAGTATTTTTAAGGCGCATCTGACAAAGGTTTCAGCTTTTCACATTAATATTATATAATCTGCTTGCACTTAATAAATAAATATATTTACATTTGTTGATATCAATTCATTGGATTTAAAAATTACTTCATAGTAAATCGAAAGATTTCATATTCTTTATTTATATATAATATTTAGTGTGTTAAACATGAAGGTGTTTAAAGCTTCATGCTCTTAAGTTAAAATGCTTGAGACTATCTTATTTATATAGAAATTTAAATAGAGAAGAAAGTGGAACCATCTTTTTCTCATAAAATCTTTGCCTTGTGTTTTGACTTGACAGTTCCCTGTGCAGTTATTATTAAAGCTGATTGGCTGTCATATAAGCATTTTTAAGGTCATCTGACAAAGGTTTCAGCTTTTCACATTATTATATAATCTGCTTGCACTTAATAAATAAATATATTTACATTTGTTGATATCAATTCATTGGATTTAAAAATTACTTCATAGTAAATCGAAAGATTTCACATTGTTTATTTATATATAATATTTAGCGTGTTAAACATGAAGGTGTTTAAAGCTTCATGCTCTTAAGTTAAAATGCTTGAGACTATCTTATTTATATAGAAATTTAAATAGAGAAGAAAGTGGAACCATCTTTTTCTCATAAAATCTTTGCCTTGTGTTTTGACTTGACAGTTCCCTGTGCAGTTATTATTACAACTGATTGGCTGTCATATAAGCATTTTTAAGGTCATCTGACAAAGGTTTCAGCCTTTCACGTTATTTTTTTAATAGACTATTCAAAATGCCCTGTAAAGACACTTTATTTTCATCAGAAATATCACTACTACTACATTCAATAGTAGAAATTAAATCAACAATTAAATTTTTGTTAGTAAAAGGAATAAAAACCAGGACCTTTACTTAAAATAGGCAAATCAGATAAATTCAAAACATAATTGGATAAATTTAAAACAGAAGAAACATCAGGCCTTTTTTAAAACATCCCAGTTTATACTCTTTTTGTTTAACAAAACTTTTTTTTCTCCAGAGTTATCAATCAACCAATTGAATTTTTTAAAATATTTATTATAATAAGTAATTTCACATTTGCTCCTAAACCACTTTAAAAAGGAATTCACAATTGAATAATTAAAATTACTCCTAAAGTCTAAACCTCTTCAAGTCATTTTAAATCTATCAATTAAATTAGATAAACTACCTATAATCTATATAAATTGTTTTAGAAAAAAAAATTTAAAACTTAAAAAATAAAATCACAATTAGAAAATAATACCAATTTTTATGCAATCTAATATTACCTGAATTAGGAAAAACATTACAAAGCTTACAAGATTTACGAAAATTTACCTGAACCTTTAAAGATTAAATTTTATTAAACATATTAAGTAATTTTTTTATTTCTAAAATTTCTGCACCAGAAAACAAGCTCATTAAGTCATGTGACATCTAACTTGATTTTTTTTGTCATTTTATTTTTTGCTATTAAGGCTTTGGTGATTTTATATTGCTAAAACTATTAATATATGGTTTATCTGAACTTAGTTCAGTCCCGTATGGCTATTTGAGTTAGATAGCTGAATTGGAAGACATATGGATGTCTGACAATTTCAGATTTTCTACTCAATAGTTATACATTAGATAAAGTGCTGGGCTTGTCCTGGTATTTTTAATCTAATGCTTGAATATCCTGACACCTCACTGATGATGCTGGAAGCAAAAACCGGTCTGGGGTTGAGGATATTCTCAAAGCTTGTTAAGAGCTTATTTTGTGAGCTATATATATAATACTAGATAATCCAAATTTTACCAAAATTCTTACACGACCATGGTTTCATTTAAAAAATTTTAGTTTTTGATTTTATTTCTGCTATTGAATGTAGTAATAATTATTCTGCTAAAAATAAAGTGTCTTTACAGGTTATTTTGAATAATCTATTACTTAAAAGAGACAAATTTGTTTTTTCCCTTATCAAGTTAGGCTTTTAAGAAAAAGATTGAAAGTCAGTGATGTTATCTTGTTAAAAGAAGATAAAGATGACCAGTTTGTATTTTTAAATAATATTGATTTTGAAAGTAAAGTTTCTTTAGAATTGAATAATGGAAAGAATGCTATTTTAGATTCTGATCCTGGCAAAAAAATAAAATGTAAATTGATTAATATTATGAAAATTATAGAAAATAAAAAGATTTTTGATAGAGCTACTTATTTAAATTGTTACCCTAGTGATTTTGTGGCTCCAAAGGTTTTCTTTAATTTGAAGTCTCATAAAGATAGTTTGCCTTTAAGATGTATTTTTGATTTTACAGGAAGAATTGTTGATAAGATATCAAAAATTTTAATAGGATTTTTTAAGGACTACATTAAATCAGGTACCCAATTTTGTGTTTCTTTTTCTTTTGAGGCTTTTAATAAAATAAAAGGTTTTGTTTTAGATGATAATTGTGCTTTTGGTAGTTTAGTCATTGAAAATATTTATCAATCTGTTGATAGATTAAAAAGTATTGGTGTTTTTCTTTCAATTTTGAAAAAGTTTGAGTGTTTTTCAGCAGTTAAGATTAAGATTATTCATGTTTTGCATTTGCCATTAGAAGATGCAATGTATTTTATGTGGAATGATATTTTTTATAAAAGTAAAGAGGGTTGTGTTATTGGTTATGTTATTTCTCCTTTAATGTATTCCGTCTATATTGATTTTTTGGAATGTAGTGTTATTAATCAATTTTCTGCTTTTTTAAAATTATTTGTTAGGTATGTTGATGATTGTTTGTCTGTTATTCGGAGAGAAAAATTAGAGTTGGTTTTAGATGGATTGAGGGTGATAGTTTTGATTTTGTAAAATTAAAATTTGTGGATTTAAGTGTTGAGAAGGTTTGTAGTCATTTTATAAAACCTAAGAATTTGAGAAATATGATTAGGCCTGATAGTTATCAGCCTTTTACGCATAAAAAAATATTTTTATTGAATTTTTGTTGTAGAAATTGAAGGCTTTAATAACTTAAGTAATAATGCTGATATTCAAAAAGGTCAATTTGCTGCTGATTATGCAGAATTAGGTTATAATCATGAATTTATTAGAAATGTTGTATTTAATAATAATGTTTATCATCATGACACTAGTAGGAAAAATTTTACAGTTAATGATGATAAAGAATTTATGTCTTTACTATTTAAGTCATCAATTTATAATTGGGTTTATAAGAATAGTCATTTGTTAGGAGGAATGAAGGTTGCATGGAAGAAAGGTTCTGATTTGAATTCTTTATTAAATGATTCAAAACAGTTGATTAATAGTAAATCTATGCCTAGTATTATTTATAAGATTCCTTATAGTTGTAGTAAGAATTATATAGGTCAGAGTAAATTAGCCTTAATGAAAGGATTAAAGTTCATATAAGTAGAGTTAACCTTTTCACTTTCAAGCAGCCATATTGAATATTTAAAAAAATTATGCTAAGCCACCAATTTTATCATAATTTTAAGTTTTATTAATAAAAATTGACATAATAAATATTGTTTTAAAGATTAAACACCAAAGAATGTAATTAAACTGAAAAAAATATAGTCATTGATATTTAAAGTAATAAAAAAAAGAATAAAAGTTAATATTTCTAATAATTATTTTCATATTATTTCATAAATCCTAAATTATCATGCATACAACTTAAAATTATATTTTTGTTAGTAGGTTAGTTGGATTCATCATTAAATTTCTAAAAAAATTGTATATAATAAAACTTACCTAAGGTAATCCATCACTTGAAAACTTCATAGAATAAAGACATTAGTACCTATCAATTTTCTCAGCAGCCCTTTAAAATCTATTTCCATACAGGGGTTTGCAATGTATAAGTTATTCCTAGTAACATCTTTTATAACAAGTAGTTAACATTGCTCAATAATTAGTATAATTTGAATATTATAATAAAGAACTTCAATACAGTTTGTAATTTATTAAAAAGTACTACTAAACTAGTCACTATATATACAAAATAAAATAATAAAATAAAATAAAAAGTGAATGAAATACTAAATTTATTATAGAGTTAAGCTTGAGGTACATTTGTTTGTAATTTATATATATATACTGTCAAAATCGTTATTTTTAGCATTTGCCTATTTTTTACTATTATTAAAATGCAGACAAGAAATTATAGAAAAATCTAAATCAGGTCATTATATTTCCAAAATATGTTCATCTTTGTCTCATATCAATTAATTCAAATATTCATCCAAATTTACAGTATCAAAAAATGCAGATAATTCATGATATAAATGTACAAAATCACGAGCTATTCTTTTTTTTTATGTTAGTTTCAATAGTATTTCTTTCGTATATTTTTTTATCAAATATATATATATGTATATGAATAAAATAATTAAAAAAATGCAGTTTTGAAATTTATCTTGCAATAGTCTATAATCGACCTAAGTTTATATATTGTCAAAATCATTAGTTTTAGCATTTGCATATTTTTTACTATTATTAAAATGCAGACAAAAATATTATAGAAAAATCTAAATCAGGTCATTATATTTTCAAAATATATTTATTTTTGTCTCATATCAATTAATTCAAATATTCCATCCATCCAAACTCACTTTATAGAAAAATATGCACAATCTTTTTTTTTTTGATGTTAGTTTCTATAGTCATTTTTTTTTGTTTTTTTAGAAAATATATATATATAAAACAATAATTAAAAAATATATAATAAAGTAATAATTAAAAAACATAATAAAATAATAATTAAAAAAATATAGAAAAATAAAAATACTTACCATTAAGCCGCCATAATGTTTTCTTCGAAGTACAATGGAAAAAGTAAAACTTTTTATCGATATATTTTTCACGCTGAACTCTTCTCCAGTAACTATCAAAAAAAAGAGAGAAAAGACAAAAAATTCAATCTATTTGATCACAAAAAATTATCATAAAATTTTTTTTATCGTAGAAAAATAAAATTTATCTTTCTGGAAAGTAGAGAGAATGCTGCAAACAAAGATCTAAAAAGCGCATGCATAGCCTATGTAGATTTCCATTAATCTTAACCTCAACCCGGATGTTTATAATTTGAAAATCATTGCCCACATTGTGCGGGTGTAAACACAAAGAGGTTAAACATAGGTATTATAGCTCAGCTTTGATTGGATGTAAGTTATATATTGTTTGATAATGCAATGGTTATTTTTTATGAAAAGAATGAATTAAAGAGAAGAGTAAAAGAAACTTCAATGATAAAACTTCTTAAATCTGAGGCTGTTAATCTTATGAAAACATCTTTTGATATAAAGGGAAATTGGTTTTTGAAATGAATTATGGGAAGGTTTGTTTGTTTTGTATATATATATATGTATATATATATGTTGTTTCTTTAGTTTGATTTTTACTTGAGGTCTATTTGTTTAGTGGATGAAACCATGGTCGTGGAAGAATTTTGGTAAAATTTGGATTTTTATCTAGTATTGTATTGTTTTATGGTTTTGTATTATATATATGTAATCTTATAATTAAATATTAGTAAATACAGTAATCAAAAAATTTTGAAAAAGACAAAAAAAATATAATCCTCACTTAGGAGTGCTTTCGACTATCCTCATAGTCTTTGTCATCTAGTTTTTTGAAAGGTCAACCTTTCCATAATTCCGTGATCTTAGCATTAGCTGCCTGCCTTTTGATTAAGTCTTACCTCTATTTACGAATTAGCACAGCTTCCTTGGTTTTCCTTTTATTGTTATTTCTTTCAGTTTGCAATATTTTTACATTATTATAATTGAAATTAAAACCATATGTACATAATTTATTATGGTCATAAAAAATGGAAGCTGATACATTATTATCTTTGTAATTTGATTTTGTATTTGGATTCTTTTTAATAACAAGTGTTCTTTCATTCTTTCCTCCAATGTACATCTCGATTCCCTTATATATCCACTACCACACTTACATATCCATTTATAAATGATACAATTTTTATTTGTAAATGAGGTTTTATCTTTAGTTATTTGTTAACTTATTTAATGTAGGAGGTATGTAAAATGCAATGTCACATATACCGTTATAAATTTTCCTTATGAAATTTGCTTGTTGATTCGAAATATATGGTATTGACATCCAAATTTTATTAATAGAAGAATCAATGCTATTATTTATATTTTTATATTTATAATATTGCATATTTTTGTGTGAGTTTATATGTTTATTCATTTACACAGACATTTTTCATTTTTTTAGAATACATTTTGTACATTCAAGCACATTTGTGAAAAAATATGAGAATGTAAAACTTTTCTGAATGAAAATTAAAACTTGAGGTTAATTGATTTTAACTATAAAAGTTAATTGTTTTTAAATAAATAAAATTTAAAGTTAATTAAAGTAATTATGATAGAACATTTCCCTGCTTACTTCAATATAATGCAATGGTTAGGATGATGATCTTCTGAGTAGTAAACCAGTCAAATTTGTGAAATCTGCAACTGAATTTATAGTAGTAATTTGACTATGTAAGAAGACTGGAAAAGTGATATATAATACAATCCCAAGGAAAAAAGGAATGAATATAAGATAATGCAATGGCAGATTAGATCACATTGCTTTAAAGGAAGTAGTTATTCAGCTTAGCAACCAAATTCAAAATTAACTCTGTTTTTTGGTAGAAAAATGAGCCCCATTTATACTTGGTTACAGTTTTTCCAGGAATGCTTTTAGAAAATCACCCAAGGCAATGTGGATACCATTTTACCCCATGTGATCTCTAGCAGCAGGAAATGTACTTTTGTTTTTGTGCAATAGAAGATGCAAAATATTTTTAGGCCCTTGAAGGTATTGTTCGAATCCATTTCTAGTTTAGAAATACATTCGCACAACTTTAATTTCAATGGCTTTCTCTATTGTTTGCTAAACTTTCCATTACTTTAAGTGCCTTCAAGAACCTTCCAAAATGTTGCATTATTGTCGGCCACTGTTTTATATTAAATAAAAATATATAATAAAATATTAAATAAATAATATTAATATTTACATCACATATATGTATCCGCTGCATATATGTGAATGCACGTACATGGCTCTCCATATTATTTAAGAGATTTTAACTATAATTAAATTTATAATTCTAAATATCAATATTGCTTATCTAAATGGTTATTTAGGTCAGAGAGAGTTACGTGGATGTGTGTGCTGACTCTCATATTGTCCAGGTGCATGCAGAAATGAGTTTGAACCCCATTTGGTGGTTAGTTAGGTTGATCCCCCCTGAAGCACGAATCTGGATTACAGATTCACCGCTTCAGTATTAGTGATAACATTTGCTTTAAATTTATAATGTTATTGTTAGAAGAATTCGGAACAATTCAACAATTATATCATATGAATAAATTCCCATTTTTTTTCCCAGGTCCAACAATAAAGTTGGCTAGATTGGATCTTCATAGATATTGCTGGAATCTCGTCAATAGATTCAGTCCCCCCTCCCCCAATGCTTAACTGCTTTGAGAAATTGAATTTAACAGCTTTTTACTTATATAGCTGTGGAAAACACAAAACGTGAAATTACATTGATATAGTGACAGAAGTGAAGAATTTATTAAGAGCTATTAATGAATCTTTCTTCTGGTTGGAATTCTTTACATATTCCTTTACAATCTTCGTTGATAGTTAGCTCTCTTTAAAAAAATACAAAAAAAAAAAACACACATTAAAATAAGTATTAGCATTCAAGATGCAGTTAAATAAATAAAATGACCAGGATGTAGTAGATATATATGTATTTGAATTTAATAGAGGGAAACCATTTTAAGCATTTATATGATAAAATAATGGTAAATCTTTTATAACAGATGTGAGCTTATTTAGATATAAAGTTATACAATAATCAAAGTCATAGGGAAGAGCATTGAACTTTCTTGTAAATAAAAAATTTTGTGGACATGTATATACCACTGCCTCGTGTTTTGTTGGATATAGATAGTCATCACATGGATTTCCTATATTGGTCTATTTGTGGGTGCTCTCTTATGTATAAATTTATAAAGCCCATTATTATCAGATTCAGTAATCATTATCCTCAGTATATCAATTAATGACAGTTACCTATTCATATTCTTATGAATTATATTCTTGATATTGATTATGAGCAGAATATCTTTGGGCTAATCCAAGTCTTATATATTGTAATGATGAATTGCTGAGGAATTTATTCTTAATTATCTGACTACTATGTTGGGCATAAAATAATAGCATTTTTTTTTACACATTAGTGCCACCTAGTGCAAGCTTTAGCAATTTATAGATGCTAGAAAATTGTATAATCCCTATCTAGTGCTCACCTATCCAATATCCGTCAGATTAGTTTTTAGCTTATTGCTTTCATCAGTGGGAACAATGGATCTTTGGATCAACACACCTCTCCAACATCTATCTTTTACCTTTTTGCTTAACTATAAAGCTTTTAGCCCAAACTGAAAGCATAACAATATTTACAATTCAAAATAATTCACTTGTGTAGTCATACTGATCTGAATCCAGTTCAGTATCTATATTTTAGTGTCTTTGATTTTTTTTGTAAGTGTACTAACCATTATCCTTTGGCTAGAATTGGTATTAAACCATTAAAACATCACATGATCACCCTTTCTTATGCTTACACAAGTTGTTAAAACAATAGAAAATTTTTCCACACAATAGTGCCTGATAATATAATTGCTTGTTTATTTAGTAAATAAACTATACTAAATAAATAAATGATAATTCACAAAATTTCATTTCATAAAATAGAACGAGTTTCTTCTATTTAGCTAAACCAGATAAGTTCTTTTATTGACTCGTGCTACAGTTTATATAGTCATTTTAAAACCTATCTTTTAACTTTTTCTCTTTATATCTTTCTTTTCTTTTTAATTTTAAGAGTGAGCTATGATAGATGATACATTAATAAAACTGTTTGGTTTAATCTATCACTTTGTGTTTGAACTATACCTAGGGTGACCAGACTTCCTGATTTTTCAGGATTAGTCCCTATTTTTGATTATATGTCCCAGTGTCCCCAACATGTCTTTTTGGGATCATTGTATGTCTTGATTGTCAAATACTCATAATTATTATTTATCTTACATAAATAATTCATTGCAAAAAGAATAATTTCTTGGCCTTCTTTATCCATTTCAGTCTCTACAGTCATATTATAAAACTTCAGACAAATTCCAAC
Organism: Epiperipatus broadwayi; assembly: GCA_028023455.1. Lineage (NCBI taxonomy): Eukaryota > Metazoa > Onychophora > Udeonychophora > Euonychophora > Peripatidae > Epiperipatus > Epiperipatus broadwayi. The sequence goes on along the minus strand of JAQFVV010000150.1, from coordinate 159,163 downwards.
ACCAAAACAAAGATCGCTATTACATTATAGGGCCAGATTCAAGCTAGATGCATTCTCACATCCAAATTCACCTTGGAGCATGTGCAGTTGGATTTTTGTAGGCTAAAATTTGAACTACGCTTGCACCTGCTTTGATTGATAGTGTAGTTTGTTGATATTAATTTTCTATAATAATAAAATTAATAGTAATATTAATAATCCTAAACAATAGACAACACGCCAAAGAGGAAGTGTACTTACAACAATGTATATACACAGGAATGGAGTTTTATAAAATAAAAAAAGGATGCAATGCCATAAAAATGATTGGTCATTATGTCCCAATTTTTGGTCAAATCAGTCTGGTCACTCTAACTATACCTAAACAACTGACCATAAAATACTTCAGCTTATATTAAAGTAATAATTTTTACCATTGAATTAATAGCAAACTTTTTATATATTGTCAATAAAGTTAGAGAAAATCCGCATTAATATTAGCCTATAGTCAGAAAGCTCTAGAGAAAATTGTGGTCTGCTCAAATTGATCAGAAAAAAGTTAGAGAAATTAATTTTAGTTTAATAATAAGCAAACACCAATGTTTCTATATACTCTCTTATGCCATGATTTACAAGTATCAATCTTTTTTTGCACTCGTAACTTTGACGCCAATTACTTCAGCATACCTTAATGATTATTCTAATTATTTTTAAACTAGAGATTATCCCTAACTCAGGTATAAACATTAAATCTTAGTTAAAGATTGTGACCTGTGCCAATTGAAAAGTGCTGATTAAGCACAAAATGCTTATTGGATATCATTTATCTTTTTCAGATGACTATTCATATATTTAAATGCATTTGTTGGAATGGAAGGGTTTATGTATGTGTATGTGTGTATTAGAAATTAGAAAAATAAAATTTGTTTAAGAGAAAATAACCAGATTATAATGTTTATATATAAATTAGAGAAAATAAACAGACTTCATTGTCTGTAGTTAAAATAAAAATGAATTATAGAAATAAGACCAGTTTTACTTTATTCTTTCTGTTAAAGTAATGGCTTGAAATTTTTAAACACTCCCAAGATTGTGAACCAAACCATCTTGTTTCCATAGCAGATATGTCTTACACTAAGCCAGGGAGTTATTTATTCTAGGAGCTGGTTATAATTATCAATAGAAGGTATAGGCAAAAAGTTGACAAAAATTCCTGCTGAGTGTCACTGCTATTTGTCGCACATTTAATCAAGCCGTAATTCTTTCTTTCTAGAAGTAGGTCCCTCTATTGGCAAAATGAAGATATTGCTTGACTATTATAAATTCCAAGGTGCATTCGATACAGATTATAGCCTGTCTTAAAAAGTATTTACATATACTTCCTGTGCGCTTAATAAATAATTATAACTCTATAATGTTAATTTTGAGTAAATTGATAGACCCTAGATGTTAGTGAAGCCAGAAGTTCTTGATTGGTTTCTGACTTACTGGTTTTCTTCTAATAGTAGGTATTAATTTTATTATGCTCATCCAATGATTTTTAATTAATGTTTACATTATTGTTCAAGTTTTGGAAGAGAAATGTTATTATTGTTTAATTAAATATAATTTAGGGAAGTCTTAATAATATAAAAAGTTCATTAAAACTTATAATAGATTTTCTACAGCTCGGAAGTTCGTAAGAAGTTCAAGTACCGGAAGTGTTGGAATTATACCATGATTTTTAGATATTGATCTATCCAGAATCTCTCACTCTATCCTACACAAATCTTAATATATATTTTTTGCTATTCCTTTATGAATTTATCCATTGTATTTCTTCTTAATTTCTTCAATAATCTTTTTTTTTTTGCACACATTTTTTTTTAAATTTCTCTGAATTAGGTTTACTAGTATTGAATATTCTTTCCTATATTTTTCCAACTCTTCAATTTTCTTTTCTATTTTAGCCTTCACTAGTCAAAGCTTTCCTTCTTTAGAAATGCTATTACTATCAATTAAAAATTGTGTTACTCCAAAAGTTACATTGTTAGATTCTTCAGTTTTACTCAAATGGCTGTTTGAATTATTTATGATTGCTTAACTATCTGGATTCTCACTGTATTTATTTAGACCACTTTAGAAACATTTTACTTACAATACATTAATTATCATATCTCACCTTGCCTTCAAATAATGGACTAGTCCGGATTCTATTTTTATCTAGATCGGATTGAGCATTCATCACCATGAAGCTATTTGTATACAGATAGATAATGCATAGTCAAAGGCAAGAATGGGCCAATAAACGATGATGCTCATTGAATCCAAATGTTTTCATTAGGGTTGGGGATCTGGCAGTATATAATCAAATTACTCATCCTTAATGGAAACATTTGAATTCAGTGAGCATCATTGTCTATTGGCTCATTCTTGCCATTATGCATAAGTTGTGATGAATGCTCAATCTGATCTAAATAAGATGGAATCTGGACTAGTCCATTATTTGAAGATAAGGTGAAATATAATTTACACTTTTATTATTAATATTTGTCTTTGTATTTACTTGTTTTTTTTTCTTTTTGTTTGTCATAATTTCTCAATGATTATCATTACTAATGTAGTGTGTTGGAATGCCTATCATATTGTAATTTTATTATTTATAAAATAATATTAATCCAAAGCTTTTTTGGATTTGTGATTTTTTTATGGAATTTAAGAATAAGATTTTAACCCACACACCCCATTTTAAAGTTAAATTCTGCTAAAATAAATGCATTTATAAACAGATAGAAATTAAGGTTTGTGCATAAAATCCCTATCTAGTGCCTACTCATTCAATATCCCCAGACTAGTTTCCAGCTTGTGTCTTTCATCAGTGAGGAGCCTTAGATCTGAGAACACTGCACCTAAATCTTAGAATCTAATGCAATCCTCCAGCAGCCACCTTTTACCATATTAGCTAACTATAAAGATTTGAATAAACAGCTTGTGTAAGCATAAGAAATGATGATCATGTGATATTTACTTAAATTTCACATATATATATATTCTAACCCATTATTATTATTATTTTTATTATTAGAAATTTATTTATTTTATTTTATTTCTAATATTTTTATTAGTTTAGTTTAAATTTTTAATTTATTTGCATTTCTGACACTAATTTTTCTGGTTGTTGTTAAGGCAACCAAAATAAAAGCAACATATCCATTAATTTTCCAATATGATCTAAAATACTTTTCATATAATACAATTGTACATTCAATTCTCTTAAGCTATGCCACGATTGTAATAACAACAATAATTGATCACTTATTAATTTAAAGAATAATTATAATAATATTAATCTCAGGGTTCTTTGTTTCATGTAAGGAAATGCTCGGCAGTATTGTGTTGTCGCATATGACTGTCATTCTGGTCGGCTATAGGAAACATTTATTTTACTTAAATTCAATGTGTCTTCATCTCTCATATCCACTGCTATATTATTTAAAGAGATGATAATTCTATTCAATAATGACGTATAATTTTGAATAACACAGCCTTTTTTTTTTTTTTTTCAGAATCTCAGTCAGAATAATAAAAAGACAAGGGTGCTTTTTGTGTCCTTCCATCATCCACGACAACACAATAATATAACTAAGATTTATTACTTAGACAATTTAACTAAATGGGAATGGAATAATGTGCAACCAAAGTTAATGGTTTGGGAATAAATTCATTTTTTTATTTTTTATACAAAGGTGAATGTTTAGTCTTAAGTTTTCAACTCCATAAATAATTATCATTAAACTAAAATATAATGACATATTCCGATCTGCTTAACTTTATTTATCTGGTATATTAAGTTTTTAAGAATTTGGAATGATTTCGGACTCAAGAAAAGGTTTTGCAAATATTGTGCAAACACTTATATTTAGCATATAAAAACAAAAAAATGAATCTACAACAAATTTTAACAAGACTATAATTTATTATTATCACAAAAAAAAATATATGAACATTTATTCAATAATCCCATAGTAATACAAAAATATAAAATATAACTGACACTAATCTGTATACTCTTTTGGTTATGGACTAGAGGTTACTACTTCTCCTGTATGCAATCATATGGATTGATTAACTAAAAATACATTTCATTACCGATACATTGTTTATTAAATTTTGATAACCTTGTAGAAGCTTTTATTCAAAATTATTGACTAACTATTTTTTTTTTGTTCATTTTTTTTTTTTTTTTTTAAAAATGATTAATCCAATCATATGCAATACGCAAAATATTAAATTTATTTCTAATACATTTACTTTATCTATGGTCTTTAATGGGATAACCTATTCTAATTATAGGCCAGTTATCAGAAGTTACACTTACCATCTTACATTTAACTTAATGCTAACTTAAGTTATGATACAAATTTTATTCATACGTATAATTTTAAATATGAGTATTATTTAATTACTAACCAGAATTAAATATTGCATTTGAATATTCCTTCAGTAAATAAGCGTTTTAAATTACGCAATTTTAATTACTTTCTCCATTGATTTACTTGTCAAATACTAGCAATATTTAGCAGCACAATACAGATATTGACCCTAGTTACTAACGCACTATTTATACTAAAGTGATCTTGAGGAACTAACACCTCCAATATAACCTTTATCTTGCCCGAACTTTCAAAATTAAGCACAATAATCAACACCTTCCATGGTGGAGCTATCTTTATTTTCACATGAGGAATATGGACTAACCACGAAGGTCTGTAGAGTAATCTACTACATTAAAATATTTTGATGGTTTCTTGCCTCTTACTTGGGCATACAACGAACACACACCAAATACAATCCTCTCCTGGGATTTAAACGAATGAAGCATACTAAATGCTAGATAAATTCTTGATCGTCCTATCTATGAGAATCGATCACTTGGGCTATAAACATACCCGAACATTATATTTAAAATCTTCCTCTCATGGAAAACAAAGCTTTTGGGGAGATCATTTTTCATCCCACAAAATAAATACATTATAATTATTACCTATGCGAATATTAAGCATATACCAATGCTATATCTGGGCAGGATAAGTAAATACACTGATTATAATAAACTTATGTTACCGTGTATACTTTGATCAACATCTGAAATCAATGGACATCATAGAATAAAAGTATAATAATTTTAATTTTAATAAAGGAACATTCAAAGTAGTTGGTAGCATACTATCTTAAACTAAATAAAATGGATGTGTTATTTAAGAATAATTAGGAATAAATTCCTCAATTAATACAGTATAAATTCGTTTCAAAACTTTAACAAGAAATATTTTGTTATAGCATTTTTTTTTTTTTTAGTTACTTCTGATAATTTTCAATATTTATTTCACCCCTTAAATATCTAAATATTTTTCTTTTACGTATCTAACATACAAAATTTCTACCTACAATTGTATGTAATAATTAAAACATATTTTATAGATTTTTTTTTTTTCGTGTTAAATATCAACTTAACCTATAATAATTATATTAAAACATACCTTTGTTATTACAAGGCTATTAAATATCACTTGACCATACAGACTTTAACCTATGTGATATAACAAAAAAAATACATATTATTTATAACTTAGTTTTAAACAATCATTAATTAACAAGTGCATACTCTCTCATTAGAAAATGTTTTCTGTTGAGCAATTGGTCCAGGTGAAGAGCTTTATCTAGTCGTATTTCACAAAGCAAGTTTAAAAACAATAAACGCATGGTATTATTTCCTTTAAATAAAAGTTTTCTCTTATTTTGTGCATTTAATAAATTAGGTAAAGAAACATATAGCAGAATTGAAGATTAATTCTTACTTGAATTAAACTACTACAATTTTGGGATCCAAGAAAATAAAATATACATATTCTAACATAACGAACAGTTGACGATAAACGATAAACATACACAATATTTTTTTTTTTTTATTGACGATACGTATACTTATTAGCTAGCTTACTTATGGACGAAAATGCGCAATTTTCCGAGAGATTATTATGATAATAACTGCAGTCAATTTACTTGTACATGAAGTTTTAATAATTCCAACTGATGTATAATATAATATATCATTTATTTTTATCATTAAGTCACTAAGATATTTGGTTTTGTTCATACTTTAGGAATTATAAATTTTTTTTTTAACGGTAACTTCTCCATAAGAATGCCCCTATATAACTTTTCCTATATTTACTCTGAGAAAGTTTATATTTTTTTTTTATATATTTTTTTTAAAACATATACAAGTGCATAATTTAATCTTATTTATCATTATTATTATTTCCAGACAATTCTTGGTGAATAAAACATATTTTAACGTATGTAACTACATTACTTGTAAAGGCAGACAATATTGAGAAAGAGCGCGAAAATGTTTCTAGTTGATTTTCCTTGGTTTCAAAATATTTCTTTCAATTATTATTATTTTTTTTTCTTTCTATACCAAGAAAATATCAATAAATGACATAAAGTTAATAAATAATTATTTCTCACTTGGAAATCATTTATCTTCCTTAATTTAGACATAATAACACTTTTCGTGATTCCCTTAGTTACTTCTGTCATTTTTGAACTTTAGCGCGAGACAATAAACTTTTAAGTATAAAAGGTCTTTAAATAGGTAGATGGCAAAGAAAATCAGGATATCTTATCAAAAAAATTTAGCCACACATTATATTATTAAAATTTTACTTTGATTACATTTATTTCTGCAAAATAAAATGAAAAAATTGAGTTACCAAATTTCAGCACTGTTCCTTCCTTGAAAACTAAAAGCAGACTATCTTTTTCAAAAAAAAAAAAAATGATCTTGATTATGAAATTGGTTGTTTCGTTTTGTTGTTGTTTTTTTTTTTTTTACTTTAGCGACCTCTTCCAGAAAAATAATCATTTGATTATAACATAAACAAAAGAAAGGAAAAACCTATTACAATCATATAGTTTTAGTATTATTTACCTGGATTACAAAGTAATTTGACAATATAAAAAAAAAATAATAAATACATTAAATTAACAATCAGTGATGTATAATTCTTTAAACATTATATATTTTTTTTTCTTTTTTTTTTTTTACAAAAAGAAATTACCAGAAGTTATTGTGCTTTATGATAAGACACTCATCCACTCTCCCCTCTACCCATCCAAAATCAATTACTGTTTAGCTTCTATACCATATTAATTTGCTCTAATTATTAATATCTCAATTAAATTATTCATGTTCTCTCTTTAAAATGACATTGAGTTATTAAATCTATTAGTTATTCACCCAAAACATGCCAAAGTGAGTGAATAGCATACTTTATTAATCAATTATTACTATTGTTATTTTATCTTTTTATTTCTTTAAAGAATAGCATTGTTTTCCTGCAGAAATAATGCCAAGTAAACCAAGTGTCAATAACACTAGGTTACAATATATATATATATATTACTTATGTGTTATTGTTTAAGGTCAACATTGAAATTATTTGGATAATATTGGGATTAATGGTATTCCATTTTTTTTGTTCATATATTGTTGTAATTTTATTATCTCAATACCTTCTTATTTTTTATTATACAAATTAAAACTTTTTTTAAAAAAAAAATAAATAAAAAATATTTTTTGATTTCCAAATTTGACTCTAGCCAATTATCCAACTATTAAACAAAGATATGCACAAAATGGTGGTGTTTAAAAACTCCATTCTTTTATACACATCATCTTTTCTATATTTGGCTAATTTTTTGTGCCATGCTTTGTTTAGAATTTTCTATGTCTCATTAAAAGTTTATTTAGCTGATTTCAATTTATTTCTTAATCTTGTGTGTGCTACCATCTTTTATTTCATTTCTAAGTATTGGTACAGTTATGTCACTCTAAATTGTGATCATTTATTAGTAATTTTTATAAGTAAATCAATGAATAGCAGGAAATATAAATTCTAATGTAATTATTTATGGAATTAATTATAAAATAATTTCTAGCAGCTTGAAAATTAGTTTGTTTTGCTATTGATTAAAATTCCCTATTTTATTTATTAATTTTTAAACTAAAAGTTTCCCAACAATTTAAAAAGGAAAACATTTATTATATTTGAAATGTTTTGTGGAAAATGTAAGGAGAATTCAGATATGTCTCCGAAATTTTCATATTTTTTTGGCTAGTTGAAGTTCTTTTAAAATTAAAAGTTCTATTTTCTCACTCATTTCATCTAGCTTACCATATACTATTATTTATTAACCATTAGAAACCACCAGTGACCACATAAACATTCACAATAAGAATAGTAATCAATATTTCTCACTGCTGTCAAGGCAACCTTCTCACCTTTTAATAGCAAGGATGGAAATCCATTCTTACTAATGATCCATTGAATATACTCTGTAGTCAAGTTGCAATCTTTAAGTGTCCATATATATTCAATGGACCATTAGTAAGAATGGATTTCCATTCTTGTTATTAAAAGGTGAGAAGATTGCCTTGACAGCAGTGAAAAATATTGATTACTATTCTTATTGTGAATGTTTATGTGGCTAATTATCCCAATTGGCTTTAAGCATTATTTCACTTATTATTTATTAGGACTACTGTACCTGGATTTGATTCTACACCCTTAGTACAGGGGTCCCCAACCTTTTAGCACTTAAGAGCACATTCTATAATACTGGCCAGGTGGCGGGCACCATTTATTTATTTTTTCAATGTAAATTTATAGTTGGATATTGTTAATAATACACATAATATACAAACAAATATTTATTTCAAAAAGTAAAATTTTAACATATAATTAACGTTTATATTTTTACGCTGTAAAAGTATAGTATGCCCTACAATTTGATTATAATATAATACAATAATTTATAAGAAATTTTAAAAATTAAATTTATTTGTATCAGATAAATAATTTTTTATCGTGTTCGGATAGCAGCGGGCACATGTAAAATGGTCTGTGGGCGCCATGGTGCCCGCGGGCATAAGGTTGGGGACCCCTGCCTTAATATGTATACTATAATTTAAGTTTAGTAGTAAACCATGTAGAACATAATTTTAACACACATTCAATACACATCCTTAATATATATATTTAGTATGTACTCTCATCTATGGTACAATTTTATTTTAGGATTATATGTTAAAACATCATGAAAAATAAAATTACTCAAGAAATATATAAATATTAGGCAATTCTATAATTAATAAAATTTCCACTTATGATGACTGGTATAAAATTGTGACTAAATAAAGTGATTTTATACTATACAAATGTTTTTAAAAACTTTATTCTTTCTATTTTTTTTTTCTCTTTTTTCCTCTCTTAAATATTTTTAAAAACTTTATTCTTTCTATTTTTTTTCACTTTTTTCCTCTCTTTTTTAAATGATTAAACATTATAAAAATTCTAAGAAATTTTTTATCTCCTCCTTTTTTTTTTCTAAGTGATTTTATTATTTTCCCCATTTTCTCTTCCTTTCTCTCTTAATAAATAAATAAATACATTTTATTCTTTTTTTTTTTTTTTTTCAGTTTTCTTGATGAAAATTATTGCTGAAATTTTCAGAAAATATTTAAAAAAATATTAAATTTGAAAATTTGAGCTATACTTTTTTTGTGAACTTATCTAAAATATACCTTCAGTAATGGATTCTTCTAACTTACAAACTCTAAAAATTCAGGAAACAGTGCAGCCAGCTGATTAAATAAGAAATAAGACAGGTAATAATGAAACTAAGCCTATCGAATAATTTGTCCAGTGAATCCAATGTTATTAAATTATTGTAAATATTAATTCTTATTAAGCGCGATGTCAGCACATAATACTTTAAATTGATTCAAAATATTTCTAAATTTAATATCTGAATATTGACTAGTTGTAAATCGAAAGATTTCGTGAACGTTAATGTTTAACAAAAATAGTGGACTTAATCAGTGAAGAATTTACTAGCTTCATGCTCCCAAATCAATATGCTTTAGATTTGCCTATATAATTAAGAAAATAGGTTCAGAGATAAGAGGGTGCCTCTTATCTTTTATAAAGTCAAATCTTGCATTAGGATTTGTAGAGGTCTCTCTTGTTAAAATTAAGCACTCAAGGTACATGTACTAAGGTTTTAGCCTTATATAAGTATTAAATTGATTCAAAATATTTCTAAATTTAATATCTGAATATTGACTCATTGTAAATTGAAAGATTTCGCGAACATTAATGTTTAACAGAAACAGTGGACTTAATCAGTGAAGAATTTACTAGCTTCATGCTCCCAAATCAATATGCTTTAGATTTGCCTATATAATTAAGAAAATAGGTTCAGAGATAAGAGGGTGCCTCTTATCTTTTATAAAGTCAAATCTTGCATTAGGATTTGTAGAGGTCTCTCTTGTTAAAATTAAGCACTCAAGGTGCATGTACTAAGGTTTTAGCCTTATATAAGTATTAAATTGATTCAAAATATTTCTAAATTTAATATCTGAATATTGACTCATTGTAAATTGAAAGATTTCGCGAACATTAATGTTTAACAGAAACAGTGGACTTAATCAGTGAGGAATTTATTAGCTTCATGCTCCCAAATCAATATGCTTTAGATTTGCTATATAATTAAGAAAATAGGTTCAGAGATAAGAGGGTCCCTCTTATCTTTATGAAGTTGAATCTTGTGTTATGATTTGTAGAGGTTTCTCTTGTTAAAATTAAGCACTCAAATCGCAGATACTAAGGTTTTAGCCTTAAATTATTGTAAGAGTTATCTATAAATGCTGAAGTCCATTTGAGGATAGTCAGTTACAATTCATCTGTCTAGAATTGCTTTTTGAATAGTAACTCATGCATTATTTATTGGATGCATTCGGGTACGCTTAAATTCAGATCAGAAAGGTGCTGATGATAAAACAGTGTCTGACCTTTCATGAGACAAGTTGTGATGTTGGAAGTGATAAGTTTCATTGACAATGAGATATAGCATTCCTCTTGTCTAGAATATTTCTAAACAACAAATTGATGCTTGTAGTCTTTCTATTCTTAAGAGGTGGTGAATGTAATTGATTACAGTATGGATTATCACAGAGGCAAAACTCTCCATTCAGTAGTGCCACTCAGTGAAGGCCAGAGTAATCAATGGATGCAGGAAGGTTTGTGCATAAAATCCTTATCATAGTGCTTATTCATCCAATATCCCAAGACTAATTTCTAGCTTGGACTCTAGCTTTATAGCTAGCTAATAAGGTAAAAGGTGACTGCTGTAGGATTGCATTAGATCCTAAGATCTAGGTGCAGGGCTCTCAGATCCAAGGCTCCTCACTGATGCAAGCCACAAGCTAGAAACTAGTCTGGGGGTATTGGATGAATAGACACTAGATAGGGATTTTGTGCACAAACCTGCCTGCATCCATTGAATGGGACAACAGCTTGGGTAAGCTTAAAGAATGGTGATCATGTGATGTATGAATTATTAATGTAAATAACTTAAATAGATGTTTGAAATTTTGGAAGTGGGTTACCTCAACTTTCTTGGCTTTACAAAATTATTGTATAATAATGTTTATGATTGCAGAGTGAACATTGTTTTATTGTGAATTAAAAAATTTAGTAAATGAAAATTTAGATTTTTTATCAATTATTTTTTTATATTTAATAATAATCTTGAAAATGTGGATATGGTGGTGGTGTGGAAGGGTTCATCTGTGTATTTAAAAATATTCACTTGTCCAAAGACTTGTATAGATTTGGGTGATTACTTTTATTCCTTTTAAGTTGCACGCAGATTTCTTTAAAGTTGCAAAGGCACTTTTACTTCCTGCACACATAGTTGGCAATAGGATAACTAAGCATTGAAAATGATCCACATAATTTCTGTTGATTTTGATCAGTGGAGCAGCATCTATCCTTTATACTTAAAATCGTAAGTGGCAGTTTTATGTAATGGAAATAGAAGCAAATTATGCTGTTTTCTAAAAATCCCGGATGCAAATCTTGTTAGTAGGGGCTAAAATTTCTCCTATCTGGTCATCGTCATAAAAAAGAACAAACTCTTGTTAAAGATCTGCAGGAAAAGAGCATCTGTAATTAAAAAACACGATATTCTGAAAAAGAATTAATAATTATTTATTTAACAATAAATTTGCTCTGGCCCAATTAATAAAATATAGGGTATGCATATTAAATAGATGTTAAAAAACAAGAAAAAAGAATAAAGTTGCATTTTATGAAATAGTTAGTACAGTCTTATTTAATGTAGGAAAAATAGAACTTAAATTTCTCCTCATAGACAAGCAATACTTTATTATAAACATTTTTGAGAATTCTTTTGTAAAATAATATATACATACAATTTGATAATTAAATGTGGGTAAAATAAAACTTTTAATCTCGCAGAAACACAGCATCTGTAATAAAACACTATTAATAATTATTTATTTTACAATAAACTTACTCTGGTCCAATTAATAAAATGTGTGTGTGTGTGTGTGTGTTAAGTATACATATTAAAAATGTTGTATGGAAAGAAGCGCTATAAATAAATACTTTTCCATAAGCTCTTATGTTTTCTTTAATTCCAAACTTGGCTAAAAGAACATGGAAATGATATTGATACTAAAAGGATGGGCCAAGGGTAGCAAGCCCCAGAGATTAGACGCTGAGGGCAAAGTGGGTATAAAATGATAAAACAGCTTTAAATGTGTTAAAAATTTATAAAGTAATTAAAATAAGAGGCTTATGTCATCCATTTTAATAGTAGTTTTTTTTTTATATGTGTGTCAAATTTTTTTCCAGATTTTTCTGTGTCACATGTTAACACTGATATATATATTTAAGAGTCACACACAGTTAAACATTTGTCGTATCAAGACAAACAAATATTTGAGTTAAATTTTTTTTATTAAGATGATTTATTAATTGTATAAAAAAAATCAAGAACAAAATCAATAAAAATGTATTTATTATTCCCATGTGATTGTATCTGCTTAGCAGAACATTAAAGTTGGGTTTATAATTTAACAAAACATGCAATAGTTCCATAAGATATCCATTTGTCAGTTCTGCTTAATATTTTGATTTTACAAACTTCATTGCTGAATATAATGATCCCAATAATATATTGTCACAAAAATTGAAATTAGTTTACTAGCAGCTTTTTTAAAATGAGGATACTTAGATTCTGGCATGAGTTTCCAAAATGCATCCAGAAAAATAGATTGATGATGTATTAAGCAGTGCTTAATTTTCTTCCATTTCCATCAATTCTACTACTAAACTGTTTTGTCAGGAAGTATTATTTCTGAAATCACAAAACCACTCTCAATAATGGCAGTAACAAAGGACCGATGGAAGAAGAAATTCTTGTCTTGAAAGTATTCAGATCTTCAAATCTATTTTTAAAATCTGATACTAATCCTTCTAATTTTTCATGATAATCATTAAATTTTTCTTTAAAATTAGATATATTGTTAAAAGAGAAAAATGATTAGAGGTTTTGGTCTTGAGATCATTTGAAAAATTTGAAGTTTTTCTGAAAACTGAAAATAGTTTGAAAGAGATCATTTACCCTTTCGTCTTTTTTTTCTAATGAAATATTGAGATTATGTGCTGTAAAATATCAGTCATGAGCATTAAATCTTGTAACCAGTTCTCATGTTTCAATTCTGGATAAGATTTATCCTTATCTTGCAGTAATGAAATAATAGGCTCAAAAAGTGAAACAAATCGGTTTAGGACATTGTATGTGGAATGCCATTATTAATAAATTCTTAGTTACAAGTTGTTCAAAGTGAATTATAACAGTGAAGTGTTATAAATTGTGAAAATTTGGGATCATCATTTAAAAAATTCTATACCCAATATTGCAGGAATACCATTAGTTATAATGTGCACAAGTTTTTCAAATGGTGGATCAAATTGCTCTAATATTGTATCAGCAATATATTGGATGTCATTGCCATGAATTGATTCTGGAAGTGCCACTAAATTTAACATTTCTTTTACTATTAACTCCCTAGACACGTAATGAATAACAATAGCCAGCTAAGGAATATCTTGAATAACTGGATTCATCAAGAGATAAAGTGAATTCTGTACAATTTATTAAATCACTTTGTAACTGGAACTCAACATCTGTGGTAATTCATTCCATTTGTATGGTGTGAAATTGGAATTTGGTTTTTTAATCAGGGAAGTTTTGGATTTTGAGATCTAACAATCTATGACTTCTAAGTTTTTTTAAATATATTTGCCTTCCCCATGTGAACATTTAAAAGTGTGCTATATTCCAAGCAATCAGAAAACTGGCTTTGATGGCAGTACAAGCTTCATTACTAAAAGATAATAAGAGTGTTTGTTGTTGATGAAGACCAAATTTTAAAGTTTGAAGTTTATTCGTTCATAATTTTGAATTGTTTGGATACTGAGCCGAAAATTGTGGATGATTGCTTCATAATGATGATGTAAGTTTCTATATATTATGTATTTAGTGTATGGTACCAGTACATCAAACCTCAACATTAGCAGTTCTTAACCAATCAAGAGCAGCCGTCTCCAAGTTATGTAGAGCCAAGAGGTCAACAGGAACCTGGTAAATTGGAAACGTCTTGTAAATATGTATTATGGTTGTCCATACTCACAATTTGGAGTCTATAAATCCTGACTTGTGCAACATATAACCATATCTACCCTGTCTCATTCTGATTCTGTTAATTGTCGACCAGTTTTCTTGGAAATAAGAAACTAGGTACTCAAAGGGTAGAGTCAGCTGTTAGAGTGCAATTATTTATGTTGGAGTTATAATTGGAAATTGTAGTTTTGCAAATAAAGCAGTGATTTTCTATTATTTTTAATGAATGCAAATTCTTCTTGCCATTTACTTTTGGTAATATCATTTTTTGCATATTGAAGCCATGATGATCAATAATTTTAATTAAAATTTCCAAGTTTTTAAATCTAAAATCGAATAAAATAAATTACACTTGTTATTTGTATATGAGTTCAATAGCAATAATTCTTTATTTTTCTGAATATAAATTAAAAAATAATTACCTACATCAGTTAATTAAAATACTTGGTATTTGAATCGTAGTACAACACTATCACCCGACAAATGTCAAATGAAAATCGAACTGATAGTTTGAATAATGCACTATATTTCCAGGAAACTGAAACATTAAAACCATCAAAGTTGACAATATAAAGTTATAAATAATTAATTGTAAAGTTGTAAACAATCATAAAATTGCAACAACAAAAAATAAAGCTTGTAAGATTTCAAAATGAAAGGTAAATACATCATGCCAGTATAAATTATATCATGAGTTTATTTCAAGTTTCATGAGTTGTATTGGATCATCTGGAGAACTTCATGTGGCTCATGAGACACAGTTTGACCAGAGTGGTTTTATAGTATAGTACATATCCACTTTTCAAACTGTCTTTTCACCTATTCTTAATTAGCTTCACAATATCTAAAAATGTCTCATTCAATATTAGACAATGCTTCTCATTCAGTTAATCTTTTTTTATTTGAAGGTCATTTTCAAATGTAGATAACTAAAGAAAATATCAAATTGCAGTCTTGATTTACAACTAAGATTTTTAACGCGTTCTATGTGCTGATAATTTTAGGATCATAATTTAGTTTTGTCTGTTATGATATTCAATATTTAAAAAAGGATAATTGTACACACCCTCATCCTGCATTTTAAAAAAAAACTTAACTGATGTTTCAATTAAAAATTATTAAATAACTGAGAAGAAAAACTATGGTATTTCTTCGTTTTATACTTGGAGATAAAAAGCCAATAAACTAATCATGAAGTCTGCTTTTGTTTTCTGAATGTTAAATGTCTGCCTATCAAGATGCCTGGAAGAAGAAATACAAATGAAATTCTCATGCCATAATAAACCCTGTCATGTAGTCATGCGTATAATAGAAGGGTCTGAAATCCCTAAATCTTTTGAGTTGAAAGAAGAAAAAACAGGTGAGTGGACTAGAAACTGATTATATGAGATAAAAGAGCTTCTGAAATTTATTGCCTTAGTAGATTTTAAGACTAAAAATGCAATTTTCAGTGTGGATAAGCTTATCAGTTTTCTAAATACATCTAGAAAGTAAAAATACTTTATATATATTGTAATGCTAGTAAGAGATATATGTATAAAACTACATATATGCTGCATTACCTATTTCATAATTTTAAAAAACAATTATGATCAAATTTATTTGAAAGATAGTTAAAGAAATAGTTATTTCAGGAGTTTTCATATGCAGTTTTGTAAAATAAAAAAAAAGATTGCATTATATATTTTTTTTTAAAAAAAGAAAACTGAGTTGGGAAAGATATAAAAACTCATGTTTAAAGAAAACTCTGTTTTATAAAGTAAAAATAAGCTAGGGGAATAAATGTGTAAAAATAAATCTTAGTAGAAATCAAAAATAAAAATTAATTAATTTGGAATGCTAGTTAAGATTACTAATTGAATTAATTAAAAGAAAAACATGTAAACTGTCTCATAAAAGCCATAGTTGATTAATCTAAGAAAAGATTAGATTAAAGCAAGTGTAAAAACCAATTAAATAAAATGAAATGTAAAAATTAGTTTTTAAAAAACATATTCAAGTTATGATCAAAATTGAAAATAAAGATAAATTAAGACAATGGGAGAGAGGGATATATAAATTCGCCACCATCTATTGTTATTTATTCTGACCTTCATTTTGTGATCGAATTCTGCTCTTGAATCTGTGAATCAATCCAGTGTTCATTTTGTGCTATTACAGTATTCATTGGTCCAGAGATCCAGAAATCTAAGAACAAAATATAGCCATTCATTACTGCTGTGGAGAATATCATTGCAGAAGTTGCAAATCTAGCAAAATGGGTTGCTAGATTGTTTTAGAAGTGTTCGACTGGGCTTCATACCCCAAAAGTCCTCCGCAAATCAACTGTCCCTGACTGAACCTTCACTGGAAACTTATGCCAAAATGGTGAAATAGACCTGCTGCAAACTCTCTTTCCCCCATTGTCAAGACAAAGAATGGAAAACAAGCCCTGGAACCATCGATGGAGGCCAAAAAGCAATCAATTGGAAAGTAACACTGATGCAAAACAAAACCAAATGAACTATGTCATCTCAATCTCATGAAAGCCTAGATAACATATTTTCCCATAATAATTGTTTATAAACACTTTATTTTTAAATGAAATGAACTTTAACAAAGGACTATAATAAAATTTAGTCTAATTAATCACTTTCCCAGTGCATATCACTAGCTGGAAATTCAAATACAAAATGTTCAAATCACTCACCCAAACAGTTTTTCAGCAGCGCCCTCTGTGAATAAATATAAAGTCTGAACTTCAAACAGTCAACTCAAAAAGATAGCCTCTTGAATTATATTTTTTTGAATCTTCCTATTTGAAGAGCAGATTTTGTATTTATTTACAGAAGGTGTTGCTGAAAAAACAATGTTTGGGAGAGAATTTGAATATTTTGTATATATATATATATGAATAGAATTGACTATTTTATAATTACATCTAAAGCTTTGTATTTATTTTTTGTTTGTTTATTGAAACGAATGTGTATATTTTTTTGTACTTATTTATGTGCTTGCTTTTAATGAACAAATGTTGATAGATATCCTCGACTTATTTGTGGGTGTATTTGTATGTGCATGTATATTGACATATATATTCATGCAAGTTGAAGGAAAGGAGGTTTTTTTTCATATTTTATTTTTATTACTAGTATATTTTCATTTTGTTATTAAAAACATAAGCAAGCATTACGAATATTCAAATTGTATATGTAATTTTTTTGTTTGTTGGTGTTATCTTTAAAATTATGATTATGAGGATATTTATTGGAAAGCTCTAATATTAACTAAATATATAGTAGTAAGTATATGATCAATAAATTATAAAGTCTATATTTATTGTTTGGTGGTTCGTTATGTTTTCATCCCACTCCATATACAATATATATTACTCTTTTTTTACTTTTTGCTACTATTCACCATGAGAAATAGGATATAGCACTGATTATTGTGTCTGGGCTATTACTCTGGGATTTCTTCATAGCATTCTTTCGGAAGAAAGTGATTCTTAAGACTGATGTTATTCAGGCTTTATAAAAATGCTTTGAGAATGGTAAACATTGCTGATTCTTATAAGAATTTATACAAAGAAGGAGATTAGGAAATATAACCAATTATTAATTTGGTCTCTTTTTGCAGTAGTGTAGAGTTTGTTGCTTATGTATATGTAAGATTTGAAATAGTTCTACATGTGATGTAGATATATGAGTCAGTAGTGGACATGCATAGTGCAAGTGGAGGTGCCTGATTTAGTAATTTATGGCCCACAGATGAAGGGCACGACAAGCATGAAATGAGATACAATTTAAATAGTCACATAATAATAACTGTAACAACAAGAATGTATGGTGCAGACATTCGGAATTTGCCCTTTTCAAAATTTGTTTTTGTAGTTGTCATTATCTAATTTATGATTTATATAAGAAATTAGCAAATGAAAATGATTCATTTTTCAAATATACCAGGAGAACTTTGTAACTAGGTTGTATTAATAAAGTTGATTGGCCAGATAATTTCAATGTAGTTTAATAAGAAATGTGTATACTATATGTGAGTCTTCTATATTGGAATAAATAAATAAATCTATTTGATGGAGTTCATGTAGTCTTTGACATGAGAGAAAATTGTGAGGCATGTTGGTAAACAAAAAAGTAGTATTTTAGAGTATATTTTTAAAATAATAATTGGTACTAGGTTAGTTTATAATAAAACTATAATAATATCTGAAGGATTTAAAATTTACATACAAAAAATACATAAAATGGCAGGTTTGAAATCCTTTTTATTTAGAAACGATAACCTTTGTAAATATGCATCAGATAAAACTAAAAATATTGAAACTTATTATAATGAATTGTTAAACGTTGGATACAATTATGAGTCTGTTTATTATACTATTAAAAATTTTACTTATAAATATAAAAATAATAATTGTGTTAATTCTTCTGATAAAAAATTGTGGATATCAATACCATATATTTCAAATCAACAGGCAAGTTTCATTAAGAAAATTTATAAAGGAATATGTGATATTGCATTTTATGCACCATCTACATTAAATAAATTAATAAACAATGCAAAGGATAAAAACTTTATTTACAAATAAAAATTGTATCATTTACAAATGGACATGTGGGTGTGGCCATGGATATATAGGTGAATCGAGGTGCACATTGGAAAAAAGAACAAAGGAACACTTAATGTTATTTAGAAGAGTTCAAAATACAAAACAAAATTTTAAAAATAATGATAATTTATCAGCTTCTGTCTTTTATGACCATAATAAATCATGTATATATGGTTTCGATTTTAATTATAACAACGTAAAAATATTGGAAACTGAAAGAAATAATAATAAAAGGAAAATTAAAGAGGCGATGTTAATATGTAAATACAAGCAACATTTGGTTAATAGGCAAGCATACGATCACAGAATTATGGGAAAGTTAACATCATAGAATTATGGGAAAGCTGACATTTTAAACGTGATAGTTGACAAAGCTACAAGTTAATTGAAAGCGCTCCTAAGTGACGGTTATACATATATTTATATAAGCTTTTAAATACTGTATTTTTAAATATTGATTTATAAATTTGCGTATATTATTTTGAAGAAATACAGACATCGATTTATAATATTATACATATATATAAAGAAATAATGTAGTAAGTTAAAAAAGATTTGAAAAAGATAAGATTTTTATACAGTTGCATTTTTGGTGAAAGGCAATGTTTTTTTTTAATTTTAGATAAAACTGTGATGAGATAAAAATCAATCTCTGATTTTTATTTGAAAAACATTAAAAGATAATTATAGAGAAAAATGTTTATTCAATGTAATTAGCAGATTTAAGGTTTGTAAAAAAAAAAAAAAAACAGGTGCAGTCATACAACATATATAAAAATGGGTTTTCTTTGATGGTTATTTTTGGCCTATAATTGCAAAATGAATATGCTGTACTAGAGAAAGTTTCAATTTCCCAATGCAACTGGAAATACTGTATATTATGATGAGCTAACAAATATTTATGCAAGGAAGTTTTAATGAGCAAAATTGGAAGCAGAACAAAAGAAACTGCCTAGAAAATGTATAACGGCCATGGTAGTCTTATCTCTAAAATGTACATGTCTATAAGGAAAACCCAAAGTATGAACTAGGCTTATAAGAAGCAATTATTTAAATATACCAACTCTCCAAACAGTAGTGCCACTAAGTGCAAGCCTTCATAATCAATAGATGCAGGAAGGTTTGTGAATAAAATCTCTATCTAGTGCCTATTCATCCAGTATCCCCAGACCAGTTTCTAGCTTGTGGCTTTCATCAGTGAAGAGCCTTGGATTTGAGAGAACTGCAATTGCCAAAACTTATACAAAAACAAACAAACAAAAAAAAACTATTAACTGTTATGTGACAGACATAAGTTATTTGAATTATTTAAAAAGAAATTTTATAATTTATATGATTTATGTAAGAACCTTTTAATGTAATCAATATTATTAGATAATCATACATATGTTTTGTTCTCTTATTATTGTAAATTGGTGATTGTAATATATATATATGTAAAATAAAGGAACTGGAAATTGAATATATTTAAGTTTAAAAGTAGCAATTTTGATTTTCCACCGTAATTTAATTGATTGTAATATTTATTTTCAGTTTAGGTGAATCTTCTTTTTTAATATATATATATTTGATATATAGAAAGAAAAAAAGAATTTTGTTTCCCTTTTAAAGATAATAATCAATCTTTAAAAATATCTAAAAACTATTGTTTTAAATAAAAGATATAATTATATAAATTGATAATCTTTTAATAAACAAATTGTAATTAAATCCTAAGCACTATGAATGTTATATAAGAAAAGCTTTAGTATAGACTATCTTAAATTGAGTTAAGCACTTTCGGTATCTTGGTTATGATATCATATTCATACCAATGAGTAGTGGCCAGGAGAGTGGTGGGTATAAATAGATTGTAAATTTATGTAAATGTATTCGAATGAATTAGATAACCCACTTTTTAGAAAGGGGGAAGCAGGTTTCCTTTTTAATTATGGAGTTTGAGATATTGCCAATGTACCATGCCTCTTTTATCTTGCACTTGAAGACATTTCGTTCGATGTACATGGCATTGACTAATGCAGGCTCAAATGCGTTTTTGTGCTTCAAAAATATCGATTTGTTTTCTGGATTCCTTTTCTCCCTTTTGTAGAGATATTAATGTTGATACAATCTTGTTGCAAGGCTGCCAACGATTCTCCATGTTTCAGGTTATAATATAACTCAAATGTTGATCATATAGCGATAGATGCATTAGACAATAGATAATACAGTTATATGTGCACATATAAATTTATGAGAACTGTCCAAGCAGCAAAAAAGAAAACCCAGCACCAATAAGATATTTAAAATCAAGTGTATATATTGCTTTTTTAATGCAATATGATTATGTATTGCTTTGCACTGGTTTAGACCCTTGTATTAATCAATATTCATGATAAATATTTTTACTTAGATGAACTCTATTATATAAATATAGTTTTATGAACTATTGTCATATTTAAGTATATTTCTATATTCTAAATATTATTTAGAATGATTTAAAAATAAAAATACTATTTATTAGGAGTAGGAACTGAAAGCTTACCATCTTTATAAATTATTAGTTTTATGATACTATTTTACAAGAGATAGGATTCAAATGATAGCCATCATTTTTAATTTTCTTTTAATGAAAATATGTAATTATGTACATATTTGCTAAGATTTAGACTAATGATGTACTGATAGACTAACTTTTTTTGGATACATATGTCATGATGGTGAATTTTACTACCATGTGAAATCGTATCCTAGACGCATTAAAGACATGATCATGTAATTATACCAGTATATTATTATATACTGGAGGTTATGTAATTACTAATTTTAAGTCGCCCAGGAATAAACCTTGGACAATTTTTGAGAACATTTAAATGCTATTATTTATCATATATTTGTTGTCTACATGTGCTTGAGATGTATTTAAAATATAATTTAGAAATAATGGTAAGCAAAAATAATATTAATAAAATTTAGAAGATTAATTAGGGGAAAGTATACTTAAAAAGGAATAAAATTTAAATGAGAATATAATTTAGAAAGGATTGAAATTGATGTTTGTTAAATGTAATGCCATGTTTTATGCTTTATAAATGTTAAATAAGATGTATCATGTCCTTTAAAAGAGGCTAAATTATAGATACAGAAAATTATGTTAATAAGCTGTAAATAAATTATTTTTATTATTCATTTAAATACTGCGAGATTTCAATTATTTTTATTAAAAATCAGATTAGAACAAAGTCCATGGTCTATTGTATCCAGAAGTAACTAGTCTTGATTTGACCAGGTATTATAAATCGAGAGTGATGTATTGGTTGGAGTAATCAAAATATATGAACAGTTATCATAAAACGTAAAATTTTTATGAAAATAAATTGTAATAAATCATATTAGTATAGAAAAGGTATATCTTTGGAATATTTCCTAATGGTCAACAGGTACCCAGGTTTTGATGATGATCGTGAACTCATTCTTGAAAAATAGAAGAAATATATCATTTATTTAGTAGTATTGCTTATCTATCATTAGCAATATAGATATAATATTTAAATATATCTATATCTTATAGTCTTGTTGGTATATCATCAATTGTTGACCATTACAATATAGGCAATCAACTGTTTTATGGAATATTTGTTCTACTGTTTAGACATTATCCTTTGAATAGTTTTAGTAATGTATTTTGAAGATCAGCTATATCTTTTATTCTACTATGATACATTTCAAACTTCAGTTATGTGACAGTTATATCAATCTTTTGACATATAGAATTCTGTAAACTATTTTTTATGAAATTATTAATCAGTGGATTGCTTCCTCAATCAACTGCGGATTCATTTCAGATGTTCCTCTAACAGTTTGTTTTTTCTTTTGGATCTTATTGGAAATCCAGTTCCCCATTCATCATTTTACAAGTCCAATTCTTAGTTAATTTATAAATAAATTGTCTACAAAGCCTGTTTTATAATAAGTTCATGTTTTTTTTATCATGCATGGGTAATAGTTGGAATTTTTGGATCATATGGATTTTTTTTGGTTTATTGAACAAAAATGTCTACATGATTTGAAGTTTTACAAAGACATGAATTTAAATAAATTTGACAAGATTCCAGTTCCAAATACTTTAGGTAATACATTTTTTATTATGCTTGCCATATTGCATGAAAAAATAGAGAAATTGCCAACAGTATGCAAGCATTTCAAAAATGATCTTTTAATAAGTATCATGCTGCCAGCAATCTATGCAAATATAACAGCTTTATATCTTGTATTAATACTATAATAGTGTCTGTATTATGTTTTGTCTTTATTTTATACATGATTTAATAATCACAGACACATATAAATACCAATGAATGTCAATACAAATGTGTAAATACATTTCTAATATTATATTTATTATAGAATATGAAAATACTGCTATTCTGGTTTGGCAGTAGATCTCTGACCTTATCTTCAAAAAAAACCCGACTATTTATTGCCAGATCCCCATCCTTAATGAAAACATTCAGATTCAGTGTGCATCACTACCTATTGGCTCTTTCTTGCCTTTCACTATGGTTATATATCTGTATATGCATAGGTTCATGGTGATAATGCTCAATCCAATCTAGATAAGATGGAATCTGGACTCTTATTATTTGAAGGCAGGGTGAGATATGACAGTTTGACTTGGTATCAAGGTGAAATATAGGACTACAATCATTTATTATAATTTAACCTATTTTAATACAGCTATATATTAATCAAGGCAGAATCAGAGATGCATAATATTGAAAACCTTAATTAAGAAATCGAATGTTAGAATGTGTGACAAATAGATTAACTCACCTTGAATTATATGTAAATAAATTTGAAGAAATTGTTAGCTCTATTTGCCTGAAGGTTTGTGATGATGGTATATTAGATGCGATAATATGTTGGACTATTTCCATCATCTATCAGTAAATGTTAAATGTATAGAAAATTTTAAACTTTTTAAATAGAAACAACTTTTTAGTAATAACACACAAATAGACTAACCTGTTCTGTTTATTTATGTATTATTACTAACAAATTGTTTGTATTTGAAAAGTTTAAAATTTTCTATACATTTAACATTTACTGATAGTTGATGGAAATAGTCCAACATATGACCATGTCATTTCCATTCTTTGTGAATAATGAATTTTTTATTACACCATTACGAGTAATATATATTTAATTCATTTATAAGAGCACTCCTTTTCTTGTTAACATTTCATTTTATTTAATAATAAGTAAACTATCTCATTTGTACATTTAATTTTGGCAATGTTTAAATTTTACTACCTTTCAGATTGTTTAATAGTTTTCTTCAAGCATTTTTCTTTATTCTATTTCTGAGAAAAGGCAAAATGAAAGTCTTGAAAATTGTTATGTAATCATAGTATAATTAAATATAAACATTCCAAAAAAGGAGCTAATTTACATAATGTTATATTAGTCCAAAAAATTTTTTAATGAGTATTATATTTTGCATAATTATTGTAATGGTATAGAATGGGGGGGGGGTATAAGCATCATTGTTTTTACTTAATACGAATAAAGAAATCAGATCCATGAATAGATCAAATATAATTAAATATAAATAATAATTTAATATCAGCAACAAATAATTAACATAACAGGCAAACTGAGTAACAGTAGACAGTTAATTAACAATCATCCTTTGTGGCTGGATTTAAAAGTGGCAATACCTTAGACTAATTATCACTTAACTGATGCCAGATTTGTAGCATAATATTATAAAAGCAATCATCAATATTTCTGTTGTATGCAAATGCTAAAATAACTACAACAATAGATATATAAAAAAATGCTGGAATCATTATATCTGCTGATCATAATCAATTCTCTGGTTCATCAGGTGCCATGAGTATATTGGGCATCATTGAATTAATGAATGGACTTTAAAAGTGATCTTTTATTATCTTATTACTATCTAAATAATTCTCATGAGAATTATATAGACATCCACAAAATATATATATCATTAAAACAAGTCAACACTTAGACAATCCCAATATCAATAACAATCAACAATTTCAATCTGTTGTCAAGACAACCTTTTATATCCCATATGTGTTCAGTCTGGAACTAGTGTTGGGATCACAAGGATCAAGTTATTGTGAGCAATGCACATTTCTCAAATAATTGTATTATTAAATAATTTCACTGAAATAACTTGAAGTAAAGATTAATAAATTTCTTATTAGAAATAATAATAAAATGAATTGATAAACACTACAATACAAATAGATCATTTTAATGTTGACTATTTATAAATATTAGTAAATATTTTTATAGATTAAAAATAAAATTACACATGAAACATTATTTAAATTGTAGCTTATAAATATATGAATTATCACTTGTATCAAATAAATACAAATATGTATGAATATATATGCATGTCACTAATACAAAATATTCCAATTGTTACTAAACCAATAAATATTCTATTTTAATATATAAACAATATATGATCTTATATATAGTATATAGACATATACTAAACAATATTTCAATTCTTAATTTTCTTTAATCTATAAGCCAAATTATTTTTGCAATCTAAGCATATGAAAAATCACAAAATCAGCAATTTCATTGTATTTTTCTAATTCTAAACAAATGTTTTATAAATGATAACAAAATTCTAGGAAAATATATCTAGAGTTATTATGTGGAAGCTTGTAATTGGCAGTCAACATTTCTTGCCAAGTGCTTTTACTTGTTAGATGGCTAATTTACTCAGTTTATTCAAAAATTACTTTCAAAACAAATCAATACATAAAGCTTAATTAACTATTTTTTTGTTGTTGAGTAGATCAATAGATTTTTGTTAACAGAGTTAATATTTGAAATAATATTATTAAAATATATTTTATCATTTTCCAATTTTTTCTATTTATACTTTAGACATATATAAAAAATATCAGTGCTTCAGTAATTATAAATCATACCATTGGAATCTCAGGAACATTTGTCTGGTTTCTTATTATAACGATCCGGAGAAATCAGACTTAACATAATCTGCACTACAAGGGTGCCATCTAGGCATTTGAACCTAGAAAAATTTATATAGTAGGCAGATACGTAAGTCAAAAAAATGTATATTGGTTGATTCTGGTCGTTAGCCCATTGTCACTAGCTCAGAGATGCAGAGATAATAAATAACTTGTTTAATTGCATCTTAAATATATATATAAAACAATAAAAGCCACTGCCAGTAATTAACAAACAACATTTATTAACGCACATACAAATAAATTTTGAGGAATACATTTAACATTTTATATTTTTATATTAACTTCTAATTTTACATTTAAATAGATTGCAATGAGTTTAATATTTTATTTAGAGGGTTGAGTATGAATAGACTACATAGATCTGCATTTGAAAAGAAAATATTCTATCCCTTATTTAACCTTAGGCCAAAAGTTCGCAGCCAAACCAACGTCAATCCATTGGATATATCGATGTATTCAATGCAGCATGAATACAACAACACAAAATACTATACTGTCAGGAATGTACATCTGAACAGTAAGTAGAGTTAGAGAAGACACTGTCTCTCAACCAGCAGGAATGCTACATCTGTTGGCAAGTAGAACAATAAACAAAAAACTCCATAGGAATGGACTGCGGTCCTTTTTGCCGACTTACAATCCCATCCATAGGCAAAAAGGTGTGTGGTGTATATATGCAATCCTGCCCGTAGCGGATCTCCTGCTACATTTACTGATTACATCAATACATCTAATCCATTGACCCAATTTAACTACAAAACAAATAACCTAAGATTACCCTCCCTTAACCCTTTTCCCACCTCTTATGAGGCCTCTCGTCGACAGCTGATGTCACTCTAATTCTGCTAGCTTTAATGCTAGAATATTCGTTTGACAGTTATTGATTAGGTTTTTAAAAGCTCTGTAAGATGGTGCCCTCTTCAGAATTATTTTACAAGTAAAAAATAAAAAAAACGCATTTAAAACTAAACAAAGAAAGAAGTTTGTCGGTGATTGGCTGTCAGCCGGCTCTCAGCCAAAAAAGACATTCTGATTGGCTGGAAAGAACAAAGAAACTGCCTGATCAAAGAAAATAAAGAAAAACGCTGAGATTTTCATTTCGAATGTAATTTAAGTATTAAAAAAATATAATTTGAGAAATTAAAATAGTTTTTTAATAAAATATACTAAAAAAACAAAATTATTTTCGAAAAATATTGAAGATTTTAGTAAAAATATTTAAGATTTAGCAAAAAGAAATCTTTACTTTTCCAT
This sequence comes from Epiperipatus broadwayi, assembly GCA_028023455.1. Taxonomy (NCBI): domain Eukaryota; kingdom Metazoa; phylum Onychophora; class Udeonychophora; order Euonychophora; family Peripatidae; genus Epiperipatus; species Epiperipatus broadwayi. Next base: position 131,689 of record JAQFVV010000150.1, on the reverse strand, counting down.
AACGTAAAATTGAAAAAAAGCATTTACGTCAGCATTTTTTTGTTTATACGTTTGCTTTTAAATTTGCTGAAATTGAATATTTTATAATAAATAAATAGCAATTTATTTTTGAAAGAACTTTCGTTCTCTTTCATAACCTGAAAAATTAGTAATATACTTTTTATAAACGTATCTGAGTTGAATTTAATATTATAGGCGAATATGTTTTAACAATAGGCTTTGTCTTCAGTTTGTGAGTTGGCCGATTAAAAGATTTGATTTTTACCTCATACAACCAATAATATAATTAGCGGTTTAAGGGTTAAACTATATATATAACTTTACAAATCTATATAGCCATTCACGCCCGACTTAAATTTAACATTTAGATACGTTCGCACAGATGAATTTTATACAGTTTGTTTTATAATGTTGAGTGTAGATCAGCTGCATAGATTCCATGGTTAAAAACATTCCAAAATAAACACAACTGATCAAAATACAAAATCATCGATAACGTCAATTGCATTGAGAATACAAAAAACCCAATAGCATTCGTCATAAGATGCCGCAGTGACATCGATGACATATATTCTAATCGAATGTGAAAACCACAACATAATCATCCACTAATGAACTATGCAACGTCTATACCCAACCTTAAATTTCATGCATTTAAATAATTTATACAATAAGTATTAATACAAATAAAATAATAATTGGAAATGATTTTTATCAAACGCAAAACATATAAAATTAAACATTATTAATTGATTTGACACATAAGTCAGAGAAAAGTTCTTTTATTAAAAATTTAAATTAACTTATCAAATCTTTAAAGTTCTTAATTAATTTTATGATTTTAACAATTGTTCAGTTCAATTGCTTACAGTAGAAGAGTCCAGGTTTCTGTTGGCAATTCCCACGAAGACTTTCCTGCAAGTCCAGTCTGGTATTTTGGAGGTAGCATTAGCTGGTTCTATTCTGGTATCACAGTCTTTTCATTTTTAAAATAAGTGAGAGAGAACGACAAGTGCGTCTTATCGTTCGTCTCACCAAATCAAGCTGGAAGTCTGACTGGAACTCAATATTTTTTTTTATAGAAAATCTCCAGATTGAACGAACAAAGACGTCACTAATCCACATTTTTTCATTATGGTCCGGGCCTTTATTTGCTGCTTCTATATTGGACAAGCTAATTCTTTATTCTCCTATCTAATTTTCATCTGACTTTTTAATTACACAAGAGCCCCAAGGCTAGCTTGCTTTTCAATTAATAAACAATCGTTTCCATTTACAGATTACAGGAATTTATTAATACCAGTTTTTATTTTTACTTACGTTATTTCTTTATTAAAATATTTTTAAAGTTTTGCATCTGTGCGAATATATATACGTTATACATTTAACAAACATTTTAATTTTAGCATTTAGTTTTTTTTAATACATTTATTTTTATTTGCGAACTTAAAAGTTTTTATTTCAATTTAATGTAACGGCATATTTATATATCGTTACATTATATAGATTACCAGTCTGACCTATCCTGGATAGTGCATATAAATGTTGGTGGTTCTCATCTCAATTCAGCTTTAATAGTTTTCAAACTTCAGTCTAAGCAATCAAGATTTATTATCCATATACTGGTCTTTGAGATCACAATTTATCCAGCTTTATTTCTCTGAAGTTCGAACTCGATCCATGTGGAAGCTTGACTTAATATACTTTCTCTAATCTCAGTTAAGTTGGAACTATGATTTATAAAATATATAATGGAATGGATATCCAAGAGGATCAGCAAAAAGTTTTTTTCTTGCTTAATAAAAACAAATATAAAATTAAATCACCATTGTTTTGTTTTCTAATTTATGTTTATCCAAATCAAAAATAGGTATTAATTAAATCATTTCTTCTTAATCATCCAAGTAAAAAGCAGATATTTGTGGGTTTTCCTGTTAACCCAGATGACAGCCCATAATTTTGATAAATCTGCAGTTTCAGGGATCTACCAAAAATGTTTACATAAAAATGGTTGCTAGGAAATGTATTTAATATTTACATTTTAATTATTATTACTGTTATTTTTTAAAAAGTAAATCATTGTGGAAAAATTAATTACAATATTTACACTATTTGTGTGTGTGTGTTTATTTTTTTGGTATATTAACTTATTAATAGAAAAATGAATTAAAAAAATTTTTACATTTTATTCATGTGAGTGACAAACAAATCTGAGTGCAGTCAGAAATGGAATTTTGGAATATTCAAATCATGTTTCTTTATGAAGATATATTATGTTTAAATATGACTTTACATTGTATCACCAATGCAGGGGATGTTTGAGTGTAAAGTTTCATATCGTAATCATTAGCATATATGATTCTTGTGAATTTCCCCGTAAACCAAGATGGCAGCCTGTATTTTTGATAAATTTATAGATTTGAGAACCTACAATCTCATGAAGATGTGTTAGTTGTTAAAGGAAAAAATAATAATAAATCAATTGCTAAATTAAAAAAAAAAAATTGTGATAAATTTCATTAAGAATCTATTTCAATTTTTTTTTTACTTTTATTACAATGTGGATGTGGTGAGATGCTCTTAATATTGTTGTTGGTTCAATTCAGTGTCTTTCTTTTTGTCAGCAGTTTTATTTTTTTTGGCAAATTGTCATCATGATCAAAATTTGGAACTTTTCTGACACAGAACATGATGCAGTGAAGCATTTCCAAAGGTGCAGGATCCTGCCCTCCAGAAAAGTTTGTATGATACTATGAGTTTTCCTATATATATATCAGCCCATATTTTTGATAAATCTACAGTTTCGGGGGCCCCCAAAAAATGTTTACAAAAAATGCCTGCTAGGAAATTTATTTAATATTTACATTTTATTTTTTATTACTGTTATTTTAAAAAAAGAAATCATTGTAAAAAATTAATTACAATAAAGATTCTTAATGAAAAATATTGGAATTTATTATGTTTTTAAAAATTTAACATAGATTTATTAATATTTTTTGGTAATACATGATCTGTTGATCCACACCGTGCGATGGCGCTGTTTCTATGCTAAAGCATATAAATATGCTGTTTACAAGGCCGCTCATAGATCTTATGACCTGTAGACTGTTCAAACACTAAGATGTTAAAATGCACCCTTAGCCCAACATCTCTAGCATGTTGAACATTATTAGCAATGAGTATGCGACACTCTCTATAGACATTACTCTTGACTATTGTACAGCGTATGATATGAAGGTTTCTGTAGTTGTAATGACGAAAAGTATATTAGAACGTTTTTTTTTTTTTGCTTAAATGTATTGTAATTTATGTGAGTTCGTAAAAATTATAACGAATTCTCAAATGCCCCTGCTTTCATTGTCAGGGGTCAGAATTCACTAAATGAGGAGTGTAAATCACGATTCAGCCAAGTTCACGATCAAGTCGTGCACTTTCCGATACTTTTTTCAAGATCAAAACAGTTCAATGGCAGACTATCGTTTGGCATTGTAGTTTTGAGATTTACCTGCTACAGAAGCAGATGCAGTGGCCTTCCTACAACCCCCCAAAAAATATTTTATCCACCCAGAAAAACTGTCTTTGTGGTGGTTTAATGAAATTAAGGCGTTGTCAAACATCTGAAATGGAATCGCGTCAATCGTTTTGACGAAGGTGGGTTTGAGGGCTGCCAAATCGCTTTTTCACAAGCGGTACGGCTAATTTATTATTGAAGCTGGGATCAGCTTACAGTGAAGCGTATTAGAGCTGAGTTGGAAAGGTGTCAAAACGCCGTAAAGAATATGACAATAGTTCTTAGAGAGGTCTGTCTGTCGAGAAAGCCTTGTTTCTGGATAAAAAAAAAGTTTCTTCAAAAACAATGACAAAGACTTGGGGGGGGGGGAGTTTCTTTAAAAAAAAAAAAGACCAGACAAAAAGAAATGTTTGTTTTTTTTTTTAAAAAAAGACAGAATATTTTAAAAAGCCCCCCCTCCCCCCCCCAAAAAAAAAAAAAACCATTTTCTTTTATTTTTAAGAAATATATAAAAAAAACGGTTACAAAAAAAGAACAACAACAACAACAACATAAAAATAAAGCAAATCCAAAAATTAAAAACATAAATCAACAAAATTTAAAAACAACCCGGTAACGTTGTATCTATTTGTTTTTCACTAGCAACAGCGCCATAGTGCGGTATGGGAAATTAGATGATGTATTATCTATTTTTTTCCTTTAACAACTAATACATCTTCGGGAGATTGTAGGCCCTCGAAACTGTATATCTATTAAAAATATGGACTGCCATCTTGGTTTACAAGAAAACTCATAATTACCAAAAAAACATTCTGGTTTTAGACAAAAATAGCTCTTTTGTTACATCAAACATTTTATATTTTTATCAAAATTAGAAGTAACTTAATTAAAATGTTTGTACCAGAGTCTTTTTTTTCAATTTTAAATAATTTGTAGTATTTAAAAATATATATATTTCAAAAATTTCAAAAAATATTATTACTTAATATTTTCAGTCCCTCCAAACTATTTTAAATAATTATGTATTTAAATTTTGTCTGTAATAACAATTTTTATTTCACCTGCACTTTGTAATTAATAATACGCTGATGCGTTGCGGTGAAACTTTTTTTATGTAATAATTTGTAGGTTTTTTATATATTCTAATTTGCAGACTTAGCACTTTCAGAACCCTTGTTGCACCATATTCATAGTCTTTTCAGATTGTTAGTTATATGCAAATGTATGCAAATTGCCTCCTATACCATCCATTTTTTAGAAATGGCAAAACAAGTGTCTCTTCTATTTATTGATTTGGCATCGCTGGTGATGAAACAAGCTTCCTTAATTTTCCTTTTGATATCGTTTCTTTCCGTGCATAAAATGTCAGCCTTGGAGGGCTCAAATCTGTGGTTGAGCTCTTGCTGATGGTCAGCAAATGCAGAGCTGCCTTCTTTTTTGGTTATTGCTCTTGTGTATGTGTATTTGTGCTGAGCCAATCTTTTGCCCACTGTGGCACGAGTTTCTCCATAATAAACCGAATCACACCCCATTTGAGGGCACACAATTTTCTCCAAACACCAATAGGCTTAATAATACTAAAGATAAAAGAAACATTGAAGAAACCCCCCAGGTGGTATATAAAATTGTGTGCCCTCAAATGGGGTGTGATTCGGTTTATTATGGAGAAACTTGTGCCACAGTGGGCACTAGATTGGTTCAGCACAAATACACATACACGAGCAATAACCAAAAAAGAAGGCAGCTCTGTATTTGCTGACCATCAGCAAGAGCTCAACCACAGATTTGAGCCCTCCAAGGCTGACATTTTATGCACGGAAAGAAACAATATCAAAAGGAAAATTAAGGAAGCTTGTTTCATCACCAGCGATGCCAAATCAATAAATAGAAGAGACACTTGTTTTGACATTTCTAAAAAATGGATGGTATAGGAGGCAATTTGCATACATTTGCATATAACTAAAAATCTGAAAAGACTATGAATATGGAGCAACAAAGGCTTTGAAAGCGCTAAGTCTGCAAATTAGAATATATAAAAAGCCTGCAAATTATTACATAAAAAAAGTTTCACCGCAATGCATCAGCGTATTATTAATTAAATTTTGTCTGTATTAATTTGTATTTTTCATTTTAAGCTTTAAATATATATACCCACATTCTCGATTGTGTGTCGTGAGACCGATCTGCCTCAATATAAATTTGTATGTAAATAATTAATTAAACACCATTGTGGAATTAATTGTTCTTGATTATAAAAATGAAAAATAAGAATAATGATTATTTTCATCAAAGAACAATTTTTATTAATAACTAATATTCAAATTAAAGTCAAACTAAAAAAATAAATAATTAATTGTTCATTCTGTAAGCAGATATTTTATACTAGTCTAATTTTAAGAACTAATTCAAAGTGAGTCTATAGTTATTTTTAATTTACATTTTGTAATTAAGCATTCTTTGTCTTATAATTTTGAAAATTATTTTCATCAATGAAATCGATAAAGAGCGAAATGAAATCATATATAACTAATTCTAATTTGAAAAATTTTCTGCTCAAGTTCAAGGAAAACTAAACAGACTCGGAAGTCTCTTTAAAATAAGCACTGTTTAATCTTAAATTATTTTTCTATAATATTATATTATGAAAAAAAGGTTAAGTATTATTTATTTATAATATATTTATATAAAAATTGAATAGTAATACATATGTTGTATGGCACATATAAATTCTTAGATGAAAAATTGATACATGACTTGTAAATTATTGGTCACCTCTGATATAATATGTAACAATGTCTAATAGAGTCAATTTAACTTATGTTATCCATAAAGAGAACAGCTTCACGCCCCCAAATCAAGATGCTTCAGATTGGCCTATATAAGTGGAAAGTTAAGTTAAAGATAAGATGGCAACTCTTATCTTTATAAAAGTCGCTATTTTGTGTCGTGGTTTGAGAAGTCCCTCTATCGTCAAAATAAAAATATTGCTTGACTATTATAAATTTCAAGGTGCATCTGATTCAGGTTAAACTTTCCTTAAAAGTATTTAAGCTGTAATGTTTGAATTGAATTTTTTATTAAGCATTGCTATTTTAAATGGCATAATTTAAGTTAACGATATTAGATATTATTAAATATGTGTATGTTTTCTATAGATAGTACAAGTTAAATTAATAATATTTGATTATTGTTATATATATATGTACATGAATATTTATATATATTCTTTGCTATATTTTATTTATAATGCTTATATACATCTTTTATAAAATATATATACATTTGACTTTCATAATTCTGGTTTTGATTTTTTTTTTTTTAGTTTGGGGCTATGGTTTTCTTTTTGTGACTTTAATTAGTTTATGCTCCTTAGTTGGGGTTACTTTTATTCCGTTAATGGGTAAAAGTTTGTATAATAGGCTGCTGATGTATTTAGTCGGATTAGCTGTTGGGAGTTTATGTGGAAGTGCAATTTTCCATTTAATCCCGCAGGTAAATTTTTATTTTTTTATTCCTACATTTTTCATTTTTACTCACACACACAGATTAATGGAACAATAATAGGATAGTGGGAATAACAAATTCATAAAAACAACATTACTCTTAATTTGGTTAAATAAAGTCTTTAGGCTTAACAGAATTATATCAAATAATTTTTTATTCCATGCATGAGATAATTATTTAAATTTAAATTATATTTTTTAAAAAAGGTAAATTATTATACTGAAGATCATAATTTAATAAATAATGTTTATTAATAAAATCAAAACAAATTCTATAAAACATTGAATTAATTTATGTATCAAGGATTTTTAGCAGGATTAAATTATAACTTTAACCTTCAGTTAAGTTTAATTCATAATCACTGATATATAATAATGATTATTAATCTGGTTAAAATATTAGTAATAATCATTAGAGAATTTGATTAGTAAGATAATAATGGAAACAATAATAAGAACATGCAGTCAATGATGTGAAGAATTACACAGTTTTAATGATTTCTGTTATAAAGACAAATTAATGAAATTCACTTCAATTTTTTCTTTTCTTTTAGTATTTAATTTAATATAGAGTAATTTTACTTCATCTGGTTTTTTTTAAGTCTAATTTATTCATTTTATTTCTTTTACCTATTTTATTTCCTACTTATCTCATTTTGGTACTTGAGTATTAAAGCTGCAACATGGAGAATGTATTGGATCTACTACATCTGTTCACATTTATATCAATCCTCTGATAGCCGGATCTTAAAGTTATTGTGAGGTTGATATAGAATGTCAACAGGTGCACTAGGTCTAATACATGCTCTGTATTGCAGGATTAAAAAGTAAAAGTAAAAAAATAGTAAAACTTACAACATTAACAAAAAACTTTTAAGAATGACATTTAAAATAAATGCGACTTTTACAAATATGTACGGCTTTCAACATTAACAAATTTACAAAAAAAATAAAAATGCGACTTTCACAGATATGTATGACTTTCAACATTAACCCAAAAAAAATGTGACTTGAAAAAAATGCGATCTTAAAAAACTAATAACTTTTAAGAATGAGATTTAAAATAAAAAATAAAATGCGATATTACAATAATGATGCCATTAATCAAAAAAATTGTTAGTTTAATATGATAAAAATACATTAACTATATTCCTACATCACTTACCATGTAATATATAACAAGAATTTACATGTTAAAAACAAATTTTTTGTAGAAACTATTACCACAGAAAATTGAGATCTGCAGTAAAAATTTTTGCTCCGAAAACCACATGATTGCATAATATGCTGGGATTTTCATAAAACAGCTAATAAACAGCCTTTTTATATATATAAAGAAATGTTTATCTGTTTCCCTACATAAGCCCCAAACATCCACATCCTCTTGCGAATACCTGACATTAATAAAAAAAATATGATAAATAACTGAAAATGTCGAAGTATTAAAAAAAAAAAGATTGCATTGAAAAAAAAGACAAAAAAATCTTGTTTTTAAAAAAACAACATGTTTCACAATGAAAAATATGATAAATAACTGAAAATGTGCAAGTATTGTAAAAAAAAAAAATCTCGTTGAAATTTTTTTTATATATAAAGCATTAGTCTGTTTTCCTACGTAAGCCACCAAAAATCCATGTCACCTTGCAAATGCTGATTTTAGTGTTGCAACCTCGGACATTAATGAAAAATATGACAAATAATTGAAAATGTTGAAGTATTACCAAAAAAAAAAAAAAGATCGCGTTGAAAAAAAAATCTTGTTGATAAAAAAAAAAACATGTATACTCACAGGGATTATTTTCTCTCAATTTGACATCATTGCGAGATTACACATTTATTGTGGGTGTAAAAAGGTCTCATCTCTACATTGCAGCTTTAGTACTCGAGCACCCTTGGTATTTATATTTTATATATTCATTATATATTATTCATATTCTGGATTAATTTTAAATGTGCGCTTTTGTGCAAATGTTATCTTTCATACAGATAGAACATGGTTTTGTAAGTTGTTGGACAGGGTGAAGATGAAAATGGGGTCATTTGTAGAAAACAGATTGTTGAAAACTTTCTATTCTTCATTCCAGTAGCAATTCTTTAAGATATTGTACATGGATCTTTTTATGACAGTAATCGATTTTTGATTTTGAAAGTAAAGCATTAATTTTATTTCTTGTTTTACTGTGAAATTCTTCTTAATTTTTAGGAATTACCACAGTTATAAAACTGTATAAAATTTTTAATGTAACTATCGCTCTATATAATTATATATTTACAATAGCATTAAACTATTTATTTACACACTAAATATTTATTTATATTCAAGATTCTTTTTGAAAAAATGAACTTTATATAATTCAGCCTTGTGCATTAAAAGTTAAATTTTTGAAGATAAAGAGATATTAAATGTATCATTATTTTGAACATATGAGCTATAACATCAAAGTAAGCATAATAGCGATGTTTAAATAAAAAGTCATACTATGTAGATAAGCGCTGTCATTTTTAGGACGATGAAGGTGAAGCCATGCTTAAGAGTAGTACTAACATAGTAATATTTAAAAAGTTAGAATATCCTCTAGATGTTTCATGTAGAATTAATATTATTCTAAATAATTATATATATATAAGATAAAGCAGTTTTTAAAGGCCCATACTAGACAAAGCCTTATCTAACAACCCCCTCTCCTATCCCCCCTCCCCCAAATGGAGGAAAACTGAAAGCTATTAGATACATATTTTAGAAATAGATCGTTTGCACAATTTTTAGGTTTTATCTGGCCTGAATTTGAAATCTGGATCATAGTCATAGAAGGTGGGTGTACTAATTACTTTGCCACCATCCTTCAATAAATATAATCTATTAATTATTCTTTATTAAGTTATTACATTTTATTTAACCCTAGGTACAGACTTAAGATTTAATAAAGTTCAAATATCTATAATATTTTTAATATTGTTGCAAAATGATGTCTGTATTTTTAACTTTTCATTCCTTTCTCTTTATTGATCACTATTTTATATATTTAGAAATGGTAACTAATTCTGATTCACTGCTTTCAAATGTACCCCAGTAAATAGAAAATTAACAGTATATGATATCAGGAGAGGGTCATAGAGTTCGGCTAATTGAAGAGTGCTGATTGGTTGAAATGCATTTTAGGAATCATTAGCATATTTCCCTTGTTGTTTACTGTGGTATATTTGAAATGAAAGAGTGCCTATAGATGTGATTTCTAGAAATAAATATGAAATTATAATATTTTGCAGATTTATAACAGTTATAATTTGTTTATTGGATATTACTAATAATCTTATTTAGCTGCACATTTCACCAGACATACATGTATACATTTTGTTTTCCAGGCATTTCAGCTAATTAATGGAGACAATCATGAATATCTTTGGAGCGCTATAGTAGTGGTTGGTGGTATTTATCTTTTCTTTATTACTGAGAGGATAATGAAAATTATTATGGAAAGTAAAAAGGTAAATTCCTTATTATAATGATTTTTATTTTTTAATATAATTTATCAAAGTTGGTAGCTTTTAAAAAATTATTAAAGTAGTTATTATTATTTTAATTGTTACTTTTAGTTTTATGAAACTAAACAAAATGTCAACTTAATTCACATTTGCATTAAGAACATTAATCCACATAATTCACATTTCTATTAAAAACATTAATCCATTTAATTAATCTTGGGCCATCAATGAGCAGAATTGTGTTTGGGATTTGGTTAGCATTGACATTGAACTTCATAGATTATTCAATAGATGGCTCTAGAGTAGAATGAATTACGGCACTTTTAATTTTAATAATCCATGAGCTCATAGACCCTAGACATGCTAAGTATTTTTCATTAGTGATCAATGCTATAGTATATTACAATCGTATTTTTTTCCAATCAATATCAGCTTTTTGGCACTCATTTGACCAACTTAGATAAATAAATGAATGATTTTATTACTCAAGAGTTTGTAAGAAATTCGAGCGCTGGAAATGCTAGCACTGGACTGGAATAGATCCAAGGACCTATACCTAGATTCTGTCACTCTACTGCTGCACACGCAGAGCACCAACTTAGATTAATTTATAACTTTTTCTATCGGCTGTGTAGAAATATATGATTGATCAAGAGCTGGCTATCTGAAAAATCATGACCTTGTTTGGTAATTCTCAAATATCTATAAAAAAATCTATTTTTCAGATTTAAATTCTAAATCATAGCCATGGTGAAATGATCATTAAGGAATCAAAACACTGGTAACAGTTTATAATATGGTTTAAATTAAATTTGATTTCGTATCTAATGTGCCACCTGATAAGGCAATGGTGTATTGTTTAGTTTATGTCAGGGGTCCCCAACCTTTTTGCACTTAAGAGCACATTCTATAATACCGGCCAGGTGGTGGGCACCATTTATTTTTTCGATGTAAATTTATAGTTGGATATTGTTAATAATACACATAATGTACTAAAAAATATTTATTTCAAAAATAAAATTTTAACATATAATTAACGTTTATATTTTTACGTTGTAAAAGTATAGTATGCCCTACAATTTGTTTACAATATAATACAATAATTTATAAGAAATTTTAAATATTAAATTTATTTGTATCAGATAAATAATTTTTTATCGTGTTTGGATAGCGGCAGGCACACATAAAATGGTCTGCGGGTGCCATGGTGCCCGCAGGCATAGGGTTGGGGACCCCTGATTTATGTGATTAGGTTTGAATATACATATATACATTTAAAGTTTTTGGTTTTTATCAATGCTCCTTTCATCCATTCTACCATATTACTTTCATATGCTCCTTTCATCCATTCTACCATATTACTTTCATCTACCAGTGCAGAAATTTTAAACGCTCTTTCTTACTAGGCATGCAATTCATGAACAACTTTCACCTGTCAGGAGAGCTAGAGATATCAAACATTTGAATTTTCATGTCTGCATTGGTAGTTTGATATTTTTTAATTAGTCTACTTTTATGTAAAGTAAGAACTCGTTTCATTGTGAGAGGATTGACTAATAGTTGCACTGCTCAACAACTTGAAAATATGTATATTTATTTTATTTTATTTTTATGACAAGAGAAAAGGTTTCTTTGTTGGCTGGTTGTTGTTATATTTTTGCTTATATAATTCAATTACAGATATATATATAAGATTAATGGGTTCTAGTCTGCTATTTACATTGTGTTTTTTTTTTTTTATTTGCTTCTTTAGAACAGTATTTTGACTTCATTAAAGAATTCTGGGATGACTAATAAACAATTGAAGATTCTTTGTATTTGAAAAAGGAATTTATAAATTCAAGATGGAATTTAAAACTTTTTATTACTTCTCATTAATAGGTCTTTTTTTTTTTTGAGAAGTTTTAGTATTTGAGAAAATGGGAAATTTAGGGGGATGGGATATGGTCAATGCTAAGTTTTCGAAGTTTCTTAGGATTTCCCATCACCGTAATACTACGTAATATTGATATACAAAACTAATTGATAATGTGCTGTATGAATTTACAAAGCTGGGGAATATGAAACTAGATAGATAAATAATTAATTATAAAACTAATAGATGTATAATTTCAAACAATCTCTTTTAAGATTCATATTTGACATATTTGTTTTGGAAATTTTTGTTCTTATTATTTGGCTTTAAAATTTTTAAATTTTTTCTTTGTTTTTTAAAAAGTAGGAAGGAGGGATGAGAAAGGCAATGAATTGTAAAAGGGTTGTTGACCTTGATGAAAACAATAATTGTCTGCTACATTCAATACAAGATGCAATGACCTCGCCCACTACTAAAAAGCACTTTCAGTGGCGGAGTTCACTGGATCAAGAGTTCTGGTTTTGCCCAGCATGCTGTCTTCTGGTTACGCTGTTATCTCATAATGATTTTCTTGTTCTGACTGGGGCTTATATACTGCTTTTCTCATCCATGCACAGGAATCTGGGATAGCCTTGTCTTTCTTTCTGGTCTGTGTCCCAAAACGGAACTGCTATTCATTCTGTGGTCCATGAGTTTACAATACTGAGGAGGGAGGGGGGAGATAAACCAGAACTGATGTCTCTTTTTTTTATTTTTATTATTGCTAAGAGAGAATCGATGATGATTCATACCAGTTAACATACTGTAGTAAAATATCGTTACATTATTTTACCTCTAAGCATTTTAAAACTTTCTATATAACGCATTACAAATCCCTTATTTATAAGGCAATACTATATACAACACACAAAGTACAAACCAACAATCCAAAGCTGTGAAAGAAGGGAGGGAGGAAGAAGACAGCAAATTTTAGAAATGAACTGGCTAGCTTTGAAACAATAATAAATTAAGGGAGAAAAAACTTAAAAAATGAAACTTCTTATTGATTTAGATTCCCTCTATCCACTCAGTAGTTATTTACTTTTTGACTTCACAAAAATCCAAAAAACGAAAGGCATTGTTGCTTTTATTTTTGAACTGATTAATTTATTGGCAGTATGGAAAATGCTCAATTCTTTTAAACTACTCCCCCTTACTTTTCTTTTGTCTACTATAGAGGACCCAAGATCTCATGAAGGACATTTATTTTTACTTTTTTTTTTTTAATAAAATAATTTAAATGAACCCCTCCAAGTCTAATGTTTTTACTGATTTTCAAATAAAAACATTTTATCCAATGAGCATTAAGAATAAATGAAAATGCTATTTTTCTTATTATGGTATATATATATGTATCTTTTCAGTTTTAAGTAACAAACCAATTGCTGGTGATAAACATTTCAAATTTTTTTATTTACTAGATTGCTCTGTTAATGCAAACCGATATTTGTATCATCTAACCTAGATGTATATAAAGATTAACAAATCTATAAAGAATATATAGAGAGAATATTCACTGAAGTATATTTTAATTTACTATCATAATGATAATTGTTGATATAACTTAATTTTATTATTTGTTTAATATATGTTATAAAATTAACTTAGATATATTTCTTGCTACCTTTTCTCCAAGTAATATTTGTTTTAAATTAAAAAGGGTATCTGACTTAAAATACATTCAGGATCTTTATATAGATTTGTAAGACAAGATAAAATCTAGTCAAAAGTAAGAAGATAAAGTCTAATCAAAAGGAAGAATGTAGTTTTGGCCACAATAAAAACATGTGTTCAATCTGTAGCTATTTGTTGTGAGAAATGAAGTTATCACTGATAAATTATATTCTTAAAAGAATTAGGATCTTATGGCAAGCATTATAGATCAGAGTAGTCTTGCGTTGTTAGCCGAGAGGTATCGCAGCCGCCATGCAAGCAAGTAGTTGGTTGCAGACGGTTGTGGTTTCGCATCCCGGCTGATGCTATGACATATGAAAAAAAAAGAAAGAATTATAGATCAGAGTATTAGACCTCCTTATAGTATAGGAGTGCAGGAAATATAAAACTGAGTGAGTTATCCCCTCTCACCTTTGTAAAACATTAAGATGAAAGTTTTAATTTTTTTTTTCTAGAGACCAGTTAAATCTGGATTTAGAGATAATGATTGTTTTGCATATAAAGTTGAAAGAACAAAAAAATGATGAATTTATTTGAGTGCACGGCAACTTTACCAGGACAGACTTATATCCATAATGAATTTTTTAAAAGAACAATTCAATCAACAATTAATGAAAGTGACCTAAAAGCAACAAAGTGAAAAATAAAAGAGTTGAGTAAAAATATCAAATCCCTAAGGGAAGAGATTAAGACAAGATGAAAATCTAAATGTTGATCTTTATCTTAGAAAAGTATATGGTGGATCTATGATTAGATATTTAATATGATTTTGATGAGAATATAAAAAAAAGACAAAGGCAAATTGATATACAGGTGTTATACAAAATATAAACGAGTTGACTGAGCCAAAAGTATTGCCTTGCGTGGAATTAATTAGAAGTATGCTTGTCCTCATAAGGCATAGATCAAATTGTTTTACACAAGATGAGATGATTGAACCTTGTATAATAATAATAAAGTAATATGTTATGAAACTGAAAAATTCTTTGGGAAATTAGAATGATATTGCATTTTGAAAAGATACAAGACAAAGGTAAATTAATAGACTCTGTAGGTCAAAAATGGTTTTATGAGAGCACTAGGCCAAAAATGAAGTTTTTATGAGAACTCCAAGGAGTCAAATAGCTCAGCACCCTGCATTTGAATTTAGAAATAATATCAGATATGGAAGTTATTTACTTATTAAGCTTTCTTAAGGAGATAAAAATAGCTTCTTTTTTTTTTACTTCTAAGGACTTATGGAAGGAATAATTAAAGGGATAGTTTTATTAATTATAACAAATTAATTTATAATAAATTTGAATTAATAGCAATATCTGCGAAACGATGTGTTGAAAATACTTAAGAAGGTTATCATGGCTACAATAATTGCCCTTATGGTTCAAATTAGATTTGTTATTAGCTTAACTTTATATCAAGAAATTTTACATGCCTAAAATCCCTTGGAAGAGCTAATCATTTTATTGTATATGCAGTTATTATTAGAAACTAATTCTCCATCTTAGCAGTATTTATAGACTACTATATGTTTCTTAAATCTTGGTTAAGATCATGTGAGATGATAAATGCAGTTTGCCTTTCTTCAAATAAAGATGAACTGATTGAATGTATCTATTTCAAGTAGTCCAACTGGTTTTATATCTTTGGGATGCTTTGTGAGAACTTACGTAGAATCTCTGCCAGAAGCCTGCCAGGCTTTTTATTTTAAGTAATCCATTTTCAGAGGCTTCCAACACATGGTAAAAACAATATGGTTGATTCTTAAGTTATCATATTCAATATTTACTTTTTTTTTTATTTATTAAAATAATAAGCATATAAAATCAAATAATTGTAATTAAATTTTTTTTAAATGTAAATAAGAAAAATAAAACATGATTAAATAAACTATAATAAATATGGTTATTCATGTTAGTGGACATACATCACTTTTTGGGTGGGCACTATCCCGTAATTTTGAAAATATTTTCCTGAATCTTGCTCTGTCAATGGAAGATTCCAAATTTTAAGATTTTCAAAAAATGATAGGGCAAAAAAGGAATACTAAAAAAATCATAATAATTTTAATTAATTAATGTTAAAAAAAATCATATTAATTTTAGCCATGTGTTAACTTTTGGATATTATGTTGTGAATAGAATATATTTGTTAATATTTTGTTAAAGTTAATAAGCTACTTATGTTTATTAAGAAAATAATTTTGAGGAAAAAAATATAAACAAATACTTTGATCCTGAAAATGGATTATTTAAAATAAAATGCCTGGCAAGTTTTTGGCAGGAATTTTATAAAAGTACTGCTTTGTGATACTGTGTTAGAGATTATTTGAAAGTCTGTTGAAACAATTAAATGGAGATCATCACAGATCTTTAATCAAAATTGAGAAGTATAAAATACTACGAATTAGAGCTTTGGCCATCTTATGAATTTTGAGACATTTCAGAAATATTGTATATATGGTAGGAAATTTAAGATGGAATCTGATGTTCAACCTCTGATCTCTGTATGAAAGTTGAAAGATGGAAATTGCCCAGTTAATCAGTCAGGCTTTGAAACTTCAGAAATGTAAGCTGGAAAGAATGTTACATTTCAGAAAGAGCAAAACTATAATTGCAAGGACATCAAGTCATACATCACATGACTTAATTTAATAAGCTTGTACTACATATGTTATGTAATGAGATAGCTCTTAACAAGCTTTTCCAAATATCCCTATCTTCAGACTGGTTTCTAGCTGTTGGCTTTCATCAGTGAGGTGTTAGGATATTCAGATATTAGATCTAAAAATATTTTAGAATCTCACTGATGAAAATCAACAGCTAGAAATCAGTCTGGAGACAGAGATATTCAAAAAAACTTATTAAGAACTATTCACACTCATTATATAACATTTGAGAGAGAGATTATTGTGAGGTATTTAAATCTTGTATCTGTGAACATGATACCCAGAGATGTAGATAAGATAGAAAATAAAAAGAATATATAATGACCTAAAGGGAATCAGTTTGTAAGAAAGTAATTTTAATTTAAGATATTGTCACTATCTAAGTTCAGAGATTTTGTAATACTGTTGGATGTGCAGATTTTTAGTACTTGTGTGTGTAGCTCATTTCTATTTTAATAAAAAGTGATCTTTTTAAAGCCATTCTAGTTTAGCATTCTGTAGTAGTGCAGTGTATAAAGTGAAAAAGAAAGATATTAATTATTATTATTATTACAACAATAGCAAGCTCTCAATACACAGTAATGCCTAAGTAATCTTGCATGCATTGATTACTAAAGTCTGCACTAGGTGGCACTATTGTATTGAGAGTTTGTTATCATTGTACCAGCTTGTGTAAGGATAGGAAATGGTTGTCATCTGATATTATTATTATTAATGTAAGTTGCTCATTTATGTATAATATTTGATTAACAAATTTTTTTTATATATAAATCAAATTATAGAGAAATAAAGCACACTTGAAAAAAGAATTTTCTGAAACAAATACTCTAAGTGATCTTAATTCTGAAAGCCGAAGTTCATCATCTATACGAGTAATAGAGAATGGTCAACTTTGTCAGCGAGATTCTCATTCAGTTTTGAATTCTAATCATATTGAGAATGAGGTGAGATTGTTTTGCCATTTTCTTAAATGTATTTTTTAATGTTTTGTATATATTTATGCTAAGATTTTTAAAAATAAATTTTAATATAAAATTTGTTTATATTTTTATTATAATTCCGTCAAGATATTCAGGTAACTTTATTTTTGGTTAAATGACTAATTTCAGTCCACTTTTTTTTAGTTTTCCTGTTTTTGATTTTTTAAATATTTATAATTAGCTTTTCTTGAAGATTAATCATTCTTTTTTTGACTATTTCAATTTTTCAAACTCTACTTTTAAAAACCATCACACTTCCTGCTAATTGTTTTAATTTCCTCAATAAATATATATATTTTTAAATTATTATTTTATGTAAACATTTAGAGTTTTTGTTTGTATATGATATCTGAGGGCAATATCAAATAAAGAATTATGGAAAAAAATTATGCAGATATCTTATCAAATAGGCATAGTAGTAATGGAAATTACATTGAATATTATAATCAGAGGCTCTAGATTAAAAATACAAATATAATATAAATCATATAATAGTAAACAAATCAAGTCATACATCATGTGACTTAATTTAATAAGCTTGTATTTACAAATGAATATAATGAGCATGCTAATGGCTCTAAACATTCTTTTTTTCGATAAATGTGCCAGAGAAAGCATTTAAAATATCTATTTTCTATTTAATAGTTAAGCATTCGATAAATGCTAGTCTTGAATTTGTATTTCAGATCTAATGTTCTGAATGTCTCAGCGCATCACTGATGAGAGCCATCAGCTCGAAACCGGTTTGAGGATAGGGATGATTCTAGATAGAGATTTTAAATGATTTTCTTGCGCATTTATCAAAAAAAAGCTTATTTAGAGCTATTATCACTCTCATTATATTAAATCACATAATAATAACTTACACTTATCAAACACCAAAAATTTTCAGTTTATTGTCAAGACGATCTTAGGGAATAAAAAGTGGATTCCTTTTATTTATTGAGATTGTGTTAACAACAGATTGGAGAGTCCTGGTGTTGGTTTATCATGTGATTTACATTTATAGAATTATGTAGTTTTGGATAAAATCAGCTTTAAATTTTGATATATAAACAGAAATAGAATAACCTAAAGAAGAATTTTAGATGAAGAAATTTAAAATCTTAGAAAGCTATGGAATGATAGAGGATCAAGCTGATAAAAAAGTCAGATCTTCTCCATGAGGATTTCTCAAAGAGATTAGTAAAAATAAATCCTCTCCTTTCAGTATTTTTATATATTTCTATTTTTATTCATTCATTTTATTTTATTTTTTAATTTCAAAATCTAATCAATTTTTGTCTTTTTGGATTACGGAGTTTCTGCATTGTATAAAATTATAATTTTTAAACAAAATATTTATTGAGATTTTTTTTTCATTCTAATTTCACACATAAAATATTGCTTTACTATGCAAAACTGAAATGGAAAGAATAATGATTCAAATATCTTATATAGGCATAAATCTGTTAGATATTTAATATAGGATTTAAGTAAAGGGTCTGGTATTGGTTAGGCACTAATAATGAATATTCTTTATGATGGCAGATTAGCAGCCAAGACTACCCAAGACTTACAGACATTATTAAATATACAATATTGTAAATAACTTTTTTTATTTTATAAAATAGATTCTGCAATGATTATCCACTATAGCAAATATACTTTCAAGAATTTTCTGAATAGATTGCTTCCAGTCATAGATGAATGGATACTAGAAAGAAACTCATTGTGATTTCAAAAATCGAGAAGCACTATAGATGTGATTTTTATTGCAGACTAGTGCAAGAAGAGTGTCTGGAACAAAGGAGTGATCTATATATTGCTTTTATTGATTTGGTCAAGGCATTTGATTTAATTAATTTATTAGATCTATAGCATTGTTTGAAATTAGTTGGTAGTCCACCAAAGATTATTCACATTGTATTGTTGCTATGTAATGAATGAGAGGAAGTAGTATTATTACAGAGGGAAAAATCTGAGTTATATTCAAAAACATGTACGTTCTCTAACATTATTTTTGCTTTTTACGACAGTGGTGTTTGGAACTTTATAGCTGGCTTAATGAAATAAGGATCAAGAATGCAGTATAGATTTAAAGGTGAAATTTTTAATTTGAATCGGTTTAAAGTGAAAACAACATCTCTCCTTGGATTCTGGATTTACAGTACTGTTATTTTTGCCAGTTCAACAGATGCTGTTCAGAATGCCCTTAATGTTTGAATGCAATGTACAGAACTTTGTTTTAATAATTAATAGAATGAAATCTTTAACATCTTTTAGCTTGGATATTATCAGTTTGGGAATGTAAATCCAATTAACATATGAGTAGTTTTATAAGTAGAAAGGTTGGATTTAGATATTGAAATCCAACACGTGGGTTGCTGCTGCTTTTAACAAGTTAAAAGAGTATTTTATCATTGGGAAGTAACTAACGCAACTAAAGTAGTTGTATATAGGGTTATTATTTTGTGTAATTTATTATATAGAAATGAGACTTGGACACACTTTCGATACAATGTAAAGACCTTAGGAAAGTTTAATACTCTGTAAAATTTTAGAAATATAATATCATAAAACCAATAATTATGTTATTCAATTTGCTTGATATAATCTACTATTATAAAATCACATGGACGTTGAAGTGAACGTGTGAAATAAATGAAGAATATAATATTTCCTAAAGGAGAGTTTTCTGATTAACTTGAGCAAGGTTTCATGGAAAAGATAGTTCTTATTTACATTGTAAGGATTATCTGAGACTTTCTAAAGAATTGCAGAGCTGATTGTTTTCATTGGCAAGATATGGTAAAAAGAAAATACATGGGAGAACTACAATCTGTGTTGAAGTATTTCACAATGAAAATTTTTCTTCAGAAATTTAAAAAGCAACATCATAACATATCAAATAAATAAAAAAATGGACCAGCATATTCTCTATGTATATGACTTTGTGGTTCATAAATTGGTTTGTATAATCATAACAAAACTAATCTCTAGAGTAGTTGCTTTTTTTAATCTTTTTCTTTTGGAGTTGGAATAATCATTCTTGTTTATGAGTGACTTCTGGTACTGTTGATGCATATTAGATATTTCTAGATGTTTTTAATGAAATTAAGTAATGCATAAATGTGTTTGTTTAATATTGTTATATATTTCTAAAAAAATATTGCCAAATATTTAGATGTTTAATGCTTCAAATATCTTATTATAAATAAAATAAAATTTATGGAAAATAATAAATGATTTAAATTTAAAATATATTTTGGTTAAGTTTTATTTTTTTAAAAAAATCCTAATTATATTTGTTTTGATTAAAATAAGTAATTGGTTGCAGAATAACAAGAAATAGATTTGTGAAGATAAATTGATTTTTTAAATTAACTTAATGATAAATAAAATAAAATAAAAGGGGAGGAAAATTAAGCCAATAAACATCACATGATGTGTGTGGCAATACGTATAGTGAATTTTGTCTGTTTTTTTTAAGGAAAATTAAATAATTATGAGCGATTCTATAGAGTTGAAAAACATACAAGCACATAGATCAGTTAATTCAATTACAAAGAAAAACAATGTAACCAATAACATATACAGAATTATTTGTGTATTGTGCCATCCAGCTGCACAATATTTGTTAGGAGATATAACAGGGATAGAACAAATTTTTATTAATAGTTAAAAAAAGGAATTTTAATTACTTACTACCTGTACAATTAACTGAAATTGGAATTTAAAAAAAAGATACTTAAGAACAATCCTGGATACCAAGATTGATTACGGATAATTCCGGACACCAAGGTGGCAGCCATGTTTTTTTATTATTAAACAAAGGCATAATTATTCTGTAACCCTAATGAATATGTTTTACTTGTTAATATTAAAAAATATTCAATAAATCATTATTAATTTCTGTTAACTTTAAAAAATAGCAATAAATGTATTATAAATTCTATTCACAGAATTAAAAGAAATTTAATAATTCAAGCTACAGGATTTTTTTTAAAAACACCTATAAAAATGAAGTTATATCTATGATTTACCTTATAATGTTTCAATGCCTTCCAATTATCACAAATCATAAACCCATCGGCCATATTTTCTTTAATAGCATCCATAACAATAATAGCTGGAAGTTATTATAAAGCATTCCCCAGTCTTTTTCTCCCTTATTGGTTTTTTTATTTATATGATATATAAAAAAAGATAATTAATTACATGTTATGAATGGAATTTATAATTGATTTATTAATATTTTTTAATATTAACAAGCAAAACATATTCTTAAAGTTATGGGAAGTGTTTATATATATGTGATATGATATTAAAAAAAATATAATTAATTACATGTAGTGAATGGAATTTATAATTTATTGATATTTTTTTAAAAATTAACAAATAAAACATTCACAAAAAAATAGTAGAGAGATTTTTATTTAACAAGTTGAATGTAATTGACGAAGTGAATATCACTAAATGGAATCAATTTTATTTTACTGTATAGTATGTCTGCTATTATTATTAATTATATTTTGTATTTATGTATTTTTAAGAAATAGAAAAAAATGCATACTGTTTGTTTTTATTTTTTTTGTGTGTCTATAATTAAAATTTAAGAGGGAAAGTGTATAGAATTGAAAAACATGTAACAATGATAAAAGTAACAGATCATGATCTAGAGAATTTTAATTGTGGATTATTTCTCAACCCAACGTAACTTCTAAATTAAAAGTTCGAACTAAAAGGAAAGGCATCCTGTTTTTTCAATTATACTGGTGGCAGATTGAGTGGCATATATAAAACTGTGTCTTATTCATTCTATTTTTATATTTGTGAGGAGCTGATCAATAGAAAGTTTGCAATCATCTACCAGGAGAAGGATGACTGAATAACATTGGGCCATAGGGAGTTTAGTAGTGGCACAACTGATAATTTGCAAGGTAGCTGAAGTCAAACATTGAGAAGCTGTTTTCAACTACTAAAGTCCTGAAAACTCTAGAACATAGTTTGAAAATATCCAACATGTGCCTAGATGGGCTCAGTATACATGTCCATTGTCACTAGCTGTCCTCTGAGCATGCAGTATAATTATATCTTTCCCAAATCTTTTGCAAATAATTAACCAAGGATTTAAAAAAAGCTAGACCTGTCCATTTAAATGTCTTTAGATGACCCTTAAAATAATGTTAATGGACAAAAAAAAAAAGATTGGAAGAAATCACTAAAAACAAGACTGGTCAAGGACTGAGAAAATATTTCTGATAATAAAGAATGACAACAAAGTAAAAGGTATCTAGAACTGGAGTGCACAATAATTAAATGTTGGAAAGCTATCTCATTCAGTTAATATATATTATTTAATGAAGGCCTTTCTTTTTTTCTTAAAATAAGAAAAAAATTATGTAAAAAAAATTTTTGTACTATAGATTATATTTCTGTATTTGTATAATATTTCTTTTTTATTATTATTATCATAATAATAATAAGAAGAAGAGGAGGATGAGAAGGAGGAGAAGAAAAAGGAGAAGAGGAGGAGGAAGAAGAGGAAGTTCTTATTTATCTTCTTTAAACAACTAGAGATTTGTTATTATGCTTAACGATTACTATTGATTATGCAAATGTATTTGGAGATTAAAATGTTTTTTTATTATTCATAGAAAGTTTAATTTGATCATCAAATCAATTTTTAGAGTTATTCTATTTTTTAAAAGGAGAGAGTATCAGTTTTAATCCTATTATTTATTATTAAAACAGGCAAAACTCACTATACCTATGCCACACATAGCAAGCTAGAGTAATCAATGAATGCCAGAAGGCTTATGCATAAAATCCCCATCTAACAACAGTTACACACAAGCATAAGAGATGGTGATCATGTGATGTTTATTATTTATTATTGAATATTTTATTTTTAAATATGTTTCATTTTCCCTTTTATTAGTGTTAATTAATCTTGCATATTAAATAATTATTTAAACAGACTACTTTTAAGTTATACACATGAAGTTTAAGCTGGGAGTTCAAATTGATTTGCTAGCTAGCAAATGGCAGTATAATTTGTCATTTTGGGAAGTATTCAACTTAATATCTTATATAGCACTGTGATTAACTCGTGCTGGCATC
This sequence comes from Epiperipatus broadwayi, assembly GCA_028023455.1. Classification (NCBI taxonomy): domain Eukaryota; kingdom Metazoa; phylum Onychophora; class Udeonychophora; order Euonychophora; family Peripatidae; genus Epiperipatus; species Epiperipatus broadwayi. Next base: position 107,874 of record JAQFVV010000150.1, on the reverse strand, counting down.
CCATGACAAATCAATTTCAAAATAAAACCTATTCTTGAGAGGGGGGGGGAATAATTTCTTTTTACACAATTATTGATTCTCACAAGAGGGATGATGATAATCAGAAACATAACGTCTGTTTCCCTATTATGTAATATACTTTGACAATTTATTAATTTTTTTATGAGTTGCTTCAGTTGGAATTTATAAAAAAAAAATCTAGTCAGCAAAATGCAGGTATCCTGACATTGTTTTAAGTTTGCAGCCAATCTTGATTAATACCAGGCAGTTAATCATGTTTGGCTGCTATCTTAGTAAGATTGTGGCTGTAGTTTTCCAGTTAAAAAATTAAAAATGGAAAACTTCATGTATTAAATATTTCTGTATATATATATATATATTAGTAAAAATCAGTCATATGTCACATGACCTATATAGCTTGTATTATCAATATGTAATATATAAAGAGCATGCTTATAGCTCTAAACAAGCTTATTTCTTTTATTTTTTATGATAAATGCTACAAGAGAAAATACCTGAAGCCTTTATCTATGATGGTCCTCATCCCCAGACCGTTTTCAAGCTATGGCTCGAGAGAAAATACCTGAAGCCTTTATCTATGATAGTCCTCATCCCCAGACTGGTTTTGAGCTATGGCTCGCCATAGCTTGAAACTGGTCTGGGGATGAGGACCATCATAGATAAAGGCTTCAGGTATTTTCTCTTGTAGCATTTATCATAAAAAATAATATATATATAATACAAAACTATAAAACAATACAATGCTAGATAAAATCCCAATTTTACCAAAATCCTTACATGACCATGGTTTCATCTATTAAACAAATAGACCTTCTCAAGTGAAAATCAAAATAAAGAAACAATATATATATACAAAACAAACAAAACTTCCCATAATTCATTTCAAAAACCAACTTCCCATTATATCAAAAGATGTCTTCATAAGATTAATAGCTTCAGATTCAAGAAGTTTTATCATTAAAGTTTTCTTTACTCTTCTTTTTAATTCATTCTTTTCATAAAAAATATTGGTTGCATTGTCAAACATTATTTTACGACCTGTATTCAATTCATAAATATATAAAGCTGAGTTATGATACTTGTTTAACTTTACTTATATGAACTTTAATCCTTTTGTTAAGGCTAAATTTACTCTGACCTATATCAATCTTATTACAACTACAAGGAATCTTATAAATAATACCAATAAATCAAATTATAAATTGATGACTTAAAAGGGAAAGACATAAACTCTTTATGCTTACTAACCATAAAATTTTTCCTATTAGTGTCAAGACTATAAATATAAATACAACATTTCTAATAAATTCATGATTACAACTTAATTTTTACATAATCAGCAGCAAATTGACCTTTTTGAATATCACAGCAAAAAATTCAATAAAGATATTTTTTTACGCATAAAAGGCTGATAACTATCAGGCCTAATCATATTTTTCAAATTCTTAGGTTTTATAAAATGTCTACAAAATAAAACATTATCAACCTTCTCAACACTCAATAGTAAACTAATACTAAAATCAAAAGCATTCAATCCATCTAAAAACTCTAATTTTTCTTTCTGAATAACAAACAAACAATCATCAACATACCTAACAAATAATTTTAAAGAAACAGAAAAATTATTAATAACACTACATTCCAAAAAATCAGTATAGACAGAACACATTGAAGGAGAAATAACATAACCAATAACCTAACCCTCTTTAATTTTATAAAATGCATCATTACACATATCTAACAGCAAAAGCAAACTATGAATAATCTTAATCTTATCTGCTGAAAAACACTCAAACTTTTTTAAAATTGAAAGAAAAACACCAATACTTTTTAATCTATCAACAGATTGATACATATTTTCAATGTCTAAACTATCAAAAACACAATTATCATCTAAAACAAAACATTTTATTTTATTAAAAGCCTTAAAAGAAGAAGAAATACAAAATTGGGTACCTAATTTCATACAGTCCTTTAAAAATTCTATTAAAAATTTTGATATCAACAATTCCACCTGTAAATCAAAAATACATCTTAAAGGAAAACTATCTTTATGACACTCCAAATTAAAGAAAACCTTTGGAGCCACGTAATCACTAGGATAACAACTTAAATAAGTAGCTCTATCAAAAATCTTTTTATTTTTCATAATCTTAATCAATTTACTTTTTTTTTACCAGGATCAGAATCTAAAATAGCATACTTTCATTATTTTTTTTAAGGGTCATAGCATCAGCCGGGATGTGAACCCGCAATGCGGGCAACTGCCTGCAAGTGCAAGGCAGTCGCGCTGACCTCTCGACCACTTTTATCTTCTTTTAACAAGATAACATCATTGACTTTCAATCTTTTTTGCTTAGGGACAAAATCAAATTTTTCTCTTTTAAGTAATTGACTATTCAAAATAACCTGTAAAGACACTTCATTTTCATCAAAAATATTACTAATACATTCAATAGCAGAAATAAAATCAAAAACTAAATTTTTATTAATAAAAGGAACAAAGTTAGAATCTTTACCTAAAATAGCGAAATCAGATAAATTCAGAACACAATTAGACAAATAAAACAGAAGAAACATCAGACCTTTTTTAAAAATACACCAAATTATACTCTATTTGTTTAACAAAATTTTTTTCCAATTGAATTTTTAAAAATATTTATTGTAACAAGGAATTTCACATTTACTCTTAAACCATTTTAAAAAAGAATTCAAAATTGAATAATTAAAATTACTCCTAAAGTCTAAACCTCTTCTAAATATTTTAAACCTATCAATTAAATTAGATAAACTACCCATAATCTGCATAATAAATTGGTTTAGAATAATTTTTTTTTTGTACAGATTACGGGTAGTTTATTTAATTTAATTGATAGGTTTAAAATGATTAGAAGAGGTTTAGACTTCAGGAGTAATTTTAATTATTCAATTTTGAATTCTTTTTTAAAATGGTTTAAGAGCAAATGTGAAATTACTTATTATAATAAATATTTTTAAAAATTCAATTGTTTGATTTAATAAGTTTGGAAAAAAAAGTTAAACAAATAGACCATAATTTGGTGTGTTTTAAAAAAAGGCCTGATGTTTGTTCTATTTTAAATTTGTCTAATTATGTTTTGAATTTATCTGATTTGGCTATTTTTGTTCCTTTTACTAATAGAAATTTAGTTTTTGATTTTATTTCTGCTATTGAATGTAGTAGTAATATTTCTGATGAAAATAAAGTGTCTTTGTAGGTTATTTTGAGTAGTGAAAATTTTATTTTTGCCTCTAAGCAAATTAATCTTTTTTAAAAAAGATTGAAAATCAATGATGTTATCTTGTTAAAAGAAGGTAAAGGTGGCCAGTTTGTATTGTTAATAATATTGATTTTGAAAGTAATGTTTCTTTAGAATTGAATAATGGAAAGCATGCTATTTTAGATTCTGATCCTGGTAATAAAAAAAAGTTAATTGATTAAGATTATGGAAAATAAAAAGATTTTTCATAGAGCTATTTATTTAAGTTGTTATCCTAGTGATTATGTGGCTCCAATGGTTTTCTTCACTTTGGAGGGTTATAAAGATAGTTTTCCTTTAAGATGTATTTTTGATTTTACAGGAGGAATTGTTGATAAGATATCAAAATGTTTAATAGGATTTTTTAAGGACTATAAATTAGGTCAATTTTGTGTTTTTTTTCTTTTGAGGCTTTTAATAAAATAAATGATTTTGTTTTAGATGATAATTGTGTTTTTGGTGGTTTAGACATTGAAATATCAATCTGTTGATAGATTAAAAAGTATTGGTGTTTCTTTCAATTTTAAAAAAAGTTTGAATGTTTTTCTGCAGATAAGATTATTTGTTTTTGGGTGCTGATATAGTATGCGCTCGGTGGCCATTTTGAATTTTAAAATGCCCAAAAACACTGCTGGCACATGCAAGCGATAAAAGACATTGAATAGAAACACCCAGTTTTCAAAAAAAATAAATCACCTAAGGCACTACAAATAAAAATGGGCGGAGACAAGAAAGTAACATAGAAGATGCAATGTATTTTATGTGTAATGATGTGCTTTATAAAATTACAGATGGTTGGGGTATTGGTTATGATATTGCTTTTTAATGTGTTCTGTCTATATTGATTTTTTGAAATGTAGTGTTATTAATCAATTTTCTGTTCTTTTTTTAAATTATTTGTTAGATATGTTGATTGTTTGTTATTCAGAAAGAAAAATTAGAAGAGTTTTTAGATCGATTGAATGCTTTTGATTCTAGTATTAATTTTACTATTGAGGGTGGTAGTTTTAATTTTGTAAAATTAAAATTTTTGGATTTAAGTGTCGAAATGGTCGATTATGTTTTATTTTGTAGTCATTTTTATAAAACCTAAGAATTTGAGAAATACGATTAGGCCTGATAGTTATCAGCCTTTTACGCATAAAAAAATTATCTTTATTGAATTTTTTGTTGTAGGAATACAAGGCTTAATAACTTTAGTAATAATGCTGATATTCAGAAAGTCAATTTGCTGTTGATTATGTAGAATTAGGTTATAATAATGAATTTATTAGAAATGTTGTATTTAGTAATACTATTTATAGTCATAACACTAGTAGGAAAATTTTTATGGTTTATAATAAAGAATTTATGTCTTTATTATTTAAGTCATCAATTTATAATTTGGTTTATAAAAATAGTCATTTGCTAGAAGGAATGAAGGTTGCATGGAAGAAAGGTTCTGATTTGAATTTTTTATTGAATGGTTCAAAACAGTCGATTGGCAGTAAATCTATTCCTGGTATTATTTATAAGATTCCTTGTAGTTATAGTAAGATTTATATAGGTCAGAGTAAATTTAGCAATGAAAGGATTAAAGTTTATATAAGTAAAGTTAAACATAAGTATCGTAACTCAGCTTTATATATTCATGAATTGAATGTAGGTCGTAAAATAATGTTTGACAATGCAACCAATATTTTTTATGAAAAGAATGGATTAAAGAGAAGAGTAAAGGAAACTTTAATGATGAAACTTCTTGAATCTGAAGCTATCAATCTTATGAAGACATCTTTTGATATAACGGGAAGTTGGTTTTTGAAATGAATTATGAGAAGTTGTTTGTTTTGTATATATATGTTGTTTCCTTAATTTGATTTTCACTTGAGAAGATCTATTTGTTTAGTAGATGAAATCATGGTCGTGTAAAGATTTTGGTAAAATTTGGATTTTATCTAGTATTGTATTGTTTTATAGTTTTGTATTTTATGTATTACAAATATAGTGCTAGGCAGTTTTGAGTTTTATATATATATATATATTGTAATGGTACGGACCTTTTCAGGTGATCAAGGTGATTGCATCTAACTATATTTAGTCTTAGGGTCTTTATATAGGATGCCATGGATGAAATGATGTAATTATGATCTAAGATTGAATCTATATTAAACAAGGTAATTTTAAATCCAAATTATTCAATACCGATGTAACCTAGAATGATTCATTCAGTTTACACCTTCATTGATGATTTCGTTATACTTAGAATTCAAACTCAGGGCAAATATTGCATTTAACTTTCTTCAGGCATTACTATCAATATCCTATAGTAGTAATTAGTTCAATAAATTATTTTATAAATAATTTATTTACAATATTAAGATGTAAAATTGATATGATATATATGTATGAGTATGAGCATCCATCAATATTTTGTTTCATAAAATATCTAAATAAATCAAACAAAACAAATTTTAACATATTTATTAAAATATAACAGTATAATTGGATTTCATGTAAAAAAAAATATTATAACACATATTTGCATATATTTCTACTATTTATAACATTAAATTAAATAGTTCCTTCCCATAATAGTAATATGCATCCTAACACGAACACATTTCAATAATTTATAAAACAGTAATGAAAAATTTAGAATTTCAAATTATAATATTACTAACGAACTAAGTCTTAATTTATTATTATATGTATCGATGATGGTTTAAATTGTAAGGTCCTTGTGAAGCAATTCCAATTTTATAAATAATGCCCTCAACTTGTGATCATTCAAGGATGCTAGTAATACGCACAAAAAATAGTAAACAAATGTCATTATATTATTTAAATTAGTAATAAATGAAATTACATTTGTCATAAATAAGTCCAATATGAAGAAAGTAAAATCTTACCTTCATATCGATTTTAAATTAAATTTACCCTGGTCAATGTCACTTTTCTTAAATGGAAGACTTAAATTTTATTTTAAAAAAAAGTTTAATGTAATTATCTTTTATTTTTCTTCATCTAAATGATTTTCTTGAATGGAGTATTTGTAGTATAAACATTTTTTAAAAGTAAAGGAAATAAAATTTAAATGTTAAAAGCATATTATAACGGTCAGGGAAGATTAGAGGTCTTACGTATCTGCCGTACAGGGCGCCACCAAGTTATTTGAACCTGGAAAATTTGTATAGTTGACAGATATGTAAGTTAAGATGTAATATTTGCATATATATTTTATTCCGACCATCAGCCCATGCCACTAGCTCATGGAGATGCAGAGATTTATAAAATATAAATTCCTATTTTAAAAAATATTTTCAATATAAAAAAAAATAAAAGAAGCCACTGACAGTAATAACACACACAAAGATTTAACATATATAAAATTTAGAATTATTACTTTAGTCTAACTTTACTTTAGATTTTAATTTATAATTTAACTTTTATTTTAGAAGTTCGCACAGATGAATTTATTATTTTATTAGAGTGTCGAGGATGAATAGACTACATAGATTGCATTTGAAAAGAAAATATTCTATCCCTGATTTAACCTTAGGCCAAAAGTTTGCAGTCAAACGAACGCCAATCCATCTGATATATCGATGTATTCAATGCAGCATGAATACGACAGCACAATACCATACTGTCAGGAATGCACATCTGAACAGCATGGTTATAGAGAAGAAATTGTCTCGTCCAATACAGGAATGGTACATCTGGTGAGAAGAACAATAAAAAAAGAACTCCATAGGAAGGGATTGCAGTCCTTTTTGCGACTTAAATCCCATTCCATAGGCTAAAGGGGTGATCCAAGGAGCAGGGAATACCGTCTGTCTCTGATGGCCAATAAGAAATAGGCTTATTTTGACCAAGTGTGGCGTATAATGTGATCTTGCACATAGCGGATCTTCATACTACATTTACTAATTACACCAAAATATCCAATCAATTAACCCAATTTAACTATGAAACAACCTAAGATTAACCCTCCCTTAATTAAACTAATATAATTTTACAAATCTATGCAGCCCTTCATGATCGACTTAAATTTAACATTTATTTAAAAAATCATAGTAAAAACTTAAAAGAATGGAAAATGATTAAAAAAAAATACATTCAATAAAAATAATTGATAAATAATTTAGTCAGATAGGAAATTCTATTTCTATTAAATACTGAAAAATTTTTGGAATTAAAGTTCTTACTGTTTTAAAATACTGGAAAGTTTTAGAATTAATGTTCATTAGTTATATATATATATAGTTCTTACGGTTTTAAAAAGACCGTATTTTCTAATTGCTTGTAATTTGGAAGGTGTTAATTCCCACAACGTTCTGAGGAGATCGGTATGCACTTAGCCATTGGTCCTTTATTGTAGTTAGTATTTTATTGTTGGGCCCTGATGTCCTATGGTCTGCAATATAGGAAAACAATTGGTTATTTCTCTTTTTTTAGAAAAACTGATGGGATTGAAAACTGCGTCTTTTCAATCCCTTCAACTCTCTCCGCACTAAAACATATAGCACACTTCTTCTTTCACATCTATCTCTTCTTTTTATATTAATTTTGCAGATTAACTCAACATTGTCATGATGATGATGATCCTTTCATTGAGGTCTGTTTCCTGAGGGATTTCTTTTATTGGCTATTCTGTTTCTATTGTTTTTTTCTCTCCTATCTGACCTTTACTTATAAATTTTGAGATGCCTAAGGGCTAGTTTACTTTAACTAATTGAAAATAATCATTTCCATTCTACACAATAGCATTAATTAAATTTTTACATTCTTTTTAATGATAAATTTTTTTATCTTTAAAATTTTTTAAGTTTTTTTTTAAAATTTAGTTTTAAAATACTTTTTCTTTTTTAATAGTTTTCTTTTAATAATTTTTCATCTGTGCGATTTTATTTATATACGAGTTTAGGTGACTTTTAATTTTCAATTTTTAAAAACAAATTTTTATTTGCGAACTTTATTTTTAATTTGTAATTTTACTTATAATAATGTAATGGCACGTATGCCCATCATAATATAGTGTACCGGTCAAAATATGTTTATCCATCTAACATGAGCTGGAACTCTCCAAATGTACTTCAAACCCAGTCAAGCCAGAGATTTTGGTCAGGGACCAACCTGAATTCGAACCCACTCCATAAGCCCCAGATGAAACACCTAATGAATAACATATAATGGTAGCACATGATAATTTATTTTAAATTCAGCCCACTAGCAGAGCGAAGAAGATAATGAGACTCAATATTAACTAAATTAAAATATGCATACACATGATTGTACATGTGGAAGTGGATAAAAAGGAATTCAAACTACTCAAACAAGTTAAACAATAAAAAAAATTAATTTAATATAATGACATTATTTACCTACATTTGTGAATTAATCGCATACATTAGTGTGTGCGTGAATGAGCAAGTGGTCTACCAAGCAGTAGATGATTACATATTGTCATTCACGCTATTATTAAATGACACATACCATAAATAAACATACATCTTTTGTGGGTCCAATGTTAAGATGCCAATCAATTATTAGAAAGAATTTACATAAAATTTCTATTAACGCTTTTATATACGGTCCTGAAACATGGTGACTAACAATTTTGGGGAGAGTTCCCAGATTCATTATATATATAAGCAAACTATTTTCACACCATTTCGGTCATGACAATAAATAAAATACATTTGAAAACTTATATTTGATTATATGACAAAATATTTAATGAAAATTCTTTTAATTAGCGCTGGTAAGAAGAATGCCCTTATTTTCCCCTAGGCAAATACTTTTAAATACATAGATAATAAATTACTATGGTAGGATTGGATAATAAGATTGAAATAACATTATAAATTAATAAAGTTAATAATATTTGGCAATTATATATATATATTGAGCAGAGCACAACTTTAATATTATCAGCACTAAAATTAGATCATAAGCAAAAGAAATAATATGAAGTTTGGTGGTACTGACATAATGGCAAAGAACTAAGAGGAAAAGGTCATGCTTCTGGACGAAAACGAAATCTAAGATCCCCTTTTTAGGTCAGTGCTTAGAGAAGTGTGATTAGGGCTTACTGGAGTAACCAATGTGAGAGGCCTTTTATACGAAAGTTTGGTTCTGAGAAACTCAATTATCACTAGGACAGAATATGAAGAAAATCTATGGGTTTGAACTACTCGCAACCCCCAGATTTGAAGCATGTAATATATATAAATTCACAAAGTGGAGCCAAATGTCAGTAATGCAGTATGGATGGATGTCACTAACGACATGGAATAAGATTTACTGCTTTAAAAATAAATGACCCTAGTTTGAATGCCATAATTTATACAGATAATGTGCGATGACACTGTAATATATATATATACATATACAAGATTTTACTTAATAACTAAAACAGTAAAATATACATCAAAATTTACTCCCTTCCTTTTCTGCTGACTGATTCAATCCCACCTTCGCGGATTTTACAATAACTGAGAATATTTAAGCATATGATATTTTATGAGTATGGAAAATAAAATAAAAACTAGCAGTTATATATAGAAAACAAATAGTAAGTCACCCTTTCAGAATTGAATAACATAAAATAAATAAGGTTTCAGAGTGTTAATTAACCTATTCACCCCGGGTAGAATTCAGAATTAAACAAATAAATTTTTATACTAAAACATAAACAAAATGTTGACTCATAAAACAATCTGGTGAGCGTATTAATTAATTATGCATTATGTTTTAAGGGGACATTAGTAACCTTAATTCATGGAGGTTTATTTAAAAAAAGAAGAAAGATTTTTGAAATTCTATTCGACAGATTGCTTGAAATTGGCATATTAATAATGAGTAAAATAGACATGAAATTAAGTAATAAATACATATAAATAAATGATCGCACCAAAGTTAAAGAAAGTTAGAGCATATAGGATACGATTAAATTTATAGAAATCATTTAAGAGCAAATAACATTTACATATTAGAAGAAAAAAAAGGCAAAGTTAAATAATGCATTAGGAGAAATCTTAATAGAGTTTGAGACTAGTTAGGCAAGCTAGATTTAGTTTCAATGGTGACGGTTTGAAATAATTTACCTTGCACCATTTAATAGTCTATTTTTCAAAGTACAGCATTTAATGAATCCATGTGAATTCTTCTTGGTGACAACCAGCTTCTGATCAGCATTCCAAAGTTCTTTTTAAGACTTTTCTTCATTTCAGGGCAGCAGGATATTACGCAGTGGAAGATTACCCACAAGGGTTGGAGAGGCTTTCTGTTAGATCATCATTTTTAAGATTTCAAAGCAGCGTGGGGTTCTCTCACTAATAGCTCTATGTCTTGGGGGAGTTCAACACTTTTCCAATATTTAAGTATGATACATAAAGAATCATTTCAAAACTTGTACATATCTTTAAGAATCTTATTTTCCAATTGGGATTGCTTTTTTAAAGCATAATTGTTGTTTTTTTTTTGCAATTGTAACTGATAAAAAATTAGCTAAGATCTTCCATGTCTCAAAAAAGTTTGTCTAATTTAACATTGCCGCCATTTTAAAATTATGTTGATACAATCAATGATGAAGCAATTCATATACAAATCTTTATTTTGCTAATACTAATCATCATCTCCTTAATGTTATCACCTTCTGAAGAAATTTTACTTTATTAATTTTATTAGAATACATTTTTGCCAAGTCTATGTGGTATTTGGAATTGAGGAATACAGGATTTTCTTTTTCCAAATAGTTACTAGTAATAATATCAACTTTTGCTCCTGGCCTTAAAAACTCTAATGATAATTTTGTCAGTGGCTTATATTTGTACATTTTTTTTCTAACGCATTGCATGACATTCATTTGTATTCTATAACCAATCTAATCAATATCGGTTAGTTATGTATTGAATATTTTAATAAATTGAACTCTTTTTTTTTTTTTTTTGAAATTTTTGAAGATGCTTGAAAAAAGTCTTTATTCCAGATTTAAACACCATTCATGGGCTGATTAATGTAGTGACTACTACCCTAAGAGACCTTACTTATTTGTCACTAAGTTATTCTGTTTAAATTTTTTTTTTTATTACAAGTGATAGCACATACGCATATAGAGATTAAAAATATTTCACAAAAAGAAAAGCAATATGTAAAGAATAACAAAGGATAAGAAAGAGAAAAGTAAAAATTTATCCTACTTAGAAGAGAAAATATATTTTTTAATGTTGTTTTTAAAGTATTAAATCTTAATGTAAAATGAGGATAAGATTGCTAGGTCAAAAGTTCTATAAATACAGAAGCTTGGAGAGGGCATGTCGAACAGAAATTTGAAAGCACTATATATATATGAATAGTTTAAGTGTATTGAAAAAGTGCAAGAAGGCAGAGGATTTACTGTAGGAGTAGATTAGTAAAACACATTCAGAAGAATATCTGAGGTGAGATGAAGATAAGCAACAAGTGGCCCATGAAGGCTTAAATTCTCGATAGGTTATATGAAGAAATAAAGTGAGACTCAGAACAAGCTAATATATACATCGTTTTTGTTTATCTATTTTTTTACAACTTGATCTCTTGCATGAACTGTTGATGATATTTACTTTATGTTGAGGGTAATTAAGCATACGTTTTGATATATTATCCTGACTATTGAGGTGATATAAAGACTATGCTAATAATCTAAATATATATATCACTGTACATGTATATCTGTATGTACATGGCAATGCGGTTATATGTGTGTATGTATAAGTATATGTAAATTCATTTTTACAACGGAATCATGACGTTAAACAATGAAACAGGTTAATTAATGATTGAAAATTGACATACTTTTTCTGTTGATATAAATATTACAGATTTTTGAACTAGTGCCAAAAAATTTTATGTAAAATTTGCTATTTGAAGAAATATCATTTTTGAATATTTTTTTTTTATATCGGAGGAAGAGTGAAAAATAAATAAAATATATTCATAATTGTTCTGAATTAAATTTGAGTATGTGTTTATCATATATGTACTTAATTTTATTATATAAATGACATTTTTTCAGGTAAAATTTTTTATTGCCAATAGCATATACCTACAATATAATATTTATTTACAGTTAAGGTATAGTTTAGTTATGACAGATTTGAAACAGTTTATGATAATATCATGCTGAAGATTGAATAAATATAGCCACTTAGTTCCAATTTAACAATTTCTGTTAGCAAATTATATTTATCAACCAGATAAGATGTATTAAGACAATATTTTTTATCTGTACAGAAGGGCTGAACTAGGACCAAAAATTAGTACAGGGATATTGCTTTACTCTTTCTATTTCACATTGGATATCATTCTGTAATAAAATGTGTATAATAAGAATCAACTGTTATAGAAACATCTATTATAGACAAATCTCAACAGTCTATTATTTTTTTTTAATTTATGGGATACACATTTATCAAATAACATTTTAATGATGTAAAAGTCCGTTAAAGTTTGTGACTCAACTTTAAAATTGGGATGGTAGAATAAATTATTTTAAGAGAGGGGTTAACATTAACGGTCCAAAATCAGGACTTATTATGCTTTGTTACCTAATTGCTTTATCTGACTTTAGATGCATAGATTAGTTTAATCCACTATTTAGACTCGTCAATGTCTTTCAAGTTCAGATCTCAGATGTTTTCATAGCTATTCATAGTATGAATTAGGGTTTTAACGTCCTTACAGGTATTTCTTGTGTAAATATCTTGTTATGCCTTTTCCTAAATATTTTTCTGCTTGTACTCTTAATTTTTTTATGAGTAATAAGCAGGATTTATATTGCATTAAAATATCCACAAATTGCTCTGAATTTCATAAATTCTATGTTTCATTTAAATTTTACTAATTGGAACTTCTAATTAATTCTTGACATTTAAAATTTATTCGTTATTGTTCCCCTTTGTATCCAGTAACACTTCCAGCTTTTTTTGTATTGAGATCTATATGAATGCTTGGTTTACTAATTTTTGATAATAATATAACTTCTGATTGCTAATCATATATAACTTTTAGATTATCAGGTGTGCTTTTTATGCCTAATTAAAGCAATACACATATTGATTTTTGATTAACGTTGCATATGCAATAATATAAATAATATTTAAATGAGCACATGTTAAAATTTAAATGTAAAAGTTTCAGAAGGATAACCTGCACCCATTTAAAAGGTTCATAATAAGAGATGCTACTGTCACATTGACTAACTTTGGTAGGATTTTGTGCTATACACTATAAATTATGCAGATAATATCCTTAATTTTAGCCAGCAAATAATATATATTATCATTTTATAATGGGCAATATTACCAAAGATAAAAGCATATCTATATATTTAACATCCGTTATTAATACTGTATATGAATTCAATCAAATTGTTATTAAGGAAGATATTCCTGGAACATGTGTATTATTAGGTGAATATAATAAACCAATTTTTTATTCATTATATAATAGTGTCTGAAGCTATCCTAGCACCTCTTTGAGGAGTGCCAAAGCAGGAAACCATGGTCAGAGGTGGGGTGTGTGTGTTCCTGACAGAGATATTTTAAATGCTTTCTCTAGCTAAGCATTTATCACAAACCTTGTTGAGCAATTGGCAATGCTCATTGTTTATATCTTACAAGCTTAAGAGAATTGGGTCATGTGATCTATGACTCTTATTTTGACTATTAATATATGTTTCAGATACAGTTCTCTTCAATCTGTTCCAGAGCCATCTATTGTAAGCTTGAGTAATCAGTGGACATAAATGGTATTGCAATTGTATGTTCATCACCAGATTAATTTCTGACTTTATTTCTGTTATCATCAAGGATTTTGGATTTAAAACGAGTTAATTATTAATCTAGCAGATACTTAAACTGATAGCTCAAAATTCACATAATTCTAGGATTTTGAATTCAAGGCAATTTAATTGTATACTTTTGTAGATTGAATTAGGTCAATGATTATAGATTTTAATAGCCTCAGTTTTATGTTAACTATTGTAACGAGTTGGATTACATAGCACCCGTATATATAAAGTTGAAAGGAAAAGTAGAAATAAACAGACATAATTTTTTGTAGATATTTTTCTACATTTCCTTGAATAAATTATTAATAAGTAAAAAGTTAAATAACTCTCAATTTAAAATAAAATTTTATTATAAATAAACATTTAAAAAGGTCTGATAAATAAAAATTATTTTTATTCTGATTTTGAAAATTTAAAAATAACTGTTTTCTGATAATTATAAAAATGTCTATTTTTGAAATCTTTTAATTAATTTGTAAATTTCTATTATCTAAGTAAAAACATGTATGTAGATCATACCTTTGGTCAAATTCCAAAGGATTAAAGTTAATTTAAATTTTTTTCAATCACACTTTGACAAAAATTTCAAGCTTGTTGTCAAAAGGGATTAGAGAGATAAAAAAATAAAAAATTCCCAGAATGCATTTTCATAAAATATACATGTGGAAGTATACACTAATGCTACTGGCACTTTCAAAATAGTCTTCTTGTGTATCTATACATTGATTAAAACAGTGTCCCTATTTTTTGAAGCATGCCTGGAACTCATTTTTGGGAATACTGTTCAGCAGCTGTGTTACATTCTTTTGGATATCAGTTATAAGTCATAACCTGAGGAAAAGTGATTTGCGCCCTTTGTTTACATATAAGTTGAGTTATGTTTAATTTAAAGTTTACATATTGAATCTTGCTTAATTATTAGGTTCTTGGTAGCAGACGATGTAAGCTGCCAGCTAGCTTGTGGAAGGTTCCTGTGCGTACGCATGGTGAACAGCGCCACCTAGCGGCATAAAACACCATCTGCTTTCGAGGCCCCTACCCTGTATGTTCAGTGTGCTAACACAGAAACAGCGCCTCTAGTGGCCATCGTGCAGGTCGGGTTAGAATACCAATTATTACAATCAAGGTGTTAAAAGTGAGATGCTGTCTCCAGCCTTATATTATTAATTATGAGTTTAATAACCCTTAAGTGCTAATTCCATTTGGTTGATAAATTAATTTCACTCTGAATTACCAACAAATTGACAAAGATATGCTTATAAACATCAGAACTACCAAGAATGGGTGGATTCTTTCTATTCTTGATTGCCTCATTCAACATTTAGAGTTCTTTTAAGTCATAGCCTGGAGACAAGTGATTTACTCCCTTTATTTACATATGTGTTGAGTTATGTTTAATTTATACTTTACATATTATATCAGTTATAGTAGAAAAAAAAATTTTTAGTGCAGTTTTTAATTTTGGAAATAATCAAAAATCACAGAGAGCTAACTCAGGTGAATAGACAGGATGGTCTAGTTGTGTAATTGATTTTTTGGTCAAAAAGTTCTGTTTCTCACAGTGAGCGCAATATGACTCATTTTAAGCGTTTACAGTACACGAATATTTATTATCTTCTCAATAGTTAACTAGTAATTAGCCTTATCAGCTTAAAATTTACTCGCGTATTAGCAATAAACATATTCAAACATGAACATTCTATACTTGTGTGATTTTGATACAATTAGGTTATGGGTGACATCACACGGCCATTCTGGGAATTAAATTGCAACACCTCATATATATATATATATAGTTATTGCTGTTATATGAAGATATTTTATTTTAATGATTTATTTATAAATATATAAATGTTGGCTATAAATAAATAATGAAAATGATAAGTACCATAATAGATTTGGAAATGTATATATAACTAACATATGGATATGAATTTCATTTGGTGAAGGTGACAGTAATAGATTGTTAAGATTATGTTGTATTAGTCCCAAGTAGCATATTCTATTCCACCCAAATTCGAATAAGTTAAGTGACTTGATGATATGCTGATGAGTTTTATTTTCTATAAGATTATTTCAGAATTGGTAATAAAAAATAAAATACAATTAATGACTTTCAAAACAATGGTTATTAATTGTGATAATAAATTGATTACTCATCTCATGAGTATTAAATCTTATATAGGGTGGCATAACATATGATTACTGGAATTGATATAAATTGCATTTTAGAATTATTTTATTTTCTTCTGATTATTGTCACGTTAAGAATCAAGTAAAAGCTTGTTTTACTTATTTAAGATATAATGTTCTAATTATTTATTGAGTGCACTGACAGTATATAATTAGAAAGAGAAGGGCTTTAACCTTTTTTCACACGTACTTTAAACATTTGTATAATAGCCAAATGATGTAGTTTTTGACTGTAGAGGGACCTTTCAATCCTCCACACAAGTGTAACGGGCACATACGTACGTTACATTGTTTTTTATTAGTAAACATTAAAAGAATAAAAGTTCGCAAATAAAAACTTCTTTTTTAAGAATTGAAAATTTAAAAAATCATCTTAAACTCGTATATATATATATATAAAATCGCACAGGTAATAATAAAGAAATTATTATTAAAATAAAACTTTATTAAAAATAAAAAAAATATTTTAAAAGAAAAAACTTAAAAAGATTTAGAGAACAAAATATATCTTTAATTTTGGAAAACACATTAAGTAATCAGAAAATGGAAATGATTATTTTAATTAGTCCAAGTGAACAAGTCCTTGGGCATTTAAATGTATAAACAATGGTCATCGCACAGATAATAATAATAAAATTATTATTAAAATAAAACTTTATTAAAAATAAAAAAAATATTTTAAAAGAAAAAACTTAAAAAGATTTAGAGATAAAAATATATCTTTAATTTTGGAAAACACATTAAGTAATCAGAAAATGGAAATGATTATTTTAATTAGTCCAACTGAACAAGCCCTTGGGCATTTAAATGTATAAACAATGATTAGATAGGAAAACAATAGAAACTTTTAGCAAATGAAAGAAATCCATCGGGAAATCGGACCTCAACAAAAAGGTTTTCACCATCATGACGTAATGTTGAGTTAATCCACAAAATTATTATAAAAGGAAAGGTTTGAAAAGAAAAGAATTAATTAGTTATTAGAAGAGAGTAGACAGATATGTGTTAGTGCGGAGGTGAAGGAGAAGGGATTGAAAAGACGCACTCTTCACTCCCTTCAGTTCTGCTAAGAAAGAAAGGGAAATGAACTATCGTTTTCTACATTGAGGACCAGTTAAACCAAAAACCTCCAGATGGATAAATAAATCGGCCTACAGAATATCAACCCCTTTAGGACAGCATGGGAATTCACGTTCATGGCAAGCAACGGATAAAGTTGGACGTTTTAAAAATCGTAAGAACTTTATACTCACTTGAAAAAAATAACTCTAAATTTTAAAACCTTTTAGTAAATAATGCAATAGAATCCTATCTGACCAAACTAAATTCTTTATTAATAGTATTATTTGATGTATTTTTTATTTTTATTTTAAATCATTTCCATTTATATTTTTTGTTCTTTAAGTTTTATTATGATTTCTGTTTTCCGATAAATTAAAATATATCAATGTTAAACTTAAGTCGGGCGTGAATGGCTGTATAGATTCGTAAAGTTATATTAGGGGAGGGTAATCTTAGGTTATTTGTGTCGTTGTTGAATTGGGTCAATGGATTGGATATATTGGTGTAGTTAGTAGATGTAATGCAAGATTCACTATGAGCAGAATCACTAGTATATGCTGCACACTTCCATTTGCCTATGGAAGAAATTATAAGATGGAGAATGCAGTTCCTTTCTATGGAGTTTTTTTTTATTGCTCTTCTTGTCAGATAGATGTAGTATTCCTATCTGACGAGAGGCAATTTCTTCTCTTAACTTTTTGTGTTGCCGTATTTCGTATTACATTGAATACATCGATGTATCAGATGGATTGACGCCAGTTTGACTGTGAACTTTTAGCCTAAGGTTAAATAGGGATAGAATGTTTTATCTTCAAATGCAAATCTATGTAGTCTATTCATACTCGATACTAAATAAAAATGCATTAAATTTAAGTTGTTTATAGATGCTTGCATGGATTCGTTATCGGTTAATTATGTTTTGGGTTTTCATATTTGATCAAAATATATAGACATTCGATAAATAATGATACCTTACGGTATCTAAAATGTATTTATTCGGAGGTCTTTTAAGTTATTGGTGTCAATGCAAGCATTTTATGGTGAATGGTATTGGGTTACTTATAAATTTCCCTCTGCAATTGCCGGTATCAATGATTTTGTATTTTGATCGTTTATGTTTATTTTGAAATGTTTTTGACCGTGGAATCTATGTAACCGATCTATACTCAACATTTTAAACAAATCTGTGCGAACTAATAATAGTATAAACTTTAAAATGTAAATTAAAAAATCTAAAATAAAAGTAAAAATAATGTTAAATGTTGAAGTAAACATATTAAAATAATAATGTTAAATCTTATACATATATGTGCGTAAATAAATTTTTGTATGTTAATTACTGGCCGTGGCTTATTTTATTCTTTTTAAAAATATTCTTAGATAAGAATTAATAAAATATATTATTATAAATATAAATCTCTGCTACTCCCTGAGCTAGTGACAATGGGCTAACGACCGGAATCAATATATATAAAAGGAAAAAAAAATTTTTTTTTTGACTTATAAATTTTTCTAGGTTCAAATGCCTAGATGGCGTCCTGTAGTTAAGATGACGTTAAGCAACCTTTCTCCAGATTGTTACAACTGGCCACCCAACTTGGGCCTATCTATTAATAAAAACCTCATATACCCTGAGTAAATTTCTTTTTTCAAAATGAAATATGTTTATCTGTTTACATAAAGTCGGATACTTTAAATCTTATAAAAGCACTGCCAGAAAGAAATAGCACATATATTAAACACGAGAAAGTATTAATAATATTAAATTGTATTTAATTAAAAAGAATGTCAAAAGGTTGCAATTAATATGTTTTTTTTTTGTTTGTTAATATATATTATGCTTTAACGTGTATAGGTGTGCACAGCCACGTAAGTTTATGATCGAAATGGGGTGCCTTATGATGAGTACCTTTGGGAATTACTTCAGTGTAACCCTATGTATGCATTTCAATCGGTCATAAATAAGTTGGTGGTATTTATAATTGTGCTGCAAATATACACGTTTAAACCCATTATCTTTCAAAACATATTTACCTCAATGCAACCTTCTTAAATAAATAATTTAAATAACTTGTTTGTCATGTCGTGTGTAAAAATAAAAGGTATAAAAAAAAATAGAACTCTCGGGGGGAGGAGGTGGAAACGTAGATGGTCCTTGGAAAACGATAGCCAACATTTTTGTTCACGTATATTGTATGGTCTTTTTGTAAAATTACTAACCGGATGTTTTTGTAAATTTTGTTAATCGTGTACCGTAATTACTAACCCTAAGTAAAATTTTTTTTTTGTTTAAGCAAGTTTACTGATATGTAACGGGCACATACGTACGTTACATTGTTTTTTATTAGTAAACATTAAAAGTTCGCAAATAAAAACTTCTTTTTTAAGAATTGAAAATTTAAAAAATCATCTTAAACTCGTATATATATAAAATTGCATAGATAATAATAAAAAAATTATTATTAAAATAAAACTTTATTAAAAATAAAAAAAATATTTTAAAAGAAAAAACTTAAAAAGATTTAGAGATAAAAATATATCTTTAATTTTGGAAAACACATTAAGTAATCAGAAAATGGAAATGATTGTTTTAATTAGTCCAAGTGAACAAGCCCTTGGGCATTTAAATGTATAAACAACGTTCAGATAGGAAAACAATAGAAACTTTTAGCAAATGAAAGAAATCCATCGGGAAATCGGACCTCAACGAAAAGGTTTTCACCATCATGACGTAATGTTGAGTTATTCCACAAAATTATTATAAAAGGAAAGGTTTGAAAATAAAAGAATTAATTAGTTATTACGGTGTGACTATAGGTGTTAGTGCGGAGTTGAAGGAGAAGGGATTGAAAGACGCACTTTCAATTCTTTCAGTTGTTAAAAAAAAATGAAACATCGTTTTCCGATATTGCGGGCCACAGGACATCAAGGCCCGGAGGAATACCATCAACCATAAAGGACCAGTGATTAACTGCACACCGATCTCCTTATGACTTCGTGGGATTAATACCTTCCATTACAAGAAATCAGAAAAAACGGACATTTTTCAAAACAGTAAGAAATATATAATTTATGAACATTTCTAAACAAAAGAACTCTAAATACTAAACTTTTCAATATTTATAAATATAAGAATTTCCTATCTGACTAAAGTAGTTAAAATGTTATTTGATGTATTTCTTTTGTAAAATCATTTCCATTTATATTTTTTTTGTTCTTTAAGTTTTATTATGATTTCTGTTTTCCGATAAATTAAAATATATCAATGATAAACTTAAGTCGGGTGTGAATGGCTATATAGATTTGTAAAGTTATATTAGGGGAGGGAAATCTTAGGTTATTTGTTTCGTGGTTGAATTGGGTCAGTGAATTGGATATATTGATGTAGTTAGTTGATGTAATTCGAGTTTCGCTATGGGCAGAATCGCTTATACGCCGCACACTTCCGTTTTGCCTATGGAAGGGATTATAAGATGTAGAACGCTGTTCTTTTCTATGGAGTTTTTTTTTATTGCTCTTCTTGTCAGATAGATGTAGTATTCCTATCTGATGGGAGGCAATTTCTTCTCATAACCTTTTGTACTGCCGTATTTCATATTACATTGAATGCATCAATATATCAGATGAATTGACGTTAGTTTGACTGTGAACTTGTAGCCTAGGGTTAAATAAGGATAGAATATTTTCTTTTCAAATGCAGATCTATGTAGTCTATTCATACTCGACCATCTAAATAAAATATTAAACTCATTGAAATTTATTTAAATGTAAAATTAAAGATTAATATAAAAATCTAAAATGTTAAACTTATTCCTCAAATTTAGAATGATTTTATATGTGCGTAAATAAATATTTTTATGTGTTAATTTCTGGCATTGGCTTTTATTTATTTGTATTTAAGATATAAATTAAAGTTATATTTTATCATCTCTGCTACTCCCTGAGCTAGTGACTTTGGCTAACGATCTGAATATTTAAATAAAGTGGAATCTTAACAGCATGTATATGCCTACTTTATAATTTTTTCTAGGCTCAAATGCCTAGATGGTGCCCTGGTAGTGCAGATACCATAGTTTGTGGTTAGATTCGATCTCCACCTTCTTTTGGATCGTTAAACAAGATAGGGACTTTATAAAGATAAGAACGGCTATCTTATTTTTAACCTAAATTTTTACTTGTTTAGACCAATCTGAAGCATCTTGATTGGGCTATTATACAAATATTTAAAGCACATGTGGAAAAAGGTTAATGCCTTTTTCTTTTTCTTTCTAATAACAGATTTACTGTGCACTTGATAAATAATCAGAACATCACATTAGTTTTTTATATTTCCATTAAAAAGATTTTAATATTAACTTGTTATAAATTGGAAGATTTCACATAAGTTAATTTGTGAATGGAAATAGTGAATTTAAATGTGAAGCGAGTAATATCTCCACTTCTTAGATTTGCCTGTATATAAAAAAATTAGGTTGAAAATAAGACAGCCGCCCTTATCTTTATAAAATCCCTATCTTGTATTGAGGTTTGAAAGGTTTCTACAGTCAAAAACTACATCGTTTGGCTATTATACAAATGTTTAAGGCACATGTGGATAAGGTTAACACCTTTCTCTTTTTAATTATTTAAGATATGCATAATGAAAATTACATTTTACCATTTAGTGTTTAATGATAAATTTTATTAAACGCCCATTATTATATTAAGTAATAATTTACTAAGGCTGTAACCTTAGAAATAAGCGTCTCAAAAATACGAATTTCAGCCTT
Organism: Epiperipatus broadwayi; assembly: GCA_028023455.1. Classification (NCBI taxonomy): domain Eukaryota; kingdom Metazoa; phylum Onychophora; class Udeonychophora; order Euonychophora; family Peripatidae; genus Epiperipatus; species Epiperipatus broadwayi. The sequence goes on along the minus strand of JAQFVV010000150.1, from coordinate 85,738 downwards.
TATCACTCCACTGTAGGATAGGAAAGTCTAAGTTTAATTGAATTCTTACTTTGTCTTTTCCACAACACCTCAACAAACTTATTTTATCCAATTATCTCAATTATGATCTCCTTTTAGGTCTTGTATAATCTCTTGGGATCTAATTTAAGACTCCGTTATTTTTCTGTTGTCATCTCTTTCACCAATATGACCAACCCAGCTCCATCACAGTTTTTTAATTCTTTAAATGATGGCAATAATATCTGTTTGTTCTTTCACCCACGTCATTTTTGAATCCTCTCCTCCTCATAATTCTCATAATACATCATTCCATACTTAATTTTGTGGTCTGAAGTTGTTGTATTGGTCCTCTGTTAAGCATTGAAATATCAGATGCATATGGAAGAACTGATAAAATATATCTATTAAAACCTTTCTTTGAATATTATTTCCGTTATTAATTGTGTTATTCTGTATAGTGTGTGTATATTTACTTAAATCACTAATTTAATAGCTAAGTGAATTCTAAATATAAATCATAAGACAATCAGTTAAAATTTAAAGTCAACCCCTGTAGGTAAAAGGTGGGAATCCATCTATAGTGGTTGCTTTAATAATAGATTGCAGATTCTGAGATTGATTTCAGTTTTGGATATTTGTTATAATATGCACTTATATGTGTGTGTGTGTATTTTTTTTTTTTTTTTTGTAAACCAAAAAAATCGATTTCAAAAGTTATTTCTTCTACATAATTGTCCAGTTATTTTAATATCGCCTCATTCAGTTTAAAATTAAGATTTTCACAAAGAAAATTGTGTTATTTATAGATGTAATTATTACCTTGTGCACAGCTTTCTTTAAGCAATAATAATAGTAATTGAGATCAAATCTTATTACTTTTTAAATGATTTAATTCAAAGTTTTATTTTTTAAAGTGTTTAAGGTATAATTTAATAGTGATCTTCAATTTTTTAATTGGCATGTAGAAAATTTCCTTTTAGATGATTAAAGATGAAATCACTTAATGAAGATTATGTAATTCTAAGGCAATATGTTATTTGATATTGAATGTTTCCAATACTTGTAAATAGAGGGATTTGAACTCAGGATTTTTCAGTTCAAATTTCTCTATTTATGAAGATTAAATTATTGATGAGATTATCACTTTTTATAATATATATGTAAGATGTAATGTAATATCAATAGAAGAGTATCTGAGAAGGAAATACAATAATACTATTGTTAGCCATATTGACACCAGATTGTAGTTTGTAAGAGAATAATGATAATGAATTATAGGCTATTGGATCATGAAAGACTGATGATAGGAAAGGTTAGCTATTGTATCATTATTATAAAACTTCATTAATGTTAAGTTTTGTTACAATTATTTATAAAAAGCCCAATGTAGTTTTAAAAGTTTAACCTGTTCTTTAACAATATTAAGACTACATCCTTCCCAATTCAATGTAGTCTTCCTCACTTACCCAAGGACTCACCGGCCATGGTTTTAGAAACCGATTTCAAAAAATATTAGTAAAAAAAAAATTAGAAATTCGTAAATTTTATACAAGCACCCACCTGTCTGAATGCTATCACATTATTTGTCAACCAATTTTTTTGTCGCACCCACTCTTAGACTAAGTATATACTTAATCATATACTTACTCGATCATTCTCTCTTGATTTTATTATTGTTTTTATAACTACACTATTCTATGTTTTTATTGATGTTTACAGGTTTCGAACTTTCGATTGTGCGAATTGATGTGTATAGGGATCATATTTGACCTAAGCTAGCTAGCTGTACACTCATTAAATTATTTTAAAAACAGTACACAAAGTTTTAAATTTAATAATGAGTTTACTACGCTGAATATATAATATTAACAAATTGTTAGCATTTCAATTAGTGGCTTGCTGATTGAATTCTATAAATTAAATCATACTTAATCATGCACACATGGTTTTTTGTAGTGTTGAGCTATAATTAGCTGCATTATTCTTATTACACTACTTTATTTTAATCTCTTAATTCTTCTCCAATAACTTTTCACAATAATGCTTTCTTCAGCATAATTTACTGCTCACACACTGAAGTTTTGTAAGCCCCATATAGTTCGCACACACATTACACACTATTACTCTCTGGTGATATTTCTCTATTGCTTTGATGATTAGTATTATTTTATGTGACCTAATTTGCATAAATAATTTTATTATTGTCCCCTTGCAAATTAACATATCTAAATTATTTTTATATTTGAATAATTTTGCTTATTATACATATTATTTCTAGAGTGAAACTTGAATATCTTCTTATATTGACTAGCTTTATACACACATACTCGTACAACTTTACTCATTGTTTATACAATAGTGTTTTAGTCAAATATAACAAATGTAAATTGGATACTAGATTTAGACATTTACAAGATAAGGCTTAAATCCGCATGCTTTGAATATGAATGGAGGTTTATCACCCAATTATGTTATTTATTTGTTACAAAGAATTAAATCTACAGTGTCTATTGCAAGTATGACTTAACGATTCAGTTTTCTCAACTGCCTGTGGCTGACTGCGTACTTATTATGTCTGCAAATAGTGCCTTAAATAATTGTGGGATAATAATAGTTATTATTATCTGTAAATAAAATATATTTTTATGTTAACAATCAATTCTTCAAGCTATCAACAATCTCAACGTGTAGTCAAGGCAACCTCGATTAACAATAAAGGTGGTATCACCTTTATGGTTTCGATATGTTTATAAAAATAGGACTACTTTTGAATAGTGAAAGTTGAAATTTGGACAGCATAACTGACAATAAGTTAGGTCTTTGAAATTTGGACTTATGTTCCTATTCTCATTTTAAATTTTTAACAGTTCTGTGGGTGAAATTTGATAATATATATGTATAATATTGATTCGAGTGGCATATGGTGTGTGTATGCAAATGAAACATTTCCGTTTAGTGATTACATCTTTTGGTACTAGTATCCATCTTTTTTATATATTCATAATACTTTAGAAGTTTTTTTTATTATATAAAAATGTTAGAATTATGCGTTGATTTATTCTAGCGGTTAAGTTATTTAACTACTTGTTTCAGAATAATTTGCTCTGATAATATTTTCTTGGTCATATTTTTGTCTCATGGAAACAGTAATCATAACCATACAGTATTAAGAAGATATACCATTGCTTGCTATAAAACAGTATTCACAGATAATAGTAATATCCCACATTTGTTTTTTTTTTGTGTGTGTCATAGAAGCAATTATCACTTTGCATTCACAAATAGTACAGTATATAAAGTTATGTTTGTGGTGAGAGAAAAATAATTTAAAAATATTTACATTAGTTAATGCATCGTTTCTCATGTGCCAAATAACTAGTTTAATTGTGTATATATAGGGGATTTGAACTCAGATTTTCAAGCACCCTTCACCTATTCACACTATCTCATACAATTAATAGACATGATCACACACATGTAGAAAAGATAAATAATCACCAATATACGTATTTCATGCTAAACCAGCACTCATCAGTTGATCCATATTATCATCTCCCACACACACACATATAATCAGTGATCAGTTTATATTAAGATAGCATATCTTCATACTTTAATGGACAGGCTTCAATCTACTCCAACTTGCAACTTTTCAGCCATCCATATCATTGAAAATCTGATGATGAAAATCTAAATCCCATGCTGATGCCAATATTATTGCCATGCCCATGTTGACCTCAAGTCACTTTGAACCCTCATATATAGGACCATATCCATTTAAATACACAGAAGAGCGATGGACAGGATACAAGTTTGATGTGTAAATATTTGTAAACCAGGCACTCTTCACCAACCTGGAGCTTAATTGTAATTATAGGGGATTTGAACTCAGATTTTCAAGCACCCTTCAACCATTCACACTATCTCATACAACTGATACACATGACCATACACATGTAGAAAAGATAAATAATCACCAATATTCGTATTTCATGCTAAACTAGCACTCATCTTTTGACCCAGATTATCATCTCTTAGACATATATAACCAGTGCTCAGTTTATATTAAGATAGCAAATCTTCATACTTTAATGGATAGGCTATCTTAATATAAACTGAGCACTGATTATATATGTGTGTGGGAGATGATAATCTGGATCAACTGATGAGTGCTGGTTTAGCATGAAAAACCTTTATTGATGATTATTTATCTTTTCTACATGTGTGTGGTCATGTGGATCAGTTGTATGAGATAGTTTGAAGAGTGTTTGAAAATCTGAGTTCAAATCCCCTATAATTACAATTAAGCGTGAGGTTTGTGAAGAGTGCCTGGTTTTGAAATATTTTAATTGTGTATAATAAATTTGCTATTGTCTTTTAAGTATCATTAAAATATGTTCAAATTATCATACATTACTAAAGTAAGAGCAATATTCCCATCTTCTCTTTACTCATTGTAATTTTGAAATGAAGAAATCTATAAATAATTGTTGCCTACTTGATTCTTTATTGTCACGAATCATTTGGATCTGCATTTTTTGATAAAGAAATAATAAAGGCAGGAAGATCAAAATCAGAAGTGCTAAATTTAAACAAAAATTAATCACTATATTCAGCATTTCAATAGTATTTATTATGATGCAATGTCTTGTCCCCAGGATGTTAGAAAAAAACTAATTTTTTTTTCCTCTGGGAAGAGAAGTGGGCCGTTCCTGGAAGTACTGCAATACCAGGTCAACCCGTGGCGGAGGCGGATCAAGCCCCTAACTCTCCACCTAATTCCAAAAATCAGTTTAATATTCTGGCCCCCATTAGGAAGCGTATCAGATATTAAGCTGATAAGAACAGATACTACACTTTGATCTTAGCCAAAAGGCCGAGAAGCGATAAAAAAAACTAATTTTATTGGTCATGCAAAAACAATGTATGGAATTCGGCTGGGATTTAATTGAAACTAGGGTTTCCGGTACTGAAGAGTGTCTCTAAAATTGGTATTTAGATACTGATATCAATACTGAAACTGGAAATATCGGTATTTTTAGTATTCAAAAGAAATCTTATTTTATTCAATTTAGCAAAGTTTAAAGTCATAAACAAAATAAGAAAAACGTAAGTAAAAAATGTCGATGTCTACCGGAAGGGAATTCGGTAAGTCAAAAACGTCATCAGTTGAATTATACACAAGTACCATAAAAAGTATTTAAATATTTTTGTTTTAAAAAATAGGCTTTAAAAAAATGTAAATTATTGATGCTGTCATCCCAAAGCAGCGACTGAATTTTTATTAATATTCGATCAAAAAAATGCTGATAGCAGATATTTTAAAAAGACATCTCACTATATTTAGGGAGTGACAAATTAAAGAAAAAATCAGACAGTATTGATGTTCCTGCGGATTTTTTTATAAAAATGTTTGTGTTCACTCCCAAGCTCTATTTAGCGAAGATATAGAAGTTCTGCACTGCCCTGGCTATGTGATTCTGAATATGAAAACATTTGTTATCAACACAGTGGAGCCAAAAGATCTACTCTATTTTTTACATGGATTCCTAATTCAACATTTAAAAAATGTCATACAATCAAATCTGATAAAAGTTGAAAAGTCTATAGTAATTTACTATATTTCAAAGTAATTTTGCTTCAAATTTTGACTAAAAACAGTAATGGTAATAGAAAATTACTGTATATGAAAATATAACAATTTTTTAAGTACATATTTTTAGCTTAAATTTTATGTTATATTTAAAACAAAACAAATAATAAAATAAAATAATAATACTGTGTATAAACTAAATTATTCTGGCAGGAGCGTTTAAAAATATTTTGAAACTGGTGTAAAATTCCAAGAATTTTATAAATAATTTATAAAACTTGAAATTTTACATCTGATTCAAAATATAATCAATACCGAAATACTGGGGGTTTTTTGGCTCAGTATTTTTGGTATTTCGGTGTTGAATTTTCTTCTATAATACTGGAATCCTGCTATCGTTAGTATCGATATTGGAAACTCTAATTAAAACTTAAAAAAACATGAAATGTTAAATCATTTAAAAATGTTTTTCCAATTAAGCATTTGGTTCACTTTGTACTTTGAGTTACAATGGAAAATTAAATATTTTACTTTTCTTTAATCTTTAGGTATTCCATTGATTGGTCCTTAATTTGTTTTGTAAATTATATTTTTTTACTTTTAAGTATTCTTATTAATATTGAAATATAAGTATAATGTATGGTTCATGGGTAGATAGATTTAGACCTTCTATTTTATGCACTAGAAAGTGCAAGTTGATCAAACTATAGAAAAAATATTCCGCTCATGTATCAAGAACATAGTTATTTTTCCTAATTATCTGACTTAATATTTTATTTATTATGATTTTCATTGCCAGCAGAATCAGTTTTATATTTATTTAAAAGAGCACCAGAGTCATAAACCCATTGATATCCATCACATTGTATCGTATTTTTGCAGCAAATAACTAAGCGTAATTTTTACGTGATTTTATTTTCTTGTCAAGTAATATTTAAGAATTTTCTCCAGCATTCATAGATTAAAATGAACATGTTGGCATAGGTAATTATACATTTCTTAAAATAATAACTTTTGTATAATAAAATCTAAATAACCTAAAATTAATAACGTGCAATGAAAAGTTGATATTAAAGATAAATATTTTATTATGACAAATTAAAATATTTAAATGATAAATTGTAAATTACTAATAAATTGGAAAACACATACAAATTCTCATCCAGATAATAACGTTAAATAATAAAAAGTTTCATTCTTTTAAATTTCTTGAAAAAAGAAAGCAATTCATGGATAAAATGTCTTTTTAGGGATATTTGGAATTCACAGTTAAAGTTTATAGTTACATTTAGTTTGCAAACATTTAATTTGACATAATTTAGGATATGAGTAGTATTAACCTATCGGTAAGTTTCGCGAATTTATGTAGATTGTAATATACATGTATTTTTTGTTTTGAAGAACTTATGGCTGTTGATTTTAATCATTGTTGACATCTTTTACATTCCTGATCTGCTTTAAGGCTGGGCTCGAAAGCTTTTTGGAATGACTTTATTTCTCCACATGAAGAATTAGCAGCATAGAGTGGTCCTGGATACTTTACGATCCAGGACCAGACGAAAGAAAAACAAACAAGACTTTGCTTGAAGCTATTTTTTTTCTTTTTACAGTCTTGACCAGTTTTCAGATTTCTGCGCATAAGTCCTTTTGTTTTATTATAAGGCAAGTTTTGTAATCTTGTACAATTATTATCATTTTTTAGTTACAAAGTCTATTATAAAATATTTCCACCATCTTTAATTAGCATAATGTCTTTCTTTTATTTATCTGGACAAACAATCTGTATGCACTTACATGCTGTCCAATTTTAACTTTAGTTAAATTAAATAAATAATATCTTTAGTTAAATTAAATAAATAATATCAACACAAATAACTTTGATTGCGCATATCAAAAAAGAAATTCTAACTTTAAAAAAACTAAATTGCGTCTTTTAAACGATCTTTAACTTTTACTTTTTTTAGCTTTTCATTGTCAAAACACTCATGAACTATATATATTTTAATACGGGTCATTAACGCTCATGAACTATACATATTTTAATACAGTTCATTAATACATATAATTCATGAGTGTTTTGGCATTGGTAATATTGAAAAGCTAAAAAAAGTAAAAATTGAAGATCATTTAAAGGAAGCAATTTAGTTTTTTTTTTAGTTAGTAGAATTTATTTTTTGATACGAGCAATCGAAGTTATTTTGTGTTGATATTATCTATATAATTTAATTAAAGTTAAAATTGGAAAGAATGTAAGTGCAGACAGATTGTTTATCCAGATAAATAAAAGAAAGTCATTACGCTAATTAAAGATAGTGGAAATATTTTATAATAAAAAGACTTTGTAACTAAAAAATAATATTTGTACAAGATTACAAAACATGTCTTATGCTAAAGCAAAATATAAGGATATATGCGCAGAAATCTGAAAACTGGTTGAGACTATAAAAAGAAGAAAATAGCTTCAAGTAAGGTCTTGTCTGTTTTCCTTTTGGCTGGTCCTGGATCACGAAGTATCCAGGACCACTCTATGTCAAACTAATTCTTAATGTGGAGGGGAAATCAGAGCATTTGCGAGCACCCTTTGTCATGAAGAAGTCACTCAAAAAAGCCTTCGAGCCCAGCCTTAAAGCGGACCAGGAATGTAAAAGATGTTGACAATAATTAAAATCAACCACCATGAGTTCTTCAAACCAAGAAATATATGTATATTACAATTTACATAAATTCACAAAACTTACCGGTAAGTTAATACTACTCATATTCCAAATTATGTCAAATTAAATGTTTACAAACTAAATGTAACTATAAACTTTTAACAGTGAATTCCAAATATCTCTCAAGAGACATTTTATCCATGACTGCTTCCTTCCTTCAAGAAATTTAAAAGACTGAAACTCTTTATTATTCAATGTTATTATCTGGATAAGCATTTGTATGTGGTTTCCAATTTATTGTTTAAATATTTTAATTTGTCATAATAAAATATCAACATTTCATTGTACGTTATTAATTGTAGGTTATTTAGATTTTATTATACAAAAGATTATTTTAAGAAATGTATAATTTAACTATGCTAACATGTTCATTTTAATTTATGAACACCGGAGAAAATTCTTAAATATTACTTGGCAAGAAAATGTAATCATGTAAAAATTACATTTAGTTATTTGCTGCAAGATATGTAATGTGATGCGATGGATGTCAGTGAGTTTATGACTCTGGGGTCCTTTTAAAATAAATATAAAAGTCTAATTCCACCAGCAATGAAAATCATAATAATAAATAAAATATTAGGTCAGTTAATCGGGAAAAAATAACTATGTTCTTGAAACATCCGAAGTCATGCATAAACGGAATATTCTTTTTCTATAATTTGATGAACTTGCACTTTCTAATGAATAAAATAGGAGACTTTAATCTACCTGTGAATGGTACAATAAACTCCCTACAGTCATCCATTCTATCCAATATAACCAATATTCATGGCCACATACATGTGAAAAAGATAAATTGATTTCCAACATACCTTATTTCGTGTTGAACCAACTGGTTCAGCATAAAATATGTATATTGGAGATCATTTATGAGTGCTGGTTCAGCATGAAATACATATATTTGAGATCATTTATATTTTTCACATGTATGTGGTCATCTACATTGGATAGATTGGATGACTGTATGGAGCTTGTAAGTCTGGGCTCAAATCGCCTTTAAGTAGTATTATAATTAATGTATTTTAATTTATTCCTTTATTCATTTTTAGATACACGCTAGTTGCAAACATGATCATATTGACTTCAAAACAGGTGATAATGTCATTGCCACTGTTGCCTGGATGATCGTTTTTGGTGATGGTCTTCATAATTTTATCGATGGTTTAAGCATTGGGGTGGCCTTTTCTGAAAGTGTTTTATCTGGTATCAGTATTTCAACAGCAGTTATGTGTGAAGAATTACCCCATGAATTAGGTAATCTGAATACCTGTAAAAATATTAACATTCTTTGATACGTTTCATTTGAATGTTTATTACATCAACACAACTTTGGCTTTGATGAGTAGTATTCTTCATCCTAATCCAGTCACATCTATTGTAATCTTGAGTAATTAATGTATCAGATAGTATCTAGAAACTAATCCTAGATGATAGGTTTAACAGCACAACTATTTTATGATAATTGATTATTCAAGATTATAACAAGTGGTGCTGGATTATAATGAAGAGAACTGCTTCCAAGAGTATATATCGAATGTTTATGATGTTGTTTTTTGTTAATTTATTTTTAATAAATATAAATATTTTTCAAAAATTTAAATGTTGAAAATCTAATAGAAAAAACTTATTAGAAAACTTATAACTTTCCATTACTGATTAATTAGATTAATATTTGGGAAGCTGTTTTTGCATAGCAATTTTACGCTCTCAGATCTAACTGCTTCAGCTTCACCTATTTATATAGAAAGTAGGTCAAAATAAGGAAGGGTTCCCCTCTTTTCTTCCAAAACATAAGCTTGTGGTTAAGACATGTAGAGGTTCCTTACTATGCACATTCTTGAGGTTAAAGCCTTAGTAAATATTACTATTTTACTGCATAAAAGCAATTATTTAAAACTAGCATACTAAATATTTTTATTAATTGCATTTTGCTTCTTCTCAAAGGCCTGATGATGTAGTCGATGCACCTGGATTGGATCCTGGCCAAGTAAGGTTGGATTTTCAGGTCCTAGCCAGGCCTAGTATATTTTCTCCTTATATCTGGTCCATAGCCAACATGATCACAATCTCACATTGTCCAGTAAATGGTTATCTAAGTTATTTTTTATCTAAAGAGCAAAACAAAGATGGAAAACTACTCAAACCGTCAGTAATTGGCTAACCTGATGAGTAGCAGTTTTTCCTTTAGTATTTCTTGATAAAAAACTGTTGAAAATTTTACCCTACAGTGAGTTGCTTAAAAGTTCATTATTTTATTTTTAATTAGAGGGATTTGAACTCAGATTTTTCTATTCATCCTCCACTCCATCTCAAGCAACCGATACACTTGACCACACACATAAGAAAAAGAAATTCCAATATATATATTTCATGCAGGACCAGTACTCATCAGTTGGGCCAGATCATAATCTTCCACACATGTATATAATCAGTGCTTGATTTATATTAAAATAGAAATTCCTCAAACTTCAATGGATAGCTTCAATCTGCTCATCTTTCCAACAATTTAATTGTCCATTTCATTGAAAACCAATGATGGAATGCTCAAAGCCTTGGTGGATTTGATATTGTAGTCATATCCATGTAGACATTATATCAATCTAACCCCTCATATTATTGGACCATTAAAATTTATGCGTCATACGTTAGTAATACAGTAATTTCATAATCTTTAATTACAAATTTAGACACTAGCTGGCAGTGGAATCGATGTCTCCTAACCTATTTGACATTTGAAAATTAAACTCTTGGTATTGTTCAGGGAACTACAAAAAATAAGTAGGTAGATAAACATTGGGTGGTGAATTGGATGTAGCAAATGCGACTACTCAAGGATCCATGGAATAGATTTATTTTTTTGATGAGAAACATTAAAAATGTTTAGAAAGTTTCAATATATTAATGAAAATAAATTAATAAAAATAATGATTTTAAATGGATTATTTGGAGAGGACAAACAGTACTATGAACAAGGAATGTTTTACAAAAGATAGACAATATGTTTCCATGTATTTTATATAAGAAATGACAGATACGTGGAGAATGTATTACTATGCATATAATTATTAGGGATGAGAAAAAAGAATAGACAAGTTGATTAGAGAAAGAAGAATTATGGAAAATGAATATGAATGTAAAAAATAGTTTGGAAATATATAAGAATAAAAAGTATATAAAATATGAAAAGATATATGATAATATTAAAGAGAGCTTATTGTTATTTGGTGCAAAGCTAGAAACTGTAGATATCAGGAAAAGAAAGACAAAGTGAAATAAGATTTTTGGACTATAGATGTATTTATTTAAGATTGTGAGATAGAGTATTGAACATTTAATTTTTGAAATGTAGGATGCCGAAAGAAGATAAGGATAAATGGTATGGAAAATAGGAGAAAGAGAGAGTAAAAGAAATGGAGATCTTATAATTTTTTTGTTTAAGTCTTTGTAATGAAAATGGTAATATGAAGTAAGGATAATGGAGTTAATAAAAAAGTTTTTATTAAAGTGAGAAAGGATTAGAAAAAGAAATGAATAAAAATCATTGAAAAAATGATTTGATAATAAGGAGTAAAAAGTGGATGAGTTTATTGTGATGCATATTTGTTTTCTAAGTGATGGAATATTAATTTTGCTAGCAAAGTTTCTGGGCATATAGAAACTTCAGACTGTTTAAAAAGAAACCATTTAATGTCATATCACTTCTACTGGTCTCTAGTATATTGGTGTTGTATATTGGTGTTTATTCAAATTGAAGGAATTGATAAAGAAAAAGTTTCACGTATTCAGAATGAATTTTGCTTTATAATTTCAGCAAAAATAGTATCAAATCTATAAAGTTAATTCTCAAATTTTTTCTGTATTGTTTTTTTTTTCTTTTTATATCTAATTTTTTTTTTTTACAATAAATCTATTATTAAATCAACTTCCGAACACGCACATTATAATAAAACAAATCTAGATTGAACTAGTGTTTAATTAATTTCATCTATCTTCAGGAAGATGGAACTTAACATTCACACGTGTAAATATTATATTAAACACTTGGTTTATCTCTAATTTTATACACATTCAATTTACTATTGTCTAATGAAAGGAAAATAAGATTCTCCAGTGCTTATTTTATTATGTATATAATATTACTAATATTCATTTTAATTTATGCCCTCAATAGAAATTTTCCACAATCTTTTAAGTAGCAATGTTTGACGAAAAAAGTTAACCAATCCCTATTAGGCATATGAATCTATCATAAACAACATCATCAGCAGCTGAAACGATTTGTCATCCCATCAGACCTGTAACTTAATCTCTGTTTTAAAATCGTCACAACAAATTGATATCAAAATTGAAAGTTTGTTTTATAATGGCGTAATGTTAAAGGACTTATCCTGCTAAGATTGGATTTTTTTCTTTTCGTTAAACACTGGTACTTAAAAATTGTGGAAAATTTATATAGAGAATAAAAGTTAATAAACATCACATGACCACCACCTCTTATGCTTGTGTATAACTGTTGTTAAAACAGACAAAACTCACTATACGTATTGCTATACACAGCAAGCTAGAGTAATCAATGGACAACAGTTATACACAAGCATAAGAGTGGTAATCATGTGATGTTTATTGGCTTAAAACCAATCTTGCCTAATAGGATAGTGGTGGCTATGGTTATTAAAGAATCAAAAACACCAAAATGTATTGGTACTGAACTGAGTTCAAACCCATATGACTATATAAACTAATGGGCTTGGATTGAAAACATTAAGGTATTTTCAGTTTAAGACTCATAGTTTTGTAGTTAAATGGAGATAAAAGATGGTGCTGGAGGGTTGCATTAGATCCCAAGATCTAGGTGCAGTGCTCTCAGATCTAAGGCTCCTCACTGACGAAGGCTACAAGCCAGAAACTAGTCTGGGGATATTGGATGAGTAGGCACTGGTTGGGGATTTTATGCACAAGCCCTCTGGCATCCATTGATTACTCTAGCTTGCTGTGTGTGGCAATACGTATAGTGAGTTTTGCCTGTTTTAGAATAAAAGTTAATGCAGTGTTTAATTACTTACTTACAATATGTAAATTAAAATAGATAATAAAATAGTATTTAATTGGAATATAAGGTGTGGAAGGAAAGTAAGATAATAGAATTGTGCAATACTTATTTTACTATATACATAATATTTAATATTTTCATGGTTATATGATATAAATAAAGTCTTTTTTAATGTAAAATGATATATTATTTTGTTTATTAGATTCCCAGCATTTCAATGAAATATTCATCATTGTCATAGTTAAGGTCTTAACGAAGAACTTTAGATCTTAAGATATTTTGTCAAAGTGTTGGGAATTCAATAAACAAAATAATACATGGTTTTACACAAAAAAGATTTTATATATATCATCATCATGAGTAGTCATTTCTAATGCCAAAATAAATAAAAAAGAAAGAGAAAAATATAGAATAAAAAGTTAAATTTGAACATAATGATTATACAAATCAGTCTGTGAATTATAAAATATGATTATATATATTATAAGCTGGTGCTTTTATTTGGCAATTTGTAATACAGTCTTTCATTAGAGTGTCTTTGAGATATGCGTATATTTGATTCTTCCATGTTAAGTATACTTTCTCAAGTTCACTACAAATAAATTTATAACATGTGACCAAATTATCATTACATGAATATGTATGGTAATATGAAATGTTATAGTTGGAGCTGGAAAATCTTGAGTCATTTGAAATGAAAACTTGCGTTAAATAAATAAGGATGCGTGCTACCTTCAACTTATAATTTCTCTTTTTATGCCAGTTTTCTTTGGAGAATTTTATAGTAAACTTTGTGAAGTAAGCACCAGAGATATGATAGGGGTGTAATTAGTGATTCCTAATTTTACAATATGCTGATGAGTAATATTTTATAGTAAAAGTTTGGGTTAGTAATTAATTTTTTAAAAAAAAAACAAAACTCTGGTATCTTTTTAGCCTGTAATGGAAGAAATTCTTTTAGCAATGTTTCTTTTGAACGTTACCAGTTTTAGAGCATAAAATGCTTTAAATATCTTGGTAGTCTTCATGTAGAAAGTTGAGCTTGCTACTGAGATGTTATACAGACTTTTAAGAAATGCTGCTGTATTAAATGCTTTTATATTAACTTGCCCTGTCTGTGTCTGTTTCTATCTGTATGTCCACATTTTTGAATTTTTAACGATGAAAAAAATTTGTTCCCATTTAGAACTTGAACTTGGATCCTTACACTTCCCAAGAACACTCCTTAATAACTGAGCCAGTGGAAATATTACATTTGTAGAATAAAATTTGGCTAATATTTATTTAACTCATAATTAATTAATTAAATAACCGATACATAAATATTTTTATATCACGTTATTTAAATTTAGAATTCATTTGTTAGAGGGTGTATTTTTTATTTTCACATCTTATTATTAAATTATAATTTTTGTCAGATTTTCTCGTAGTTTTAACCATTTTTTAAAATATAGGTAAATGTAACTAAAAAGTAAAAAAATAGTCTCAAATGCTTTTGTGAAATGACAATATTTCTGCAATTTCCATTTGTTTTATAGCAAGTCTAGAATCTTAAGATCTCTGATATTTTCCAAGAATGGAAAATTAATCCAGAAGTGGATTACTTTATTTTTTTACTTTTTAGTCGGCTTTTTACATAAAAACATTATTTTTTTACAAAAAAAATTTTTTATATATTATTTTAAAAATTAATTGTAGGCTTAATTTACCTGAATTAATTGTTTAAGATGCTATTATTCTGTGCCACATTTTATTGTTTGAAAGTGACATGTGGGCCCCTTATCAATTTAATATATAGACTGGAAAATCTTTTATTCAAGGAGCTTTATATTTGGAAAATATGGTAGCAAAATCATAAAACTAAATTGTATATCATGTTTTCTAGACATTCATATGTCATTGGGAATGTTTTCATGACTATATATGTAATATAGGGTATATGAGCACAGACTTTCAGATGACCCATCACTCTCCACTCTATCTAATAACACTGATACACTCAAGCACATATATGTTGAAAAGATAAATAATTTTTCTATATATACTATACAGATTTACTTTATTTTAGTTTTTGAATAAGATGTGATTAAAAATCTCTATTCTTACACATTTTTCTGCAAACCACATTGATACTTAATGGCATATCTTTGATACGTATGGTGTTTTTCTGCATAACTTTTGGAGATAAGTTGATTTTGCTGATTTAAATAAAAATATTTTTTTTGCTTCACTACAATAGAGAGATTTCTTAACTATTAAAGAGTATAATTAATGATAGTAAATTTCTCAAAAAAAGATGCTTTGTTTTCAAATTTATCTTTTATTGATTTGAAAATATTCCAATTTTACATTTTCATTATGTGATACCTTCAGAGTAACCATGATTAATTGCCTCATTGATCAAACACTTTTACATAATATAAGTGAAAGTTGATCATTTACAATGCATAGCAGGTATATAATCAAACTTCATTTATTTCTCTGAATATGCACAAACTTATTTTATTTGTATAATACATTTTATACAAACTACACCACCACATGACCTCTCATGCTTATTCATATGTTTCCAAGAGTAATTATTTTCATTCTAATGCCACCTGTAAGCTTGAGTAATGAGATGGTGCTATAAGATTCCCATGTCCTGACTAGTTGGTTTCTGAATTTTACATTTATCATTGAAGAATGGAACTCAAATATGGAAAATAATACATTTATGCATTTATTTGCCAAATTTTCTTTTTTTATACTCTTCAGTCTAATTTAAAAAGCCCCAGGTTTCAAACTCAAGAGAACTCATTTATTTAGCTACATAGAGCTGACACTAGGTCAGTTTTTATATATTTTGAGACTTTGATTCTATAGCAATTACTGGCCCCTTCTATCATATACCTACAAATAGATCTGTATAATTATGTAAATAAATTAACATATGTAGTTTTTTAAAATTTCAGATTATTAGCTTGAATTATATAAAACAGTCAAAGTTAGCTACTAGATGTATTAAGTGCATTAGTTTTACCTGCTAATACTCTTTACCGATAAAGGCAAAAGCTAAAAACTGGTCCAACTAGAGTTGGGGGAATTTTATATATAGTACTACACCATCTAATGTTCATTGATTATTCAGGGCTTATAATAGATGTCTCTAGAGTGGAATGAAGATTGCTGCTCATTTTATATACAGATTATAGTAGTAAACAAATCAAATCATACATCATGTGACTTAATTTAATAAACTTCTATTTACAAATGTAATATAATGAGTGTGCTATTTGAGTTAGATAGCAGGATTTGAAGACATATAGATGTCTGAAAATTTTTAGATTTTCTACTTAATAGTTAAGTATTTGATAAATGCTGGTCTTGAGTTTGTATTTTATGTCTAGTGCCTGAAGGACATAGTGCTCACTGATGAGAGCCATCAGTTTGAAACCGGTTTGGGTATAGGGATAATTCTAGATCGAGATTTTAAGTACTTTCTCTTGGGGAATTTACCAGAAAAAAAGCTTGTTCAGAGCTTTAGCATGCTTATTATATTATATAGAGATTAAATATCTGTAAAAAAATTAATTTATATAATATATGAAGAGAAAATGAATTATCCTTTACCTTCTCCGCCTCCCAATTGGTTCAAATAGTGAAAATGGAAAAAAAAAATTTTTTTTGAAAATGCGAAAATGTTAAGAGTCATATTTTGCATTTCACTTTTATCATTTTAAATCATTTAAGGAAAATGACAATTCCACCCTCTCATCTTCCTTATTAGATAATAAATTAGCCACTTCTTCACCTTAAACTCTATAAACACTCTTATTTCAGACCACTTTACCAGGGATAAAATATAAAACAGTTCTTTTCTAAAATTATTTTTCAAGACTAATATAAATGTATGAAGATTTACATAATACAGCTGCTCAAAAGAATTGCTAATTAGTAATTCTAGACTTGCTTTAATAAAAATAAATCAGTAGATCCCCCCCCCCCCAACTCAGTCATATCTATGAGATTTAATTCCAAAAATTCATTTACAGTAATGAATTAAATTTATATCTCTTTAACACATATATAGCTTAGATATTCTTAACATGTATATGCAATATGTATATACACGATATAGTTTCATTAAAGAAATAAATATGTCAACATAACAAAAAGTAATAACGAAAATTAATATTGTATTTTTTTTAATATTTTCTATTAACAAGTGTATCAGTGTTTTGAGATAGTGTGGAAAGTGGTGGGTCGTGTGAAAGTCTGTGCTCATATACCCTATATATTACATATATAAACATAGGTATATAATAAGCCTGTGTGTTTCAGTTATTTCATAATAAATGAAGTAAAATCTCTGTTTTTTTTACTAACCAAACCAGTAAATTACTCTATTTCTTTTTGTTTTTCCTTTGAAAGAACAAATATAAGTTAGATAAATGTTGAATATCTTTAGCATCTTTTTCTTTAAAAAATATATAAGTACTGTAAATTTTTTTGTTTTTATTCTTCTTGGGATGAAATGGAAGAGATAGGTGATATTAAATTAAAAAATTGCCCTGCTTCGTAAAGTGAAAGACATTGGAGTTGAAGGTCTGGTGATCGTTCCACTTCCAATGCTTGAACATTTAATGAACTTCTTAGCAATAAACTATTCAATTATTTATTTACATAAGAAATTGAAGTTACTTTACTATGATATTTTTTACTAATCATATCCCAGAGGCTGCATTGTGAACTTAAAAAGTTAAAATTTAGAAAATTAAGATTTCTTTTTTATTAAAATTTCTAATTTTTTTTATATTTATTTAATGTTTTTCAAAATGTGAATACGTGGAACTTAAAATTATGAATATAGAGAAATGTCTGAAAATGAAATTTAAAATATAATTCTTTTGATAAAATATTGAATTTGAAGTATTACGTGAAAATATTGTGAATCAATATAATCATATATTATTGAAATTTTAAAAATATGATGTAATAAGTTTTATTTTATTGTGGCATTTTCAAGCTGTCTCCCAAATCTTTTAAATTATTCTGTGTAATTGAATCTTTCTGTACTTTGTTTTTGCTCTAGGTGATTTTGCAATTTTACTTAACTCTGGTATGACCATGCGGCAAGCGATGATGTACAATTTTTTGTCAGCGTGTACTTGCTACCTGGGATTAATTACTGGTATTTTATTAGGAGAACTGACTGCTTCAAGTACTTATATTTTTGGTTTAGCAGCTGGAATGTTTCTTTATATATCCCTTGTTGATATGGTAAGAAATGTGATTTTATTCATACGTATGGTATGTATGTATGTTACATTGAAAAATGTTTTTTTATCTAAAGCTGATAATTGTGTATATATTTAAACAATGAATTTTAGCTAATAAAAGAAACAAATATTCTCGGAGCTTTAGAAAAGTAGAAAAACACTCTTCTTGATAAAAAACTGTTTTTATGGATTATAATTTTGACAAAAATGGAGCATAGGAATAGGGCTCAAAAAATATTTTTATGATAAAGAAATGGTGATCATATAATACACAATATTTTGAGTGATATTAGTCTCAAGATGTTGCCACCAATATCTGGAGAAGAGAGGAGAATAATATCACTCAAAATATTCTATATACTAACCTATGTGCCATTACTAGTAGTTGAAATATTTGAAAGAGTAACAATAAAGTTTGAATTTTTTAAAAAACATTTAACAATTAAATTAGATGACAGAAATAATCAATGTATAATTGCAAGTAAAATGTCATTGGCTACAGAAAGGAAGTTTGCTGTTAACTGAAAGGAGCTTTTTTTGATTTTGTCTTAGAGAACTGAGATGGGCAAATTTCTAATGTTACTTCATATTTTTTTGTTCTTCCAGCTGTTATTACTATGTGAGTATTCATATCATAAATAAATATGGATGGACTGTTCATCAGCACCCATTAGCCAGTATTGGTGAATTTATTATATTTTTACCTCTGAATTAATATCAATAAATACCATGGTCTTTCTTTTTGGTTCCTCATAATTTCTTGAAATCAGGTTTAATGTTTTTAGATATTTATAATTATGGCAGACAAAGCTAAGATGTGATTCTTATTCAAAGGAGGCTGTAAAGTTATCAGTCAAGATAGCAGTTGGATAACTAAAGATGGAGGTGGTACGAATCTGATTACTGATCCTATCTGCTATTCAATGATGATATTTTCATTTGCAGCTCACTTTTGAAATGAAGGAAGATTACATTTATTTTCTGGTACTATTTACCTAGCAGGGCTTGGCTGCTTGATGGCGTTCTGGTTAACCAAAAACACCTACAAATGCCATTTACGCACCGGACTTACGGCTAATACATCAGTTCTGTTTTATTAGCCATTGCAGACCATTACGGCCTCCTTTCTGCTTCACAATACTTTCTGGGAATCCGTACAATTCACAGTTGGCTACAGTCTCGTGTGAGGTGTCTTGATTTTCAGTAGCCACAACTTTTGGAATCTCCATAACAGATTAGTTCTATTTATACTTAAATAAAGCAGTCTCATTTGTCCAACCATTACCACCCTTCCTTACAGAAACTGGAAGGTGCAAAATCTTGTCAAAGGGTACTGTCCGACACAAGTATTAGCTGAGCTCATGCGAAAAGTCTCGTTTTTCCAAGATAAAGCACAAATAAAATGGTGACCGATAGCCTGAATTTTTTACAGTTGCCAACAACAGAAGCCAAGGCTGTGGCGTTCTTTCAATGTTATTGCATACTGCCAGGGTTGAAGCAATGTGGCTGTGGCCAATCTATGAAATTGTACACTTTCAAAAAAATATGTCAGCGCCACTGTAAGTCCATCTCCTACCAGTGAAGGTGTTCCATTCGCAGTTGGTTGGAACGCACCAGAATACTGTTTTTAGCTGACACTCCAAGCCATTGGTTCAGAACTGAACATTAGCCAAAAAACCCTCATCGAGTGGACCACTGGTCTGAGAGAACTCTGCTGCGCGAGTCTCTTCTCGACCCTGCCATCAAATTGGCAGGCCTGGTTTGATAGTGGAAATCGATGAGTCTGTTTAGCAGAAGAAAGAACCACTAGGACAGGATACTTCCTCAGCATATTGGGTCTTTGGGGGAATGTGCCATGGCACAGGAGAATGCTTCACAATCACCATTTTTCTCACACTCTGCTGCTACCCTTCTGGAGGCCCTGAAAGGCAATGTCAAGCCTGGATTGACCAACTTTTCCCAACTGTTGGAGGGGCTACAAGACTGTGGAGCTGGAGGCCGCAGGTTTCCAGGACCTTATTGTCAACCACCGCTACCACTTTGTGGACCCAACAACAGGCATCTTTGGGGCCTGCTGAAGTGTCAGAACCATAAAGAGGGTGGAACTCGCAGGAAATTGCTGGACAAATACCTGTCAGAGTTTATGTGGTGATGGCTAAACAAAGACCTGTTCCTATGCATTCTATAGGAGATGGCTGTTTCCATAAAAGAGAAGCTAATGTAGACCGTTGGACATTCTATTCATGATTTGAAGTTTGTTGTTATTTGTTGGTAAGGGGGGGGGGGAAGGTAGATTTTTGGAAAAAAAATCTTGTCAAGTTTTTGTGTTACTTAGTTGTTATTGATTGTAAAAAATATTTTATTGTGTTTTAAAAATTTCTTGTTGTTGACTCAAAAAGGCAAAAACAAAAAAGAAAGGGAAAAAAACCTCATTTGATTTTAAAAAGTCACTAAAAAAAGCCAAAAATAAAAAAAACAAACAACTGTTTAAAAAGTAAAAAGTTTTTGTGTTAGTTATTATTTGTTGTAAGAAATATTTTATTCTGTTTAAAACATTTTGTTGTTAAAAAGGTAATACAAATAAAAAAATTAATTAAAAAATAAAAATAAAAAATCGGACATAGTGGAAAAATAATGGTTTTATGGAAAAAAATCACAGGGCCAGCCTAGTAACATTACATTTGATTGAATTTGGCTGGCAAGAATATCATCAAATGGCCAAGCCTGTCTAGGTAAATAATACCAATTTTGTAATATTAAATAGAACATTATTAGAGTTTGTGAAGTTAGTAGAAAAGATGAAGAGACAAATGATTTGAAAAATGGACATGTACTTTGTTGTAGAAGCACAAACATTGGAAAAATGGAGGGATTCAATATAAATAAAAAGTGGAAGAACAATATCGAAGAGATTGATGGTCCATCTTAATGGAAGATGTCAAATAGAGATAATTCTCATTGGGATGAAAGAAGATTTTTATATAGATATGTAAAGTACTTTTTATCATGCCAAATAGCATTTTAAAATTGTCACAGGAGACTTTAATGCTAGAATTGGAAAATGATATAAAAGGTGAAATATGTTGTGGATAAACTTGAATATAATTACAAAAATAAGAGAATTTGCAAAAGTAGAAGATTTAGCACAGGAAGTTGTTATTAATTAGTGAGATGTAAGATACGTGGGAATACAAAACTAGAGAAATTAAAACTATTAAAAAAAAAGTAGTATTCACAATTAATCAATTTTCATCTTTAGAAGCATTCTATTGAATTTAAATTAAAACTTATTGTTTTAAAATATTTTCAGATTTTGAAGATAGTTTAAACATAAATGAGATCAATATATATATATATGTATATCAATGCCGAAATAATTAGCTTTGACATTTCAAATGAAACATAAATATATAATTTATTTACATTTTCTACAAGAGTGCTAGATTTTAAAAAATAGGTTTAATATTTAGTTTCTATATAATTGAAACCACAAACTATGTTGTATCAATATATACGACTTCAATTATATACTATTCAAAAAAAAAAAAATGTGAACAAACAAAAAGAAAAATACATTAAAATTTATAAATGTAATATATTTTACAATATTCAAGCAATTATTTTTCTATCTCAGAGAACTATATATGGTCACATTAAAAATTTTTTTTTTTAAATTTGTGAATAATACAATATGCCAGCCATAATTTTTGTTATTATCTCAAGAGTGCTATATGCAGTCATGTTTATTCTATTAATCAAAAAAGTTTGGTCTTTGATGAAAGAAGTACATCTTATTTTTACTTCATTATTTTTTCTGAATTTAGTGTACAATATTTTGCATAATAAAATGTTTTCTCAGCTTAATACTAAAAGTTTTATAACATTTAAAGTTGATAATGATTTAGAAAACATCAGCGGCAATTAGATAGTGTTTTTTTTCTTAATAACAAGACTACTATTAAATTTCTATAAAAGTAAAAAGTTGTTGAAAAAAAGAAAGAATACTCACCAGAATATAATTGGGTTGTAAGGCAGACATTTCACTAATTGCTTTATTTAAGAAATAAAAGTATGCTATAGTGTTTTTGCCTTAAGCTTATTTTTTCATAGTACGAATGACTCTTAGTAAAATATATTTAAATGTGATTCCTCAATTTATTATTAATAATTATATTTTTATTACTTTTTAAAAATTTTATTTATACTATAATTTTAATTTATATATGCATACTATACATATAAACATCTGTCATATATGTGCGCTGGTTCAAAAGTACTGTATACTTGTAGTTCAATAAACAATACATATTCTATTCTAAGTTTGTTAGAAAAATGTGATCTATTATATGCAATGTTCAATGTATGTGGGGGGGCTTCGAGCAAAACATAGCATAAATCACAGCTCCATTGTATAAATGATAATTAAAATCCAGTGAACTCATATATGGATTCAAGGTTTCAGAATTTTTTCAATATTATTTTTGAATATTTGGGGATGGGGGAAGGTAAATTATTGTTGCTCATTGATGAAATTAGTTTTTGTTATTATTGTTGTCCACAAACCTGATGATAAGGGTACATTTCAAAATTAACAATTAAAAGCAGTATTATATTATTATACTCTAGTTAGGTGGTATTCTGTTAAACAATTGATTACTATTGATATTTAAAAGCAGCTTAATTAATATGACGCATAAATATGTAACAGTAATATCTAAAAATATAAAGAAAAATTTTTTTTAATATGAATGTATTAAATCTATAATGAACATAGGACAAATTTAGCCAAAATGTTCTTACATGAAGGGATTTATCCAAGAGAAAGATCATCAGAAAAAAAGAAGAAAGATTGTAATCTAGAAGAAACATTTTAAATCAAGTTATATATAAAAAAAGTTTAGATTTATTTCATTTGATACATTTTAAATATGGAATATATAAAGTTGCAAAATTTGCAGAATTATTATTCTCATATTAATCTCTAAAAAAATAAAATGAATTGCTTTAAATGATAGCATTCTTAAAATCTCTGAAATTGGAAAAATAAAGAATAATATTTTTTTAAAAAATTGATTTAATTAATTAATAATAATAATAATAAAGATTCCCCACCCAAAAAAAAAAAAAATTGAAATGAACATAAATATTATCTTAACAGGGCAAATATAACAGAAAATAATTTTTCTTAATCTTGAAATTTTCTCCACTAAATAATTTTTTTTACATAAAATGTTTACAGGGATAAATTATTAGAATAATTCTTCATGATTATGATTCTGGAATAATAAAAGACTTAAAAGTTTTACAATAAATTCTTATTTCAATGCAAATAGAATATATAATCAGTTATCCTTAGTTTGGAAATTTTATCATCCTAATAAAATTATATAGGGATGGGAATCCTTTAAATTTTCAACAAGCTCCATAATAACTACTATTTACTTTTTATTATTATTATTATTAAAATTGAATCATTAAGTAAATTAAGATATATATACACATCTTAAAATAAAATTTAAAAAAAAATCATTTATTTTAAATATTTGAAAGTTAGTAACCCCCTATTTATGTAAACACAATATTTCTATTGCCTTTTGCTTATTTTTTTTCCATAGAAAAAAAAATTGCTTGTTACATAAACAGTATTGAAATATGGGGAGAATCATATGTAACTCATCTGATATGAAGTTCTTAACAGTTTTAAAAATAAATTTCAGTAAAGAAAAAAAAAAGAATGTGAAAGTGAACATAAGTAAAGAATTATATGCAATATACATTAAAAATAATATATTTAATGTTTGTATAAACTTTTCAGTAACATTTGATTCCTTTAAAGAAACTGAAATTTAAAATTAGAATTGGGGTGTGTGTGTGCTACATTATTATTAATCTAAAAAAAACCAATATTCTGAAAAGATGTGAGAACTTAGTATTGCAGATTATCTGCATCTATATTACTAATTAAATTTAAGAATAACTTTATTTTAAATCATATAAATATGTATATAAGTATAAATATGATGAAACAAAAGCAGTTCACTTTTAATGTTTTGAGAAATTGTTATAACAGACATTTTTTTTGATAAATATTCTCTGCGTAATGATAATAAATATCCTATTATCTGTTTTATCATTTCTGATATTTTTAAACTAGTGATCCCTGTTTTACTGACAGCCAACTTTATGTCCATTGATTCAGTCCACAAATGATAATCGAAAGTAAAAATTGCCATCAATTAATAATCCAACATCTGTAAGCTAATGGGATTACCTGATACTGCTTACATTTTTCTAAGAAGTCCTATACTATTTTGAAAATTATAAATTAAATTTTACATTAAACAGTCTTATTCCAAATGTAGTTCTTTAATTAAACATACAATGTACAAGTTACTGTTCTTACATTTTTTAATATTTGTAAATGTTTACTTTTAACATAGATATTGATCTTATATGTTAATTAAAAGTTTTATTTTGCTAGCTTCCAGACTGACATTCATTAATATAAATTGTCTTTTGATGGATTTTCTTGTTGCTTTAAAAGATTAATAACCCAGTCATTTTATTTTGTTCTTTGCAGAACATTTTCAATCAGCCAATAGTAACATAGAGCAGCATCAACCAATGATGAGTTGACAACAAGCTTTAGCAGTTTCTATTTATTAAATTGTCAATCTTTATATATATAGCCACTATATAATTTAGTGATTTTGATTATAAGATAGCAACTTTGAATTTTGGGAAAAGAGTTAAGTTTATCAAGTCGAAGTCATGTGATTCTTAAAGGTTATATTTAAATTTATAATTTTTACAACTTCAATATATATAATACTTATATATAAATAAGAATATAACATTTACAGTATCTTCTTCTTATGACTGGAATTAATTTGGTGAAATGACTATACTGTTTATTTTATTCAAGTAGTTTATGAAATTCATTTCTTTTGATTAATGTTTTCTGCTTGATTGCAAACAATGGCAATAAAGGAGCAAAAGAAAGAAATTGAATTAGTTTCCGCATTAATTTTTTTTTTTTATGGATTATAATGAATATTAATCAAATGAACAAAAAAGTAGTATTTTTTGGTGGTGTTCCTTTAAAACAGAAATTTAAACTCACTGAACTTTTAAATATGTTATGAAAAAATATTATCATCATTATTAATAATCAGTTGTAAATAGCTACGACTATTCTAATTTCAGAATTATTCTGATCTCAAACCCCCCCCCCCCTATTTTGGAATCATGAATCATTAAATAGCTCAAGTTATTTATTTGGATTAGAATATCTTTCATTTGCATTGTCTTTTCTGTATTTTAATTTACATTTTTTAAAGATATTTCTTATATTAATATATCTTGGATCTTTTCTTTTTATCTACTGTGCATGTAATTAAAGAGTGGAAATGTGGTTACACATACTTTCATTTTTATTAGTTTGAGAGATATATAATGACAGATATATATATCAGTCTAAATGAATAATTAATAATGCCACAAGAAGAAAACAGTAAAAGAATGAGAGAATGAATTCAAAAAAGAAACAGAAATGGCTATATTTGATGAGCCACCATTGGTTGATTTTTTTTTTCAGATATCTTGGTTCTTTTCTGAAATGTATGGTGGAATCTGACATTTTAAATATATTTAAAAATCTCTCTCTATATTCATTTGAAAAGTGAAGTGGTTCCAAAATGCATGCATTATGAGAGGTTAATCTGACTTCCTGTGCTAGCGGATTATTATGGTACAGTAATGTTGAGATAAGAGATGCACTGTTAAAATCCAAAAAACTTCCAATAAATATGTGTCTAATTAATTAATTAAAACCATATAAATAATGATAACATTTTTTATTTACACTCTAGAGAATTTTTTTATGTTTAAAGTGATAATGTTTGATAAATGAAAAATCAAGTAACTTCTTGCTAGACGTGTTTCTAGCAGTCAAACCTGACATCATCAGTAGCTCAGGAAATCAGTTGACATTCCAATAAACAGCAATCCAATTTTATATAATCATGCTCACTAAATTTGTGTTCATGCTTTTAAGATCATGTTAAATATTGCAAGCATATTTATATGAAATTGGATTGTTATACATTTTTGCTGAAGTATCAACTGATGAAGTTTAGTTTGATTGACAGAAACATATATCTAGCAAGAAGTTATTTAATTTTTTTCATTAATTAAACATTGCCTCTTGACATTGAAATTTTTTTATAGAAAATGTAAGTCATATAACTTTATCATTATTATATGCTGTAACGGTCAAATATGTACAAATATGTACATTCGTGCAACAAAATCTAGAGTTTTAGTAAATCATCCCAAGGCTGATATAGCCATAGTTTCTTTACTAACACTCAAAGATTTACTACCCTATGGATGACATATCTGAGGCCACTGCAGTATTCTCTTTCATCATGTGCTGGCAGTAGAACATCGGTAAAGCACAAGACTATGGGAAATTGACATTCTATCTAGTATAGCTATATAGATGATGTTGGTGGTGGGACATAATTATCAAATATGGATATGATTCTTAACTAATGATTAACTAATCAATAATGACTTAACAATGAGCAATATTGAGACACTGAACAGAAGTAAAATTTAAATTAATGAAATCCAAATAATAAAATTAATAAATGAAAATAA
Source organism: Epiperipatus broadwayi (assembly GCA_028023455.1). Classification (NCBI taxonomy): domain Eukaryota; kingdom Metazoa; phylum Onychophora; class Udeonychophora; order Euonychophora; family Peripatidae; genus Epiperipatus; species Epiperipatus broadwayi. The sequence goes on along the minus strand of JAQFVV010000150.1, from coordinate 58,456 downwards.
TAATTACAGTGTGGTTATATGGATTGTCTCACTCACAGGTGATTAAGTTAGGGATACAATTTGAGAGCTTACGTTTTGGTTCACGCGCAGGTGATAATTTTGGATATAATCATTTATGGTTTGCTGAGTTACATGTAGCTTTGGTTTACATATATATATATATGACATCTTAAATCACTCGCAGGTGATATTAATTTTCTAGTTACAAATTAGTTAAATTATTATATTTGTCATATATCAATATATCACTCATGCGTGACGATTTTGATATAAGCATTTACAGTTTATATATAGCGTTTCTAATCATGTGCAAGTGATTGTAGTTTTGGGTTACAATAATTTAATTTACTTTGCTATATATATATATCACTCGCAGGTGATGAAGAAATTATACATTTGAAGTTACAGTTTCATGAGGCTTAATATTACTTTCGAAACTTAGTTAATTTTCTCATGACGATCTATGCCTAGTTTCTGCTATATAACAGGATCTAGATTCGCTTTAGAGCTAGAAGAACTGATTATGAACATTTATAAAGAATATAACAATTTATTAAGTGCGTTTAATCAATATATTCTCTACATAGCTTATGCCTATGAAATTAGATTCAAATATAGATCAAAGTGAAAGATACAATTATTATGGCGGGATGAACTGATGATTGGCAGTCAAAGTTCAGATACCAAGGCATATAGAAAATATACAATCAGAGTCCCTGCGTCTCGAGTGTGCTTTTTCACGGGATTTGCACCAAGTACCGGTTTCCTTTTCACCGTACTTATTGCTGTGAAAATAAGAGACATTTTAGTCCAGATAATCTAACAACTAAGTAAACTATCTTGAGTCTCATGCTCCATTTCTGAGGATGCAGAATGGGATGGTGCGTACCCGACCACCATCTGAAGGAGGTAGTTGTCTGAACTAAGAGTAATGGGGTAGCCCTTTCACATATGCCCATTAAAGATACATACAGCAACATGTATATGTGTTATAGCATTTCTTAAGGACACATTCGCACTGCTGACTACATCATTATATAATAATAATAGGATGCTAAACAATAGTTTCCTTCATGAAACTACCATAGATCAGTTCATTATATAGCATCTATAATTATGCTATTAAGGAAAGTTTATGAATCTAATTTATAAAGCTATCTATATAGGCAATTGTAATTCTAGGGAGGATTACAGCATATTATGGAGAATTACGATATAAAGTTATAATTTTATGCTGTATTTCATCACTTCGGCTAAATATTAATTCAATATCACATTTAAAGCAAATCTATCTTAAGAGTAGCTGTAAGCTTTTAATTATATCTTAAAGAAGACATTTTATCCATTTCAAAATGGAGTTTCGTTTTTGCATTAATAAATGCAAAATTACATATATACATGTGAGAATATCTACTCGCTTCTCACTGAGGTTTTAACTAAGAATAAAACTTCACTTTGAACAAATACATAATTGAAAAATAATAAAATTGGCATAGATTTAACTAAAAGGAAACATAAGTTTAAAGATAAGATTTCGCGTAAGTGAAATATGAAATTTGGCTTTATTTTAGCTTAGTTTAAAAGGGAATTGAAACAAAATTAGCTGAGATTTGATTGATTCAGTTTAATATAAAGACAAATATTATCATTAAGTTAAAATATGTCAAATAACTTAGAAACTTAATTATTATTTTAAAATAAACCATTTAGAATTATACGTAATAAAAGTTATAATAAATCATTTGAAATCAATCGATTTAAGCAAGTTAAAACTAAATAACTTTTAATAACTCAGAATAAGATAAATACGTTAAACTAAATCAATCAGAAATAAATCAGCAAACCAACAAAAAAATCAGTAAGTAAATCAATAATTAAATCAATAAATCAGTAATTAAATTAGTTATCAAATCAGGCAAGATTTTAGGATTAAAATAAAGAAAATAAAATTACATTTAAGAGTGAGTTTTAAGTACATTATTATTTTGGCCATAGTTAATAAGTTTAGCTAGCTTTAGGAATTAACGAATTTTAGTTGAAAAGTTAACTTTAAGTTGAGGGAGTTTGTTACCGCTCTCTTCTTTCTGCTGGCAGGCTGGTTTCATGTTGAAGGATTCTGTTAGCTGGCATCGGTTTCTATATCACTGCTGTCCACATCTGGTAGATCTTCTCAGAGTCTAGAAAGCATGGAAGTTGCTATTCTAGCTCACTATCATCATCATCAATTTTAAAACATAATTTGTCAACGAATTGAACTACAGAATTGTCCAAATGAATTAAAGATGGCTGCAGAGGCTTATATATCAGCTTACCCCCCTCTCCCCTGTCATCGTAGTTTAATCGTGGAATCCCACTGTGATTGATTTTTCTACAGGTGGGTTTTACTTTCGGACAACCATGGTTTTTCCTTCGGTCACTCAGGGTAATTTAATCATACTTATATTTTAAAATATATTTTTATTCTTAATTTGTAACTAGGTCATAATACAGCGAGAAAGATTAAATTTATGAGATCATCTCTTTTAGAAAAACAAATCTAAAAGATGAAAAACATTTTGTTATATATGTAACTCAATCATTTAATTTAGCGATATATTCAGAAATATATAATTTTAAATATTACTTTTTAGAATAAATATTCTAAATAAAGAAATTTCTAATGTTTTAATTCTATTAACATTATTCTTTCCTGCATATATGTAGTCTCTTGTTACACATACAAAGCATTTTTCATTTATTTACTACTAGAAATATATATGTGCGTATTTATGGGTTTTTACACATATAGATACAATTTTCATATTGTATGCTAAGATATATGCACACATACATGACTAATATATTTAGGTTTAAAATTGGCCTGATTTTAATACAATATTAGCATGATATATGAGGATTTTGTGATAGTTATATATATAGAAATACTACTATAGTATGTAGTAGGTGAAACAGTAGGATAGAGTGACATCCAAATAGAAGTAGATCAATTATAGATACATAACATTCATATGTTGACAAATGATCAGTCTTCATAAACTTTTATTTGCTGGTAATATAAATATCACATATACATAGTCTGATATGTATGAAATACTAACAGGAGGTTATGTGATGTTGAGCATGCAAGTTGAGCAAAGTTTTTTTTTTCCATTTATCCAGTATGAATTTTTTTTTTTTTACTTTTCCCAAAATATTAGCATTGTAATAGTTAGTATGTCAGTCTCTGCACTACAAAATGAGCATTTGTCTTTAAAAAAGTCTTATTTACCATTTTCATGAAAAATTTTTGTCTTTTCCTATCCTTCTCAGTGTTACAGTGCTTTTACATTTCTTACAAATTATAATTTTTATATAATAAGATTAAATTTAAAATAATAATAATAGTAATACTTGAAATAAAAATAACTAACTTTTGTTATGTTTTTTTTTTTTTACCGTGTAGATGCCCGAAATGAATAATGCTGCAGAAAGTGCTAGTAAAACTTCAAGTAAAAAAGGATTAACCATTCTGCTTATTCAGAGTCTAGGATATATTACAGGTTTCGGAGCTATGTTTATATTATCTTTATACGGTGGAAGTATATCCTTTGGATAATGTGTATAGTAAATAATAGACTCTAGGTATATATTTTTATATATACTCAAATCATTAAAAAAAACAAAGCATGTTTGTGATATAAGTTCATATAACGCCATTGTAACAAACATTATAGACCTTGTAGTAGTATGGGCAGCACCCACATTTACTTATTGTTGCAAAATTTATTTAAATATTAAAGGGTTTAGTTGTTTATAACAACTTAAATGTATCAAATCTTGTATGTGTGGGCATCATTTCCAAAAATTTTTACATTCAATAAAAGAAAAAAAAATCTGACAAAGTTTTTTTTTTTTTTTTGTAAGCATATTCACTCTGTAGCATTATTATTACTATTATTAATGTAGTATAGTTTGGGATATGCCTGTTCTATTTTTTTGGCATCTCTGGACCATATTTGAAAAATAAGTGATTTACAGCAACAGATTAAATATACAAGCATTACTGAAAACTGATAAGCAAGAAAAAGGTCAGTGCATAATTTTTATGATATCCACTGCCACAAATAAAAGTCCTTAAATAATAATGCAGCGACACATTCGGAGAATCTTTTAAAATCATTGAGCAAGTTACAAGTTTATGATCATTAATATAGAAAATGTACATATCTAAGTAATAAAACATTATATATATATATATAAAATAAATAAAGAGCATGCTAATAGCTCTAAACAAGATTATTATTATTTTTATGATAAATGCCTCAAGAGAAAGCATTTGAAATCTTTATCTTGGATTGTCCCCATTCCCAGACCGATTTCGAGTTATGGCTCGAAACCGGTCTGGGGCTATTAGCATGCTCTTTATTTATTACATATTGGTAATGCAAGCTATATAAATCATTTGATATATGACTTTTTTCCATTAACATATATATAAAAATAAGAAACATAAAACTAGGTGGATATTTGACATTGTATTTGAGTATATATATGCATTTATTTTAATCACATTGTGACACATAATCACCAAAAAAACACATCATAATGTTTTAATTTTGCATTGGGCTGCATTCATACCTATCTTGGGCAGCGGTTTGTTTATACATTTTACATATATATATAATTTATATTTGGTGAGACTAAAAATGAAGATAACACCATTATTAATATTGCATAATGCCACCATTTTACCCCTATGTGCATTCTATATGCAGAAAAAAACTCGAATTCTACGAGAAATATCAATAAAGAATATTCAAATTTCCAGTTATTGCTTTAAAAATATAATAATATTTAAATCAGGTAAGTGCTGGCTGTGATATATGGATACCATCTTTTTCATGGCACTCAAGCCAGCAATGAATGAATTTATTTTTGAACCATCATAATTCAGTAGTTTTGGATAATAATGCTCAAGCTAATAGGTACCAACAATTTGATGCATTTAAATTCTGATGAGTCCGATTTTTCTTTTCTTTTTGTAACACGATTTACCATTTTCCATTTGTAAAAGCAAAAGGCTACATTACTAATATGTTTCCATTTATTTGCTATTCAATATCAAAAAATATAGAATGTTAAATGATAAGTGCTTTTTTATTACATTTATATATTTCCAATTTTCAAGTGCTTGGGTGCTCTGGTAAGAAAAGTTCAAATAACTGCATTTTGAGTCAAGCTTAGTGCTTTCAAGGCCTACTTATGGCCTCATATTCATAGCAGAGCTGCAGAAAGAAGTCTGCTATTAACTGAAAGGAGACCCCTTTGATTCCTCTTGGAGGCCTTAAAGGAACTGAGCAGGGCAAATTCCTAATGTCCATTCCATACGTTCTTGTCGTTGCAGCTGTTATTACTATGTGATTTATTCATATAGTATACGAACATGGATGGGCTGCTCACCAACATGCACTAACCAGCATGGTGAGTTTATTGGCTTAAGATCAAGAAACACCATGGTCTTTCTTCTCAGTGCCTGATAAGGCAGAATGAATGTTTGTGTAAATGATAAATATTTTTCCAATACATATATACAATTATGACAGACAAAAATTAAAGCATGGCCCTTATTCCCAGGAGGCTGTAAAGTCACCAACCAAGGCAGCGGTTGATGGTCGAAGGCGGAGGGTGCTAAGAATCCCCTGATTGCGGACCCAAGTTGCTATTTGATGACGACTTTTTATTTAGGTACTTACAACTGCAGATCACTTTCAAGTGAAGGAAGATTGCAAGAATTAGAAGAAGAACTGTCTTATATTAAATGGGACAAAAAAGGTGAAGAGACAATTGATTTAAAAAGTGGACCTATACTCTATTATAAAGGAACAAATATTGGAAATACAAGTGGAGTAGGATTCATTATAAATAAAAAGTGGAAGAACAATATTGTGGAAATTGATGGTGTATCGGACAGAGTGGCAAGATTAGTTATACAACTTAATAGCAGATACCAAATGCAGATAATTCAGGTTTATGCCCCAACAAGTTTTCATAGTGATGAAGTAGTAGAAGATTTTTATATGGATGTACAAAAGGCTTTTGATCAGAGTAAACAACATTTTAAAATTGTTATGGGAGACTTTAATGCTAGAATTGGTAAACAAATGAAAGATGAAAGTGCTGTAGGTAATTTTGGTTATGGTAATAGAAATGAGAGAGGGCATAGACTTGTGGAGTTTGCAGAAAAAGAAAAACTTTATATTATGAATTCTTTTTTTGAGAAAAATGTTAAAAGAAAATGGACATGGAAGCATCCAAATGAAGGTACAGCAGAATTGGATTATATTTTGACTAACAGGAAATACATATTTCAAGATTGTAATGTTCTTAATAAATTTAACATGGGAAGTGATCATTGATTAGTAAGGTGTAAGATACATGTTAATGTAAAACTAGAGAGACAAAAATTATTAAGAAAAACAATATTTACAGTTGATATTCCTAATCTTCAGAAACATTCTAATGAATTTAAATTAGAACTTACAAATCGGTTTCAAGTATTAGTAGATTTTGATCATGATTCAGATTTGAATGAAATTAATATGAAAATAACTGATACACTTTTAAAAACTGCAACAAAGATAGCTGGTAGACAAAAACAGCAACTGACCAATAAATTTCTACTGAGACTAGAGAATTTATGAAGAAAAGGAATATGAAGATATACAAAAATGATGCATTAAAAAGAATTGAATATCTCGAATTTTGTAAAATGGTGTGGAAAAGAGTTGAAAATGATAGAAGAAAGTATAACTGTGAACTAGCAAGGAAAGCTGTAGAAGAAAATAAAAGTCTCAAGAATGTAAAACAACATTTTGGTATTGATAGGAAATTTATATCTGCAATAAGAAGGAAAGATGGAATTATTACTAAAAAGAGAGATGACATCATGAAATTGGTAGAAGATTTTTATCAAGAATTATATAGTAACAAAGAACAAGCACCTCCTATATCTATTACATCTTTCGAATTGCCCAGAATTTTAAATGAAGAAGTGAGACATGTAATTAAATGTATGAAGAAAGGAAAGGTTCCAGGTAGTGATGGAATTATAATTGATATATTAAAAGAAGCAGGTGAAGAAATAGAAAAAATTCTATCAAAGTTATATACCAAATGTCTAAATGATAAAGATGTACCGGATGATTGGGAGAATTCAGTAATAATATTATTATTTAAAAAAGATGATAAAAAAGATCTTAGAAAATACAGATCTATCAGCCTTTTATCAGTTTTATATAAAATTTTTACCAAGATAATTACAACTCATCTACAGAGAACATTGGATTTCCACCAACCAAGAGAACAAGCTGGATTTAAAAGTGGTTTTAGTACAGTAGATCATATCCAGATATTGAGAGAAGTTATAGAAAGGACAAATGAAATCTAAAATCATTGCTCAGTTTATATTAAGATAACAAATTTTCAAACTTTAATGGATAGGCTTCATTCTACTCCACACATCAACTCTTCAGCCATCCATACCGTTGAAAATCTGGTAATGGAACACCTGAATTTTCTGTTGATGCAAATATTATTATCATGTTCATGTTGACTTTAAGTCATTCTGACCCCTCATGTGTAGGACTTTATCCATTCAAATACACAGAAGAGAGATGGGCAGGATACAAGCTGAATGTATAATGTTTGAATAAATACAAGTATGAGACAGAGTGAATAGCTAAGAGAGCTTGAAAGTCTGTGTTCAAATCCTCTTTAATTACAAAAAATCTCTAGCTCTAGGTGTATGTATATATATAGAGAGAGGGAGAAAATATATCAAGACTAAGTAAAGGAAATATGTATACAAAAAGTAAAATACAAACAAAATTACTTAAATGTAAAACTACTTATATATTTCAATACCAACAACTTCAGATAAGTACATCAATTCATCCTTAATTACACATTAAAATCAGTCAACCCTTAGACAATATCAATAATAATCTCAACCTGTTGTCAAAAGGCAACCTCTTTTTAACAATAAAAGTGGAATCTCACCTTTATTTATGATCCAATAAATTTATATAGATACTAAAGATTGCAACTTGACCACAGAGGTTGAAATTATTGAAACAAAGAAGTCTAATAAACATCCTTAAACAGGTAAATTTTACAATAACTAATCTCTGTTCCATTTTTAAAACAGTTATTAAAAGTGAGATTCCATCTCCATTCTTGGATTATTGATTATTAATTTAATAATTATTAATGCTATATTTTCATGTGGCTGGTATAACAGCAGCAACTCTCCATACAGTAGTTTCCACCAAGTGCAAGCCATTGATACTACTATATGGAGAGAGTTGCAACTGTTTTACAGCTTGTGTAAGCATAAGAAATGATCATGTGATGTTTTAGTGACTGGTATATTAAGTTCACTCTGAATTTCCACTAATGTTGGCATGGGTAAGCTTATAAATATCAAAATCTTAAAGAATAGATTTGACCATTCTAATAATGATTTTCTTTAAACTTTATTAAAGTATTTTTTTATAATTAGTAATTAATGATAGCATAAAAATTCATGACTGTTATATCATCTTTAAATCAAATAATATAACTTTAAATTAGTTTATGTGACTATGTTTAAATACACAAAAAAATAAAAATCCAACTTTTTACATAAATACATGGTCTTGTGTATATATAAACACATTCACATATAAAAGTAAAGTTTAGATATAAAAGAATTATTTTCAAATTTATTCCAATACAAATGTTTAAATTCCACAATGTGAAATATCTACAATGAGTTTTAAATAATGTTTTTCCCTAGAAACTATGGTGAAAAGCATTATGCCAATTGCAAACTTAATAACTTTGGAGAATAATTTGAGAATTATATTTGCCATCACAAGACATTCACATACAAAGCAGACCCTGTTGTATTCATCATATCTATATGCACAATGCATATATAATTTGCACATAGACATAAATGTATACATAAAAATTGGATATAATCTTATTGCTGAAATTTAAAATTAAATTCGTATTGGTAAGTTTCAGTATTTATGTGGAAGACTTGAAACCAAATATCATGAGTATTTTTTTTTGAATTTATTAAAATTATTCATTTTTAGGGAGCGATTGTATATATTTATTTGTATAGTATATAAATAAGTGTTAATTAAACTTTTTTTTTGAATAAATATATATAATTTAATTTAGTAATTGCATAAGACTTTAAAAACATTAAACTTGTAAATGGTAAGTAGATTTAAAGCACGTGCACATACGTGTATATTGTAACAATACAGAATGAGAAAGGGTGACAAGGATACATGGTCTCACAATTGGGTAGGTATTTGTAATTGTACACAATATATTAGGGCCAAATTATGAGGAGATAGGAAATTATCATCATCCTCACATTTAATAATCAAAATTAAATATAAAAGGAATGAACATGAAAGATCAGCAAAGAAGTCTAACTACAAGTTCACCCAGTATTAAACAAAAATAAAATCATGAACAATTATCAACAGAAATCAACAGTTAAGATTGTGACTGGATTTGAAGTGTATAATAAACAGGCTAATTATCTAGCTACTGTCAACTTTAGGGCAGAAATAGAACAATTATCTGAATATTAAAAAAATCAAATAATGCTGATCATGAATACTGTGGCCATATAATTACATTAATGCATCCACAATTATAAACTTAATTTCTAATAAATGTAAAATGTAGTGCATGGATTTTAAAGGTAATGTCTTTGCATATCTGGATGTCCAAAACAACAACCCCAACATCCATATAACTAACTTTTACTCAAATCTAGCTCAGGAAGAAAAAACTTTATGAACTGTTACTGTGAGCAAGAGATAAATAAATATAACAGGTTATTCTAATTTAAACAATTCATAGATTTACTCTACTATAATTAAATAGCTTTAAAAATTTTGAAAACACTAAGTTGTATTGAAATTAAGTCACACTGCCAATTTATGTAACAGATAGTTGAAGGAATAAAGATATTAACTCGAGAATATTTTTTAAACAATTAATAATTAACTGATTAACAACAAACAAAAATGACATGATAGTATGAAAATTTAAATATAAAATTATAATTAACCAATTGATTTTTATTCATTAAATTAGTCAACTTTTAATCCATTATTTCTTTAAATAACAAAAAGTTGGAAAAACAACATTTCCAAAATCAGAGGTAACAATTTTTAAGTTAGCCTAATTAATCCTTTGTTGAATTTTTTGTGTGGAGGGGGGGGGGTATCAATATAAAAAACATGTTTCAAAATAACATTTTTTGAAATTTAATAAAATTAAGTTTTCCAATACATCTTTCATAATTTTGAAGAGAAAAATTGAATGGATTTAAAAAAATGTTTCACTAGAAAATATTAATAAAATTCAAAATTATCAATTCTTTTATAAAATTATTACTATTATAAAAAAAATCTTTTTTAACTATAACTGAAAATACAATGTGCACATAAATACATTTAACCATGGTTTTAAATTTTTTTGACGTGCTTTGCAGTTATAATTTTCCAGTTTTCCTGCTGGTTTTCTTTTTGAAGGCTTCTATACCAAATACATAATTAATTTGTTCTTTTCTTGGTATGCAGTACTTTCAGGTTAACAAACAGCAAGAATTTATTCATTTTATTTCCAATAAATTTTCCAGGTTTAATACACAAAGGGATTCATGTTTTTGGCTGGAGATAAGATTGAAGATTACTTCAGGGGTACTCTTTTTTCCTTTTTTGAAGAAACAGATTACATGGAGGAAGATTGATGTCTAGTTTTTAGCTATCTTAGCACATGGGTTTCATTGCAGATTATAAATAAATTTGGTGTGCTAACAGTTTAGATAAGACTTGCTTTTTTTCTTTAGCAGTTGTGACAGGATCTTTTCTTCTGATATCTTCTTCCATAGCAGGATCAAGAGTGAATACTTCTCACAAGATACTTAGGTTTCTGACCAATCCTCACCCCTAATTTTTTTGAACAACCTTGTCTTAAAACCAATCACAATTATGACTCATATATGACATAATTATAATAATCAATTAGGTCAATTTTTGCAAATACAATTGTTCAGCTATTTTCTTCCTTAAACATTGACATTGGAAAACAAGTCAAAATTTTAAATTACAATCATAAATTTTTTTGACATTCCTTTGTTAACTGAAATTTTTTCTTGCACCTCCCCCCCTCAAGATGATCAGTTAATTACACTGATTTGATTTTTGTATTGAAGAAAGATAAAAAGAAAAAAAACTAATTATTTTTCTTTTAAAACTTTGTTTATCTCAATGTTAGAATTAAAATTTATAAAGAAATTTACTACAGAGAAAAACTTTTCTTAATACATTTTCAAAGTTAAACTTAAAACTAGTTATTAATTATAATTACTGAAGAGAAAAATTAAAAAAACTTGTTTACATTATTTTATAATTTTTTTTTCCCTTTTACAATTATTTATATCCCTTATTAAAATATTCATTGTATTAAAAAAATCAATGTTTGAAAATTATTGAAATAAAATTGTCTATAATTTTCACATTATCATGTGGGAAGAAAAGTAAAACAATTAAATGAAACCCATTATTATCATAGAAAAGCAACACATGTTTAATACGGCAATGTAGCCAAATGGCTACAATATATTCTTGTAATTTTAATAATCCTCTAAGTAACAATGGCTATTAAATATATAGCTCTGAGAATATGTGCATTGAAAGATTATTTCTCTTCAAATACTAATATAATTTTCTCTACATTTAATCAGCTCTTCCAAAGTGTAGTCTTTTTTCCACATTACACCAGCAAATTTCTTTATTTCATCTATCCAACTTACATATGGTCTCTTTTTAGGTTTTTACAATCTTTTGGAATTCAGTTTAAGACTTCAATATGTCCAGTCCATCTTTATTCCAATAGTATCAATGATTTCTATTTGTTTTCTCACCCAAAATATTTCCATCTCTTCTTGTTACTTTCAGTATACATCTCTTTATATGTAATTGAGTGATGTAAAATATCTATCATTCTTTTGTTAAGTGCCCACATCTTCGATCCATATGTAAGTAATGGTAAATATCTATTTAAATTTTTTTTTTAAATACATAGATATATTTTCTTTTAATAATAATTTATTTTTATCAAAAGCTCTCATGAGTTTAATTCTATGATTAGTGTCATTCAGTATGGTTTCATCCATATTGATAATTTGATCAAAGTATTTGTAGTTGTTAACTTCTTCTAATTTACAAATATGAATCTTTATTTTCTTCTTCTGAAAAAAATCCATTAGTCATTATTTCAGTCTTTTAATATGCATTTTTAGTCACGCTTTCTTACATTTCCTACAACTCTGAAGCTTTATTTGCAAAAACGACCATATCACCAACATGTAGATGATTTAAATAATCTGCATATATTTTTATTCCCATAGCATCCCATTTTAATTTATGAAATACTTTTTGTAAAACTTCTGTAAAAAGTTTTATAGATATGGAATTAAATCTGTGTAAAGTTTTTTCAGGGTTATCTTCTTAGTATAATCATGGAATCTACTCATTGGTGTTGCATTCTGATGAATATTATTTAGAGTATAACAATATCCTGGATTTAGATCTTGGTGGTTCAAGGTTTTAATTCATATGAAATGCTTATAGAATCAAATGTATTTTCCTAATCTACAAATGCAAAGCATAATGGAAACTCCTATTTATTGAACTCTTCCATAATGGCTCACAGTAATTGGATGTGATTTAATGAACTAAAATCATTTTTAAATAATAGCTTGTACTTTTGGTTTGTTTGAGTCGAAATTGATAGAAAATTAATAGGTCTAATTACAAAGAAATCAAGTCATAAGTCACATGTCATAATTTAACAAGCTTGTATTACAAATGTTATATAAAGTAGCAGAAACTGGTCTGGTGTTGGGAATATTCTGCAAAGCTTGTTAAGAGCTTATTTGCAAGATCTTTATGTAATATTAATAGATCTGTAATTTCTTAATTTTCTTAAATATCAATATTATTACCGTATGTTTTCAACCATTTGATGTATCTTTTATTTAGATATTTAGTATATAGTTTTTGCCTTGCCAACAATTATTATATTACTTTCGTGTTAGTTTAAAATATCAATAATAATTTCATTATTTCTTTGATTTTTTAAATCTTTTTTCATAGACATGGAATGATTTATTTTTTCATTTGAAATAGTTGGTAATTCTGACGATATTTTCTTTTTAATTATGTAATTCTTTGTAGGATACATTTCAGGATAACATTCCTCTTTTTAATAATAATTCCATATTTCTTTTTTATTGCTGAAACCATTTTTTTTTTTCAATATCCAAATATAAATTTTTTACTGATAAATATAGTAAAGATAGATATGAGAGATAACGACCTGGACCAACTGATGAGTGCTGGTTAAGCATGAAATGCATCTTGGGGGTTATTTGTCTTTTATTGTGCTTTGATTGTATGTTTTCAAAAAAATATGTGGAAGTTATTTAATGCATTTAGTACTCCACTAGAGATGAATTTCTGGGATTGTGTATTTTAACACTGTCATAATCAATTACAACATGGAAGTATAAAAATGAGTCCATTATTTCAGAACAGATTTAAATAGGTGAAGACAAAGCATGGGTTTAGTGCTCAGGATTACAACACATTTCTCGCCAAAGATAAAGGCAGTATTATATTATAAATATATTCTTGTTTTATAGTCAAATTAATCTGGAACCATTATTCTTTAGCTTATACTAGTCAGATATCTATTCGCCAATCATCAATTGGATAGTTTACTGGGTTAACTATGATTTAACTACTTGCCACAGGAGTCCAATCATCACTGTGTAACTATTTTTTGCATTTATTTTTAACTACTTTTATGATTTTTTCAAATAACTTTTTCTTTTGAAAAGCATGTTTGCTAGCATTTGTGTAATCTTTGGAGCTTTTAGAATCAGTTTCAAGAACATCATCATCATCTATTTTTATAGTAATGCTTCTCAAAGAATTAAAAATGCTAAGTTTATTTTAAAAACATAAAAAAACGTCAGTTTCATCTGGATTCGAATCTGGATCATGGATACGAGATTAGATGATTAGATCAAGAAGTTCTTAGAACGAGTTTAGAAGCAGCATTAATAATTCTAAGAGCAGACACAGATTTAGTTTCACAATTTGACAAGAGTATATAGAATTGAAGCTATCTTTTAAAAGTGTAATAGGTTTTGCTGACTAAAAAAATTAAGATTAATAGGAGATAGTCATAAAGAAGTTTGGGATAACAAATTAAATAATAGAAAGCTAAATACAATTAATAATTTTGAATAAAAGGTGAGGTAAATTCAAGGAAAATTTAGTAAAATGTACTGAAAGGAATTAGAAAAAAAATATGTTTAATGTATGCTAAAATAAAATGATTTGGATAAAAAAAATAGAACTGCAGTAAGAAAGCAACAATTGAAGCAAAAATGGTAAATCATTAGTAGAAAAAATAGATATATTGAAAATAAGTTGCCCAGTGTGGTTTGGTACACTTTAAAGTAGTAGACTGGAGTTTAAACTTCATTGATAGTGACTGCTAAATATCACATGAACACCATTCTTTATACTTACACAATATGTTTACACAGAGTCAAAACTCTCCATACAGTAGCACCACTCAATGCAAGTCAGAGTAATCTAAGATCTAGATATAATGCTTTCAAATCAAAGACTCCTTGCTGATGAAAGCCACAAACTAGTCTGGGAATATTTGATGAGTAGGCACTAGTTAGGGGTTCCCATTGAGTGGTATTACTGTATTTAGAGTTTTGCCTCTGCGTTCATTGATAATGACTTAGGTCTGTCACTTATGTGCCTCAAACCTATGAGCTCCTGAACAACAATTCATTTAATTATTTTTTAAATTAAAAATATGTAACAAAAACTAAGCTTTATCCATATTAATAAAAAAAACTTGAGGTGTATAAAGATGAAATAGGTTATGTAATATTGAGAAAGTTGCATAATTGTAACTCAGATGAAGACTCAAAGCATGGAAAAGTGATAGAAGTTTGATTGAAAGTGAATGGCTGCAAATAAAAATAGTTTAAGATAATAATAAAGTCATGACATCCTCTATATTTTGTTTTGGTTACGTCTTGCATACATTGTACAATGTGTGTGATAACTAACATTTTGTTGATAAACTTTGATTCCAATAGAATATGTTATTATTTACTGAATTTCAAGTGGATAGCACTTTTCAACTTGCACATAAATACAAAACAGACATTTTTATAGAAGCACATTTATATATATATACTAATAAAAACACACAATTACTTCTCAATAACGTTGCTTTATTATTTCAACCAGCAGACTGGTTTTCATCAGAAAGCACAGCAAAATGGCTATTTCCAGAATTTAAACACTAAAATATTAAGGCAGCTTTATAGAGAAGTAATTGTATGTTTTTTATTAGTATTATTTTTCCTTGAGTAAGTTCATATATATATATATATGATCAATAGATGGCCTTTTACCAAAACCACCAAAACAAGTGTAAAATTTGTTTACATAAACGACAAAAGAGTCAGAATTAACTATCTCTTTCATTTGCTCACCCTCAGATCAGCTGATTTCAAGCTATTTGCTATCATCAGTGAAGGATAGAGTTAGAAACTAGATCTAAACACTGACTCCAAGTGTTTATGCAAAACATTTCTATCAGTTTGCAAGCGTGAATTTTTCAGACCGGTAAAGTATTCAAACTCAGCCTAACAAGCCAGATATCTATATGGGTCTGATCTCAGTTCAGTTTCACCACATAGTCAATGTCTCTGCAATATATATCATTGCAAGAAACCTTTAAAGGTACATTTATGAAAAACAAAAAAACAAGTTATTCACGTAACTTGCTATCACTTGTTATTTATGATCAATAGATGGCGTTTTATCAAAACCACCAAAACAAGTGTAAAATTTGTTTACATAAACGACAAAAGAGTCAGAATTAACTATCTCTTTCATTTGCTCACCCTCAGATCAGCTAATTTCAAGCTATTTGCTAATAGTTAATTCTGACTCTTGTTGTTTATGTAAACAAATTTTACACTTGTTTCAGTGGTTTTGGTAAAACGCCATCTATTGATCATAAATAACACGTGATAGCAAGTTACGTGAACAACTTGTTTTTGTTTTTCATATATATACACTCATTCAAAAAATAAAAATAAAAAAAAACTTCCTATTTCTTATCTTTATTTTTTTTTAAAAATTAAACGAATAGCAAGTATCAGACTTTCATCGCAATGACAAATGCTCTGGTCAGTATCATTTGTCTTCAATAACTTTTTCCTCTATGAAAATGTAATAGGCACATAACCTTTCTAGTTGTTTGAGTATTTTCAAGTCCATATCACCTTCAGAGTCTATACACCATTCCTATTTGCTATTACCTATTTCAGATTCTCTGATAAACTTTGTAAATACAAATTTGCACCCCTTTACTTTAAACACTTTTTAGCAAAATTTTTTTTTATTGCAGATATAAGCAAAAAGAATTTGACATTTTGTCTGCCCTGCAGTTTTCCTCAGAGCTACTATTTTAATTTCTTAAAAGTGGCTCTGAGGAAGACAGCAGGACAGTCGAAACATCAGATCGTATATGTGCGTGTACTGTACAATAGAAATTTTTTTTGCTAAAACGTGTTTAAAGTAAAGATTGAAAGTTTATATAAAATATTACAGCAAAATAAAGGAAGTAGTAAAACTAGTGACATTTTTAACTCTTTAAGCTTTCTAATGCAATACAAGAATCATTTTATAATCTTTTTTCGATTACTGCTAAATCAATAATTTTCATTTTAAATTTCATAAAACTTTTAGCTTTATGCTTAGAAAACATTTTATTATACGAGTCATAATACCATATCAAAATTTGAAAAGAACAAAAAAACAACAACTAAGAATTAATTGTATGTGCTTTCAAGTAATCGGAATAAACATTAATAAATGTGATTGTGTATAGCACAATGAGATGTAAAAATGACTGCTACAATATAAAATGTATTAAACGTATGGATTTTAATGTTTTATTTTACTTTTTCTTTATTTGTATGTATATTTGGGTAGCATATAATTAAAATAGTATATATTATATTGTCTCCACTGTAACTATTGTGTGATATAATTTATAATTCTGAGCTAATAGATTTTGTTTCAAGATGTATGACTTTCCTATGTGTTTTAACAAAGTAATAGAATGGTGAAACTAAAAGCTGAAAGATCCAGAATTAATTCCTACTTGAAGAAAAATAAAAAAAATTAGTTTGGTTAATGGATTGGGATTTTGTCTCAAACATTCACATGGGGACTTAAACATCACAACTTTGTAATCAACTAATCATATGTTTAATTATTTCAGGGGTGGGCAAATAGTGGCCTGAGGGCCACGTGCGGCCCACTAAGAATTTTTATGTGGCCCACCAAGACAATCAGAAAAATCCGCCTTGAACTGAGATTTCCTTCCCGTGCATGACCGAAGATTCATCTGGTATTTTCCACTAGGATGGCCACATCAATACACATGCACAGTGTAGATACGGTGTGCAGTGCTTTTCCAGTTGATCTAGTTAATTTCAATTTTGTCTTTGCATTAGAAAATATATACATTTCCAACTTTAATGAACCCTCCGAAAAATTGTATGATAAATGTTGGGTGTTTAATGAAGAATGGACAAACAAATATTTCTTTGGTAATACATGAAATAAAGCAGTGTGTTTATTGTGTCATGAAAAAAGGTGCAGCCCTCCACTAATCTTTGCATCTACAAAGTGGCCTCTGATGTGGTCCTCTGCAGCCCTCAAACCAAAACAATTGCCTACCTCTGATTTATTTAATAGTTATTATCTGTTTTGAAATAAGCTTAATGTAAAAAAGTATAAATAATTCAGAATGCAGGTAAGATGTTGTGAGTGCTTAATAGATATGTTTGAATTTAAAAAGTAGCAGATGAACAAGATGTATTTAGGAGACTATTGTTAAAAGAAATAGAAAAAGAATGTTAATATTTGTTTCAGTAATTTTGAAAAAGCATTTGATAGAAGGAATTTTCTTTTCTAGTAATTTTGAAAATGAAGAACGATTAAACAAGGGTGAAATTATTATGAAATTTATGCACAGTACAAAAAATATTTATAAAATTATTTTTTACATAAGAAAAAAGTATAGAAGAAATTGTAAAAGATTAATATCTTGTTCCGATTTACTCAATAAATTGCTAAACTAATTTTAGTAATAAAAATGGATGATAAGATCTATTGCGCAATATACAGATAATAAGGCATTGCTTAAAAATAGTGATAACAAATTTAAAGAAAGTTAAGGAAGATTCACAAATTTTTAGAAAGCTGGCAACAAAAATACATCTAAGATTATACCAATGGGAGAGGGAAAAGATTAATGATAATTGTACAAGTGTCATAAAACAGGTTTGTGCTTTAACTATTTAGAAACAAGGAATTATATATATATATATTAGTGCTGTAATAGAAAAACAAGCTTTTAATAAGTGTTATAAATAATTTTGTGATACATTAAAGCAGATTTTTTTTAAAAACGTACTTTTTTGTTGTTGGAATATAGTTTTATACAGAAAAGAGATTTAGAGAGTTAATGAAAGGGAAGAGAAAAGATTGGTGTAGAAAAATATAAGAAGTAAGCAAGGCAGAAGAATTAAACAGACTAAGTAAAAAAAAAAAAGGGTAATTTATTGAGAATATCATAAATCTGAAAAAAAAAATTACATTGGCCTTTTTTTTTTTGAGATAGAGGAATTGTAAAAAAAAAAAAAAAAGTAGAAAAAGAAATAGAAGTTGTTTTTTTTTTTTTTTAAATAGCAAGAATTATAAAAATTTTAAGTGATCTAAATTTAAACTGGAATGTCTACTTTTAGCCAGTAAATAATGATGATGATTTTCAGTTACATGCTCTTATACTTATGGTGAATCTAGAGCAAACATAAATGTAAGATTACAATGTGACATAGCTTAAATAAGTCCTACAATATTTTCAGTATTTTTACATCATACAAGAATATTTGGTCAGGTTTCTAATCTTAAAAAAGTACAAATAATTTGCACTGAATATAATGACAAGTGACACAATAAAAGAGACTTGTCTCATTAATAACATAACTCAGTTATGGACAGAAAATCTACTAGTGTTTAATTAAGTGCATTTTGGAATGTATACATTTATATGTACAATTTAGTTTTTCCATTTATTATTGTTCTGAATATAAGCTTTTATATATATAACTATTACATTTGACAAGGGTTCTTAGCATTAAATAAATATTAAGTTGTATTTTACGTTTTTCAATGTTTTGTTCAAATATATGATATTAATATTGTTTTAAATGTGTTTAGAAAAATTCAAACTCTTTCAAATACCTTCACTTGTTAGTAATAACATACAGCTTGTAGAACACAACAGTTATCGTTAATACAGTAATGTGATGTGATGTATTTGGCTTCTCCGTAAAAGAAGTCAAGAATATCACAGCAATTATGCCCAGATAAACCTGTTAGCCACTTTATTTTCCATTTCTCACTCTAAGTCTTCCCATATTTTGCCCCATCCTATTTCCACAACATAATCTTTGTCAATTCTATGACCTTTGCATCTAAATCCCCCTTCTCTTTTTGCAAACCCAGCATAAAAACTAATAACTCACTTTCTGTATAGTCACTTTGTTCATACCTATTCTCTCATAACTTCGTTATCTGTACCCTTTCTGCTTTCAAGCATTTACATTCAATCAACAGATGCCTAATATTTTCTATATCTTCCTTACACAATTTGGCCACTAAATCACCCATAGTTTTCCATTTACATGTATATTCTCTTGTTGCTAAAGATCCCATTTGAGCCTTAAACAATAAACTATTTTCCTTACTATTATCATAAATTAACTCACATTCAATATTCCATTTACTTCTATATATATTTAAACTTTTCTTACCCTCCATACTAGTTCTCCATCTCTCCAACTCCCTATTTTTTTATTAATGCTTCTATTCTTTTATCCCATTCCTTACCATTATAACACTCAACAATCTTCCTAACACAATCATGCCACCTTTTATACACGTATACTGATATAAATTCTTTATCCAAATCTTTTGCATACCGCATTACCTTTTCCACCCATCTTGTTACCTGCCCTTTACTCATAACCCAATTAAACACTATTTTGGCTATTCTTTTACTATCCATAAACTGCAACCTACCAAACATTTTCATTTTACTTTTTGCATCTCTCATATAAAAACTTGACCATCCCATTTCTCCTTCAATTGCCTCCTTCGCTGTCCACATCTCTGCATCCAATGCATGTCTTCCTACTTCTCTTTGTACTTTCTAGCAAACTCTCCATATAATAGTGCCACCAAGTGCAAGACTTAGTAAACAATGGATGTAATAGGGTCTCTGCATGAACTCCCTATCTTGTGCCTACTCATCCAATATCCCTCCCTCTCCCAGACTAGTTTCGAGCTTGTGACTTTCATTAGTGAGGAGATCTGAGAATACTAAGCTTGCTCTTGGTGGCACTACTGTACTGAGAGTTTGCTACTGTTTTAACAGCTTGTGGGAGCATAGGAAATATTGGTCATGTGATGTTTTAGATATCGTTGATCTGATTATTGACAGTACTAACACAAATATTGAATCAGTGACTTTTAGATTCATGAATATTAAATTTAAAATAATGCTCTAACCAACTAGGCTATTTTGATTGAATGTAACAAATTCAATGAGATATTGCAATAATTTAACATATAACTACAAATAAAGTGTCATAATCTCAATTGTTTCAGTCATTATTAAAATAACGATAATGTTTTTTTTTTCAAACCAGTAAAAAAAAAATTAAAAAAAAAAATTATAATGAAATACGTGGAAAATCCAAATTAGCAAAGTTATTTAATTATGCAAATTTGTCGTTTTTTATATAAGTATGTAATAAATCATTGTTTGAAATCCATTAGCTTTAAAGAAGTGATTACTGTTTTCTAAACTATGATATATGTGTGAGTAAGTATTCTATGGTACGTAACAGATATTACGAGATTTATTGCGCACATGATACTAAATTGCGTTTGTCATAAATACAACCAAGATGTGTGCATATATTTGTGAGATTTTAAAACTTTTTTTTTGCATATATATTATTTTTTTAACTCATTTCAAATTTAATTTTATTCAACCAGCTATTTTAAAAGACATTTAAATATTTTTTCAAATGTTTTAAAAACCCCTTTTGTTAAAAGAGGAAGGTGAATAGTGACAAGAGATTTACTTCAGGCGAGGAATTAAGATTGATGATAGTTTTAGTTCACCAAAGAATGCTATTTTTGTAATTATGTTTTTTTTTATATAGACATGCCGCAACTAGATAATAATCTTTTTCTGATATCTTAACGAAATCTATACTGAGTTTCAGCTTTTCTCTTCTAAAAATCTTAAACCACTAAACATCATATGATCACCATCTAAAAATCTTTTACAAGAAAGTTATATATATATATTTAATCTTTATTGCCTTTCTACTATTTTATTAATTTATTTTTAAAATGACTTATTATATTAATAACTATATTAAGTACTAAATAAAAATTAATCGAATGATTTATTGCTCAGGGGTTCATAGCACTGGAAGTGACATAATTTGTTTGCGATCCATAAACTTTGAGTTCCAGAGTATGTCACTTCTACTGCATTAACCCATACAGAAATCTCTATATTGAGCAATAATTTAGGAAAACGTTAATGACTACCCTCCGAGATATAACAATAGCAAACTATCTTACATTCCATGGGAGAAAACAATCATATCTATAATGATCACCAGAGATGACTTACTTGATGGGATGTACTGAACGATTTTTTCAAGTTTTTTATTAATAAATCCCTTACTATATGTATGAAGTAGGGCAATGTGAATTAAAATAGATGTATTCAGATTTGTTTGCTGTATTATCACAAAAAAATTAATTAGTAATTTTTTACTTCTATTTTAACATCAGTACCTGAATCCTGACATTAAAGTATTAAAGCTATGGTGGATAATTTACACATTTTATGTATGAAGTACACTATTTTTAACAGAAATCCAAATGTTTTTTGTCTGTCATGAGAATAACTGAGTTTGGAACTAGAAGGAGTTATGTTACCACATGGTGCTTATTGTTACAGAGTGGAAAGGGGAAAATATCAATGCTGTCAAAAAGAAGGATAAAGGAAGTACTGTACATTTTTATGAGTTCTTTTTTATTTTATCAAAGTTGTTGAAAACTTTTTTTTTTGTATTGAATTTGAAGGATTAAAAAAAGGAATGAATATTAATTTTTTCTTACTGTGAATCAATTATTTCATCTATGCTGTATCCTAGTATTAAAATAGTTAAAGTAAATGTATTCTTTTTTCTTTTTTTGGAAATATTAAGCTGATGATGTAAAATAAAACAAAAAGCTTTCTTTTTAACTGTACTTTTTAACAGAAAAGACCAGATTCTGGAACTCAACATCCATGGATCTCAGCCCAATTCTGTTACTTCCGGTGCCAAACTTCCTATGAACTTCCAATCAATAAAACCATTTGATTATTTTATTTTAATGCCAGGGAAAGAATATCTCCTGCTGAAAATAACATCATTTGTCATAGAGGAGAAGTTGTTTTGATAGTCTTTTAACTTTATGCACTTTCTTTTATACTGCTCAGTTATTGTGTCCTTCTCTTATCACTCATCATCTCTCTGCATTTACTGTGTCAATGGGATTATGTGTTTGTGTGGACATAAGATTTTGCAGGTTAGAAATTTATTATGCGTAACCTGGCACACTGTGGTACAATAAAATACGAGTCACTTTAGAAGTGGAATTGAAACAGGCATGTCACTATATGTTTGGATATCATATAAAATAGAAAGATCTAGAAAAAGTATTCTAAAAATCGTTTGGTAGATGCATATCAATCAAAGTTTGTACACTTCATGTTTCTATATAAAAAAATACTTATCTTTATTATTAACATCTCATGTTTAACTACTATTACTATTTTTGATTTTACAAGTAACAGTAATTAAGCGTGAGATAATAATAAAAACAAGTGTGTGTATATATATGTTCAATGAAATATTTACTTGGATTGCTATTATAATAAAGAGTAGAAATGTAGAGATAATATCTATGTAAATAGAGATAACCTTTTAACGTTTGATATTACCAAAAAAATATTAATTACTACTAATTGATAATCCCTGAGGTCAAACCAGTTTTTTTCATTAAATCTATAATACCTCTTGTTTGAGTTTTTTGTTGAAGTAAAAGGGTCCTCTTTTACTTCAAATCCAGGTCCTTATAGAGATTTAAACCCCAAAAGCTATTTTTATAGGTGTGGGAAATTGAAAGGATAGCATCTTTCTTGCCATTCTGGAAATTATACTTTTTAAATTTTTCAGAGAGTTTGAAGATATTATTTGCAAAGTGGAAAAGACTTTATCAAAAATACATTGCATTGAAGCAGACATTGGGGAGAGGGAAAATACATGATATTCTAAATAAAGCAAAACTATCTAAAAGTAATTTACCTGTAGATGAAAAAAGTTTTGTTTAAAATTAAAAAATGATAAATTCCAGCAAATAAGGGTAATACTACTGTGATTTTGAATACTAGTGATTATTACAAAAAAAATACATAATTTATTAAATGATAACATTTATAAAAAAATTATAGAGATCCTATAACATATCTTGAAAAGAAAATGAAAGCATTAATTTATCCTACTGATTTAGATGTAAAAACAGTTCACCTTATACCTAGAGAAAAATCTTTTTATTCATAGTTATATGGTTTTCCAAGAGTCCACAAACCAGATATTCCATTGAGACCAACTGTAAGTGCAGTTGGTTCACCATCATATATACTAGCTCATTTTCTATCTTTTTTACAGCCACATTTAACATAAATGTCATGTTAAAAGTGAAAATCATTTTCTTGAGCTTATCCAAGATATTAAATTAACTAAAAGTGATATTTTGGTAAGTTTTGATATTGTTTCACTTTTTACTAGTGTACCTATAAAGGAAGCTATTGAAGTTTTGAAAAGTATTCAATTGCCTGATTTGGTTGTGAGTTTGATTGAATACTGCTTATTAAATACATTTTTTTTAATGATGGTCAGATGTATAAATAAATGTCAGATTTAGCTATGGGTTCACCAATTTCTCCAGCATTAACTTTTATTTTTATGGAGATCTTGGAAAATAAATTTTTAAAAAACCATCTGTATGCTGAGATAGGTTGATGATACTTTTGTTATTTGGCTTCATGTTAAGCATGCTTTTGATTTTTTAAATTTTCTTAAATTCTTTTCACAATGTCAAATTTACTATGGAAGTAGAAAATAATAACCAACTTCCATTCTAAGAT
This sequence comes from Epiperipatus broadwayi, assembly GCA_028023455.1. Classification (NCBI taxonomy): domain Eukaryota; kingdom Metazoa; phylum Onychophora; class Udeonychophora; order Euonychophora; family Peripatidae; genus Epiperipatus; species Epiperipatus broadwayi. The sequence continues at coordinate 33,931 of JAQFVV010000150.1, read as the reverse complement.
GTTTTACTGAAAGAAAGAAGGACGGTTCTTTATCCCATGGGATATATAGAAAGCAAATACATACTGAAAAATATCTAAATTTTTCTTCTTATTATCATCCAGCACAATTATTTTCTGTGGCAAAGACCTTGTTAGATAGAATTAGAAGACTTTATGATGACAGTCATTTTTACCAAGCTATCTATGCTACTAAATAATGCTTTTTCGTAATGGTTTTACTCATAGGATGATTAATAGGACTTTTTTACATAATAAAAAACATTTTGATACTTCAAAAATTAAGACTATTCTGCCATATATAAAGGGAGTAACTGATAAAATTGGTAATGTTTTAAAGAAAAATAATATCCACACAATTTATACTACATTTAAAAAAATTAATGAGGCATTTAAATGCCCTAAAAATTAAATTCCTTTGGAATGTTATGTGATGTATATAAATTTCATGTAGAGTTTGTTTACATTCATATATTGGACAGACCAATTGTAGAAAAAACATAAAGAAAGGAATAACACCCCTTGGCAGGTAAAGAAAAATCTAATTCATCGGCCATTTATTCACACATTAAATTAACTAACCATGATATTGATTTTAATAAAACACATATTCTGGAAAAAAAATTGAATAATATGACCAGAGACTGCTAAGGGAAGCTATAGAGATTTTTAAATGGCCTGAGAGCATAAATGAAAAGTACAAATCAAAGAAAATTAATAATATTTGGGGAAAATCTATTGGAAGATAAAAATATTTTTTTTTATTTCTCACCCAATAGAATTTGAGAATGAGAAAAAAATAACGATTTTAAATCTCACATATTCTTATGATTTAAGAAAGAAACTCTGAGAAAAGTACTTGTTATTGTATTGAAACATCTGCTATTTAGCTATAATATTTTTATTACATGGAAGTTCCCAAAATAATACTATGAATTCATATAAATATATGTATAGGTACATGAAATTTACAAATACTTGAAATGGACATTTGAAGATCTCAATGGAGAATGGAGATTGTAGCTAAAAGTTATCAAAGAGCTATTAAGATTTAAGATTGATTTAGATACTTTTAGTAAAACTCATTTTCCAGAGCAAGGAAGTGTAATAAATCAGATACAGATGTAAATGTAGTAAATATGGATATCCCAAAGAAAATAGAAATACTTGCCTACAAACGAAAAGATAATAATAAAGTAATTGATAATAAAGATATGAGATAATTATGAAACAAACAATGATAGCACTAATGTTAAATATAAAAGATTACAAATCTTTAGTGATCTTAATCAATAAAAATTAAATGATAATTCAAATGAAAAAGGAAAAGATGACACAATTGATAGTTTAAAAGGAAATAAAGAGATTCCAATTATGTTAAATAATGAACAGGTCACTTAATATACTATCAATAAATATAAGAGGAATAAATGGTCAAGATAAAGCAGAGAAAATACTAGATGATATAGCAACTCAAAAATATGAAATGATAATTTTATCAGAAACAAAGATAAGTGATAATACAACTATATGGATTATAGAAAAACTACACAAAATATATTGTAAACAAAGGCAAAACTCTCCATATAGTAGTGCCACCCTGTGCCAACCAGAGTAATCAATGGATGCCAGAAGGCTTGTGCATAAAATCCCTATCTAGTGGAGAGTTTTGCCTTTGTTTACAACAATTATGTGCTAATATGAGATGGTGATCATGTGAAAATAATATATTTCTGTTCAAACTCAATGTTAGATCTTCACAGGGAGTAACAGTACTGTACCGGTCGGATTTGTATGATCACGTAACAAGATCTAGCATCTAGGCAAAAGTACCTCGAATCCAATCGTGCGCAAGATACATAAGTCAGGAACACTCATGAATTCTGCCCTATTTGCCTATTTCCCAGATCTATAACATTGTGAGCAACAATCCCGATGATATTGATCTAATTTTACTTCTCAACGCCGGCATCGCTCATCGGAGACACAAGAAGACTCTAAGCTAACTTTAATGATAGACTCACTTAAAAATGAACTATACTTTACGAGCAATGAAGGCTCGTGATCTTGCATATTAATTATGTAATTTTAGCGGAGATCATCAAGTCATTATGAACATAACTGATAAATTAATAATAACTTAAATAAAAGAAAGCAATGATTCGAGAGTTGATATATATATTTTAAGATTTATTATATTAATAACATAAATAAACGTGTCTGATTGTTTGTCAAACACTAGCCTCATAAATATTATATATAGAATTCAGATTTTATAATAACTTTACTGATATTTGTGGCTATGCCCATAATAAATACCTTACAGAAGTAGCACTATGAGAAAATATTATTAAGATACTATTCCACCCCCAGAGAAACGAAAATAGCATTTAACCGATTTTTAAAGAGAACAGTTTAACAAAGCAATATTATATTTTTATAGAATATAATCATTAATTTGGTTTATAAAGTGGCAGATGTGTGGGATGCTAATGAATATTTATATTATTAACAAGTTCGTCATAATGATGCGTATATTAAATAATAGGCATAGATGTCTGTTTGAGCAAAGTCACACTACTACGGCTTATGGATATTCATGGGTTTACTAGAATTATAATGAAAGGCGGTATGTGCATGGTGGCAGGTTTGGGTGGTCCACTTATGGATCCTGGAGTGTGTTTCATGAAGTTTATCGAATGAGAATTACCAATTTTCTCTGAAAACATTGGCAGGTTCGGTTTAGAAATGAAGAGTGGTCGGCAATGCATTTATTGGGCTGGATTTTCCAGAGTGATTCCCATATAAAGCATGCACATACAACCAAATATGTCCCCAGGATGGTTTTACAGCCTGGTTCAAGGACATTGAGAACAAAGATGGGGCTCAACTTAGCAAATACCTCCATATTAGAGAGAAGCATGAATATATATGAAACGAAGTAGCCTTTTTGCACACAATGCTAGCATAATGAAGCATAAATAGCTTTGTATAATATCTTACTGATTTAATACCCATAATTTATAGAATACCCTGTGTAATATTGTGAATTAATTACTAAACAGGCATGGATGATAGATTTAACTAAATATATAAATTTAAGATTTAAAGATTCCCCTCACCTCTTACTTTAAGTTATTCATAACTCCCCACACATTTCATAAATATCAATCTCGGTTAATAAATGCCTTTTGAAAGTAAATAAAATTGATACATAAATAACTGGGATGGTGGTAATAGTTGGGATAAAATATAGATTTTACATATATATAAGATACATTAAAGTTAAAATAGCGCATTATTATTTAGAAAGAAAAAAATAAACATTTTTAGGAAAACAGATGTTGATCTGTTTTTTACAGCAAATTTTATAACTTAATTACTTTATTTTCCAAAACTGCAGACACCTGCACAAGTTGCATAAGACTTGTTTTTAATTAATTTACATGCTTAATTACCCCGTAAGTAAAGGTAGGAAAATAGAAATAAAATATGTGTTAGCAATTTTGGAAATTATTATTGGCATTTTAGAGAAAACAAATATAAACATTATACTAGAATTATTTGCCGCATGGAAATAAAGAAAGAAAATATATTAAAAGAGGCTTAATGAGGATCAGTTACATAGAGTTATAGAAAGTTACATAATATGAAAACATTTAACTATAGGATCAGAACAGAGCTTCAGGATTATAAAGAAGGATGAATTGGATAATTAAGAGAAGCTAAAGTTCTTTTATCTTGATATCTAGAATAGCAGACTTTGATAAGCATAATATTCATCGGCATTAGTTCACTAGATCTAGGGTTTTAAAATATGACATGATAGATAGCATTGAATTAATCAGCAGATATTTAAAGTTCATTAGTATGGGATCCAGAGCTTCGCTACAGGAAAAGCATATTGGAATGGAGGGGAAGGTGAAATTTCCCCTACTCATGGCACATTGAATGAAAATTAAAATTGACGTGGATTCTGTTTGCATCATCATAATTTGGTGGTCTCTCCTCTTGGATTCAAATCCAGCAGTATTTATACTTCTATTTTGGTGATGTAACATAGCAACTACTGCTGGATCTGACACGGTTTAAGCACTTAACGTACAACTGAAATCGGATGACCGGATACTTTCTTATCTGGTAAGACTTTTGAAACAATGCAATTCTGTTATCAGATTCTCAAACGATTGTTTTAAAATAAATCTTATGATTTTAAAGCAAGCTGGCATGGACAAAATTTCCACTAATGGGTTTATTTTATTATTACAAAATTGTAATCTTTTACTTTTAACTAAGGGGCATTTCCGGATAATTGTTTTCGAGAGTCTTTTTAAAAGAATTGCATCATTTCTGACTGCTAAATTACATATGAAAAAATAATAAGTTTCATATATGATTTTAAGTACCATTTATATATAACATAATTTCTAGTGATTTATTAGCAATCTCCTACACTGAAATATATATAGATTTATTATTTATGCACATATACACATGAAAATAAGATTAAATATTTATTTATTAAAATGGTCTTTGATTAAGATATATAAATATCCACATTATTTATGTAAAATACTACAGCAAAAGAAATATACGTATTAATAAGTATATATACATGCATAAAGACTGGTTTGAACATAGTTAGATGGTAGGAGAGTGGATGTGGGCTGTGAAGCTATATCTGAGCATCAGATCATCTGCTTCAGTACTAATAAATATGCACTCGGGAATAAGAAAAATACAAATCATAGATTTACAAACAAATCACATAGTTCTGTCATTTGTTATTTATAATGTGCTACATTACTTGATTGCGGTATATTTTATAGCAAGGGGTAATGACATTTCAAAGATTATTCATAGCATACAGAAACAAACTGATGCAAAAGCCAGATATTGTGATAATGGGTGGTGATTTTAATTGTTCATACCAAAACATTCCTAAAGCCTTAGAACACAAGTTGAGGGATGTGTCCCTATATCCACTACAAATGAAATATGGAAATAATGCTTACACATTTTTCAGCAGTAGATACACTTCGCTAATAGATTTATTCTTCATTTCAGCAAGTAAAGTTAATGATTCTATTATTAACACATCATTTATTGCATTTTCCGACCACCTAAAAGTACAACTGCAAATTAATAATTATGTAAGAAACAAAAAAATATATTCATAAACAGTAAAAAAAGAATATTAAGAGCCAAATGATATTTACAGTTGATCAATTATCAAACATTATAATTGTTACAAACTATTACACAAGACTTACAAAATTACCTCCATGCATTGCATGGTATAAAATAAAGAAATATATATCAGACATATGCTATCAGAGTGAGAACAGTAAATTATCTCAGAACCAAATAAAAAATAGAATCCATGAAATTCATAAGACATTACAGATTATTTCTGGCATAAAGTGCTAATCATGAAATAATCAATAAACTGCAAGTCGAATACAATAATATATACAATCTGATACAACAAGAAACTTATATATTAAGACTACGGAAATTGATCTCTGGAATGAATCACATATCAAAACCAGTGATTAACTATAGCAACATTTATATTCCAAAGACAAAGGGCATTTCTTCCATTGAGACAAGGGAGAATACTGTGGCATTAGGAGATGACATTGATGAATACATGATCGAAAAGCTAAAGGTGAAGTTTGGCTGTCGAGTAGCAGGCATTGATAAATATGAGAGTGGCTATAGAAAATACAAAGGAATATATATTGGTTCAAGAAATAATGGATGAAATTAATAGGTTGAAGTTGCAAATGACAATAGCAAATGACTTGATACCAGCCTCGGTCTAAAAACAGATCAATTATGTATTGGTAGGTGCAATGTCAAACTTTTTCAATAAGATGTGTAATGAATGGATTGAATGGCCTTACATAAACAGCAGAATAATTTTTAGCATAAAAAAAGACAAATCAAAACAAAACCCAACTTTTGAAGACCTAAGAAACATATCTATAGAAGATATTGATTCAAAAATCTTGGCATGAATACTACTTAAAAATTGAATAACTTGGTAAAAGATAAAATATCAGCAGCATATCACACTGTTAAGAGTAAAAGAGCCATAAATGCACCTATAAGAATACAAGAAGCAATAAAGTATGCAAAGGAACTTAAGCTAATGCAGTACTTTGCAATACAAATTGATTTTAAAACAGCATTTGATCTAGATAACTGGTCATATCTCATAAAAGCCCTGAAAAATCTGATTCAAGAAGATAAATATCTAGAGAATGCTATAGTATATTACATAAGAAATAGTAGAATGTCCTATAAAAACTATATGCACATATCTGAATTCTTCATACCAGAGAAAGGTATTCCCCAAGAATCACCATTGGCACGCCTATTATTCATAATTTATGTAGACCCCATGATTAAAGAAATAGAGACATTGGTTAATGGAATCTATATACCACATTTGGGTGCCACAATAGGAGTCACTGCCTTTATTGATGACATTATAATAGTAGTAGAAAATAGTTATAATATGAATGTAGTGATGAATATACTAAAACAGTTTCAAGTAGTTACAGGTTCAGTAGTTCAATCTAACAAATCAGCAGCATGGCAATTGGCAATGGGTAAAAAGATACCATCTGAATTTATAACTCAGCCAAAGTAATTTCTTGGATTGCCAATATATATGCCAAAGACACATATGAATGGTTACTTAAATCAACTAATTACAAAAAAAAATTGAAGAGAAGATTAATAACTTCACATCATTCAAGTTGTATGAAGTGACAAGAACCCAATTGTTTAATGCAATAGCAACAGGGGTCCTTAGTTATTATGGTCCATGGATCAAACTATATAAAAAAACAGAATAAACCAGATGGCAAAAAAATTCATCTGGGGAAAGAAATCTAGATTACTATCAATGGCAATATTACAGTTACCCATTAATGAGAGAGGGATTAACCTAACTGATCCAAAGATATATGTAGATTTTATTACTGCAAGAACATATTTAAATGTTATTAAGGATCAATACTTCTGTCCGTCAACAGGGGATATAAAAATATATAGTGAAATAGGGCTGGAGAAAAGTGAGCACCGAATATATATGTGTGTGGAAGATGTTAATCTAGACCAACTGATGAGTGCTGGTTCAGCACAAAATTATCTTTTCTACATGTGTGTGGCATATCAGTGGTATGAAATGGCATAGATAGTTGAAGGGTTCTTGAAAGTCTGAGTTCAAATTCCCTACATTTACATTTTGACTCCAGAGATATGAAGAGTGCATGTATTTCAAATATTTACACATTAAACCTGTATCCTGCTCATCCATTTTCTGTGTTTAAATGGATAGGATCCTATACATTAGGGATCAGAGTGGTTTGAGGTCAACATGAGCATGGTAATAATATTGGCATCAACATGGGATTTGCGCTTTCCATTGCCAGATTTCAATGGTATCGATGGCTGAAGAGTTGGAGGTTGGTATAGATTGAAGCCTATCCATTAAAGTATGAGGGTTTGTTATCTTAATAAAGAACTGAGCACTGATTATATATATATGTATGTGGGTGTGTGGGAGAGAATATAATCTGGACCAACTGATGAGTGCTGGTTTAGCATGAAATATATATATTGGTGATTATTTATCTTTTCTACATGTGTGTGGTCATGTGCATCAGTGGGATGAGGTAGTGTGGATAGTTGAAGGGTGTTGAAAGTCTGAGTTCAAATCCCCTATATTTACAATTAGGCTCCAGATATATGAAGAGTGCCTATATTTCAAATATTTTTGTATTACATGTATTTTATTTTGTTTTCTGTAATATTGAGTCAATAGAATTACATAAAGTCGTATTTATAATTTATAAATAATAATAATAAGTAATTATTTATACATTATAAATATTAATTTCTGCAATTTTACTGAATCAAATATTTCAATAAGCAAAATAAAATGCATATCCAGTAATGTTTCTTGAATGTTTTTTAGTAAATTCTCTTCCAAAATAAGTACAGTTTTTGAAGATGATTCTTGACTTAATTTATACTATAGTAATTTTAAAGCAATATATCTATATCAGCAAATAACTTTTTTTTAAAATATTTTTTTTACCGGAGGCTAAACTCCATACAGTAGTGCCACTCAGTGCAAGTGAGAGTAATCAATGGATGCAAAAAGGTTTGTGCATAAAACTCATATCTAGTGCCTACTTATCCAATATCCCCAGATTAATTTTCATCTTGTGGCTTTTCACCAATGAGGAGCATTGGATTTGAGAGCACTGCACATAGATCTTAGGATCTAATCCAACTCTGGTTTACACTGGTGGCGCTACTGTATGGAGTTTAGCTTCTATGCAAACAGCTTGTGTAAGCATAAGAAATGTTGATCATATAATTTTTTTACCATATATAAAAGATGCCCATCCCACATGAAAATATTGCTTCAGTTCCATTTTTTTTTAGTTTGACTATAAGGTTTCTAAAGTCACATTGGTATGATTTAGGAGATTACATTCTAATTTTATTTAATAAAAATTATTATTATTTTTTTGTTTTTGCAAAAATTATTCTTTTTTTCATAGCATGAAAAAAATAAAATATTGTCATGGATGCAAGAAAGAATAAAAAAGGCCATAGAAGCATACCAGAATAAAAAGTAAAAACAGGCAAAACTAACTATTTTTTGATTTATTTATTAATTAGAATGTCTTTGAGGTTATTAATGTTTATGTTTGTAGATAGATATCTTACACATTTTTCATCTGCATATTTACCCTTTTTTTCTTTAAAAAACATAAAAAAAATTTGAAATCCTAAAATTACTATTATTTAGGAAATTGTACTAGTCTATTTTCAAAATCATAATTTTGGGAATTGTCTACTTTTTAAGTACTTATGTAAAATAAATGTTTGTTTTCACTATGTCAGTTGAGATGCTTTTTAAATATTGACTATCTTAAATTATCTGCAACATTAATTGAATCTACACTTTTTATTAATAAACATCACATGATCACCATGTTTGCTTATAACTTATTATTAATAACAGGAAAAACTCACTATACGTATTACCACTAACTGCAAGCTAAAGTAATCATGGATGTCAGAAGGCTTGTGCATAAAATTCCCATCTTGTGCCTACTCATCCAATATCCCCAGACTAGTTTCTAGCTTGTGGCATTCATCAGTGAGAAGCCTTGGATCTGAGAGCACTGTACCCAGATCTTAGGATCTAATGCAATCTTCCAGCAGCCACCTTTTATCTCTACTTACCTACACCAAAGACACCAAAATGTATAGATACTGAACTGAGTTCAGATCTATATGACTATATAAGCTAATGAGATTGGATTGAAAATATTAAGGTATTTTCAATTTAAGACTCATAGTGTTTTTTTAAAGTGTCATAGCATCGGCTGGGATATGAACCCGCAACCCAGGCAACTGCCTGAAAGTGCAAGGCAGTCATGCTGACCTCTTGACCACCAATGCAAGACAAGACTCATAGTTTTGTAGTTAAGTAGAGATAAAAGGTGGCTGCTGGAGGGTTGCATTAGATTCTAAGATCTAGGTGCAGTGCTCTCAGATCCAAGGCTCCTCTCTGATGAATGCCACAAGCTAGAAAATAGTGTGGGGATATTGGATGAGTAGGCACTAGGTGGGAATTTTTATGCACAAGCCTTCTGACATCCATTGATTACTCTAACTTGCAGTTAGTGGCAATACGTATAGTGAGTTTTACCTGTTTTAATAACAGTTATAAGCAAGCATGGTGATTATGTGATGTTTATTAATAAAAAGTATCGATTCAATTAATGTTGCAGATAATTTAAGATAGTCAATATTTAAAAAGCATCTCAACTGACATAGTGAAAACAAACATTTATTTTACATAAGTACTTAAAAAAAAATAGACAATTCCCATAATTATGACTGAAAATAGACTAGTACAATTTCCTAAATAATACTAATTTTAGGATTTCAAATTTTTTTTATGTTTATAAAAAAAAAAGTGTAAATATGCAGATGAAAAATGTGTAAAATATCTATCTACAAACATAAACATTAATTACCTCAAATACATTCTAATTAATAGATAAATCAAAAAATGAACCCATATATTCTTTCCTTAAATTGCATGACTATAAATTAATAAACCAAAGTCACATTAGTTACAGAAATTTACTTTTTCCTTCCATTTGTCATGCTGAATTTTATCAAATTTTCAGTTCAAAAGAACTAGATTTTGTTAGAGCAAGAGGAGGGGGTATAACTTGATTCATTTGAATCAAATTGGTACTGACAAACTTAAAGATCCAATGCATTTGCATAGTAATTTTCAAATTTGATGCCAAGATATTCCAGAATCAACTTAAAATATCAAATATGCTTATCACAGTATAATCACGTTTAAGATGTCAACAAACTTCCTTATCTAGATCAAAGATAGGAATGTGATATTTTTGTTATTTGGATATCTACAAGGTATTTTTAAAGACCTATTACTATCTGCTCATAAAATAGGTCACAGAAGATCATGCACACATCTATTTTTTTATATTGATTTTCATTTACCCCCCCACACACACACACATTATAATGTTATAGTTACGGAAATTTAGTTGTTGAATATCAACTATAATAAATTTATAGGGTATATGAGCACAGACTTTCACACCACCCACAGCTCACCACTCTATTTCATATCACCGATATACTTGAACACATATATGTCCAAAAGATAAATAATCACCAATATACGTATTTCATGCTAAACCAGCAATCATCAGTTGGTCCAGATTACCATCTCAACACATATTTATGCAATAAGTGCATGAAATACGTATATTGCTGATTATTTATCTTTTCGACATATATGTGTTCAAGGGTATCAGTGGGATGAGATAGAGTGGTGAGTTGTGGGTGGTGTGAAAGTCTGTGCTCATATATCCTTTATATTACATATATTGATACAAGTATATAATCAGCCTGTATTTCAGTTATATTTAATTTGTAAAATATTGTGATGGAATTAAAGATCTTAGTCAAGCGTTGTTGGTCAAGAGGTCAGCACATCTGCTTTACATGCAGTTGTCTCGGGTTAGCGGGTTCGCTTTCGGCTGATGCTATGACACATGGGAAAAAAGAATAAAGATCTTAATTATATGAAAATGGATGCACATTTAAAATCACATCAGAATGATAAAATATTCTGAAATTTAGGTAATGAAAATAGTTATCCTTTATTAAGAAAACTTGATTTAAAGTGCACTCTTACTGTGTTTTAAAAGGACCTCATAATGCAGAAGTAGCAAATCTGACATGCATGCCTATTACTGGCCAAATAAAATTATTTTAGAAATTTTCTATCAGATAATGGGCTTATAGATAAACCAGCTAACCAACTAATATCGATCTGTTTGTGGATCTGAGCTAAAAAGGAAACCAAGAGGGAAAACTATTAAACTCTAGCGGCAAACCTATTATATGAATACTGCCTTCTTTTCTTTTTTATTGTTTCTCTAAAACTAGAGAAGCTCTTTGTGAAACATCTTTTCAAATATGATGCACTTAAAATGATTATGACTTACTTAATTCTCCTTTAGATCAAGAGTTAAAAATAAACATTTTAGTCTTACTGGATTATAATAAGTTAGATACAGGCATATAGCGGCTAGTGTCACGTTAATATTTTACACAAAGAAATATGTGTTGGATACCTCTCACAACTTTCCTGTTTCACAAAATTTTAAAAAAAAATCTTTTGTTATAATTTTTTTGGATATAAAGTTATTAACTCTGCTATGGGAAAAAAAATAGGAATCCCACAATTTTTCCTATTTATTTTTTCTTAAAAGAATATTTTAATAATTATATATATATAAAGATTCGTACGAGTTTCAGTAAAAAAGGCTGACTGCTGATCTGTGTGACTCCACTTTCCAACTCATTCTGATACGACACAATAAAAATTAATGTGAAAAACTGGGAATTTAAACCTAATGGGATGAAGCAGTGAGATTAAAAAAGAACAGTAAACAGACCACATTAGCTTTTAATAATAATAATAATAATAATAATAATAATAATAATAATAATAATAATAATAATAATAATAATAATAATAATAATAATAATAATAATAATAATAATAATAATAATAATAGTAGTAGTAGTAGTAGTAGTAGTAAAATATCAATACAAAATTGTTAACTAGTCAAGCGTTGGTGGCCTAGTGGTTAGCGTAGCTGCCTTCCAAGTCAACACTTTGACATATATATATAAAATGTTAACTATAGTTATATTAAAAAGTATTTTTTTAGATCAATTTTAACTAATCTGCCTACAGATGTGAAGGATCTTAAATAGAATAAAACATATATTCATGATGACAAAAAAATTAACTATTGATTCACTTTGACATTCCTCCGAATATTTGACATGAATTTTTGTATTGCATTGAAAGTGTATTTGGCTATTAAATTTTATAGCATAATTAGCTTGTTTAACACATATATATATGTGTGTGTGTGCTAATATGAATATTTTCAAGGCAATAGTATCCTGAAAATAAAACAGATGTTATATAATCACACACACACAAATTTAGCTATCATGAATAGACGTAATAGCGATCAGAACTGGGCAAGTACTGACTTCCCCCCTATACAAATAAACTCTAGCTTAAACTTACATATTGTAATATATATATATGTACAATTATAAATAAGAGTACTTATACATTATCTAGTAGCTCACCAAGAAAATAAAGTATAAGATGGATATATAAAAGCCAAATTCTGAATTGTAAAATATGGCAATACAAGATTCAGAGAGCTAGTTTCAAAAAACATTCCTTCATTAGCTATAGCACGCCCTTAACATTACTAACTAAATTTAGAATAAATTTGAATATTATTTATACTAAGTAGAGTTTTGTTTTATTTTAAAGTGAAAGACAAGAAATGTGCACACTTGTTAGATGCGATATTCTTTATATATAATAATTGCACATATACAATCGCACTCCTCATATATACATCTTCATTTACTATATTTCAAACAAGGAAGTTTAAATAAATAAATTTAAGTTTTCTAAATTTTAATTTTTTTATTCATAGAGTAATCTGTGGATAAGAACAAATGAATGATATAGTTTTTTGCAGTGAAGAAGCGCAGTAAAGATAGAATAATGTTAAGCTGAAACCCTTGTTTTTGAAGTTTTTTCAGATTTGTGGAGTTTTAAAATTTCAATAATAAACTAATGCCCTGTCACTATAAACTCAATTTTTAAGCAACTTATTGCTGAAAATGTATTCTGTTTCCAGCTTTGTTTAATTAATTATTAGTTTAATAAATATTAAGTGTCATATTTCAACTGAGTGATATATTAATATTACTCTGAATTACCAACAGAGTTGGCAAAGGTATGCTTTTAAAACATCAGAATTCCAAGAATTGATGGTTTCTGTCTTTTCTTGATCTTTTGTTCAACATTTAGAGTACTTTTAATTCATAGCCTCAGGAAGAGTGATTTATTTTCTTTGTTTACATATATATCTTGAGTTATGTTTAATTTCATGTTTATATATATAATAAAATGGCTTAGTCTCATGACACATAACATAGTATATGTATATATTTAAAGCTTAAAAAAGGTAGAGATGAACACAGACAAAATTTACATATAATTATTTAAAATAAATTATTTTAAATAATGTTAATTGATATTTTTGAAAGTGTTGCATATTATTTAAAATCAAATATAAAAAAGGTTTGTCAAGCATTGGTGGTCGAGAGGTCAGCGACAGCTGCTTTATAAGCAGTTGCCCCGGGTTTGCGGGTTATGACACATGAGGGGAAATATATATATATGTATATAAAAGGTTTATATTTAATATTTTTACTGTAATTCTGATTTTAATGAAATCTAAATTAAAGTTGTTTTTTAAAAGACCTTAATTATAGAATTCTATTATTTGTTGTTTTACTTAAAGGATTAATAACTGAAATACAGGCTTATTATATACCTGTATCAATATATGTAATATATAGGCTATACGAGCACTGACTTTCGCACAACCCACCACTCTCCACTCTATCTCATAACACTGACACACTTGAACACATATATGTCAAAAAGATAAATAATCACCAATATCCGTATTTCACGCTAAACCTGCAATCATCAGTTGGTCCACATTATCATCTCTACACATACATGCAATAAGTGCTCAGATATATATTAAGATAGCCAATCTTCATATTTTAATGGAAAGGCTTCAATCCACTCCACACGCCAACTCTTTAACTGTCCATCCAATTAAAAAATCTGATGAGGGAACACTCAAATGCTACCCTGAGGCCGAGATTACCATCGCACCCATGTTGACCTAAAGTCAATTTGACCCCTCATGTACAGGACATAATCCATTTAATACATATACAAGAGATGGACAGACATCTCTACTATGTAATAACTGAAATACAGGCTTATTATATACCCGTATCAATATATGTTGATTGACTTTAGGTCAACATGGGTGTGATGAGAATCTCAGCCTCACGGTAGCCTTTGAGCATTTCCATCATCAGATTTTTAATTGAATGAATGGTTGAAGAGTTGGAGTGTGTAGTAGATTAAAGTCTATCCATTAAATATGAAGATTGACTATCTTAATATATATCTGAACACTTATTGCATGTATGTGTAGAGATGATAATCTGGACCAACTGATGATCACTGGTTTAGCATGAAATATGAATATTGGTGATTATTTATCTTTTCGACATATATGTGTTCAAGTGTATCAATGTTATGATATAGAGTGGAAAGTGGTGGATTGAGTGAAAAGTCTGTGCTTAAAGGATTAATGAAAATTAAAAAAGCACTTACTATCTTGGTTTTTTAATTAATTAAGCTGAAAAATATTTAATAATTCTGTTTTTAGATTCCTTTGTATGTCTATAAATACTGGGTGCACATGAACTGATTATTATTGGCTTATTAGATTGGAAATTGTGTAGAAAGCCAGCTTTAAAAACCAGTTGTCAGTCTTCATGTTGTTTAAGTTTGAACTTCCAGAGAAGTAGGAGACATAGTTTCTCTGTGAATTCATAGCCCAATATGGGAAAAATAGAGTGCTTTTCTGGTTGAAGTCCATCAAATTATAGCAGCTAAGTGGAATTGAGAACTGTTAAAATTTTCCTTATATATGTTCATCCTAAACATGACAATAAGAAACTAGTCTATTGCTCTATTACAGAGATGGGAAAATAGTGGCCCGCTAAGAGATTTTATGTGGCCCACCAAGGCAATCAGAAAAATCTGCCTTGAACTGAGATTTCCTTCCCATGTGCGACTGAAGATTCATCTCGTATATCCCAGTAGGATGGCCACATCAATACACATGTGCAGTGTAGATACGATATGCAGTGCTTTTCCAGTTGATCTGGGTAATTTAAATTTTGTCTTTGCATTAGCAAATATATATTGTTTCAACTTTAGTGAAACCATGAACTCCCCCCAAAAAATGTAAAATTGGTGATGAATGTCATGTGTTTAATGAAGAATAGACAAACAAGGGAATAAAGCAGTATGTTTATTGTGTCATGAAAAAAGGTGCAGCCCTCTGATAACTTTTGCTTCCACAATGGCCTCCGATGCAGCCCTCTGCCAACCTCTGTGGCTCTCCACTAACTTCTGTGGCTCCTGAGCCAAAACAATTGTCCACTCTTGCTCTATCACAATCATAACCATAAGAAGCCAGTCTACTTAGTCAGACTCCAGGACTATTTTTTACATATACATGAAACTTATTTTACCACACACATTAAATACAAGTGAAAGAAATTAGTATATTGACATATTAATTAAAATTTTAACTTTGCTACTTAATGATTTATTTCTGGTATTGTCTAAGCAAAAGGTATTTAATTATGCTCTATTAAGGCATTTTTTACTATACTGATTTGTTCTAAAAGTAAACAACTTTTTAAAAATTGACTGTAGGTATGAGAAAAAAATATTTTGAAAGAAAATAAAACTTGGACAAGATTTAAAATCTCCTGAGGACAAAATCTAGATATTTTTATTATATTTTATTGCCAGTCATAATACCATATAAATTTATTTAACGCACATTGAAGTAATATTTACTAAGGCAATAAACCTTTAAGCATGGGCGCTTGAAAATGCGAAGGTAGAGACTTCTATAGGTCTTAATCATAAACTTATGCATTAGAAGGAAAGAGGGAAACCCTCTTTACTTCAACCTACTTTCTATATAAATAGGTGAAGCTGAAGCGGTTAGAATTGAGAGCATAATATGAATTTTGGACTTAATCAGTGAAGTATTGAACAGCTTCACACTCTCAGTCCTAACCGCTTCAGCTTCACTTATTTATATAGAAAGTAGGTTGAAGTAAAGAGGTTTCCCCTTTTTTCTTCCAATGCATAAGCTTGTGGTTAAGACCTGTAGAGGTCCCTACCTTCGCATTTTCAAGGGCACATGCTTAAAGGTTTATTTCCTTAGTAAATACTATATAATAAAATTACCAACTGTGTTCTTTAATGATGAAACTTTAGGTTTACTCAAGTGTTGGTGGCTTAGTGGTTAGCATAGCTGCCTTCCAAGCAGCTGGCCCGGAGATTCGCTTCCCGGTCAACGCTTTGACATATGTAAAAAAAAAAACCTTTAGGTTTAAAATCAATGACTTATTGGTAAAAAATAATTTTAAATGCTATTTAAAAATAATTAAAATTTTTTTTTACTTAGAATAGGCACATATGTGTGTGTATTGTATATTCATTTAGGATTTTCTTATTTATGTCTTTTTAAAATAATACTGGTCTATAGATAAATAAAATATTGGAATTAATGTGCAGTGTATTTACTTATCTATATCAGGGGTGTCCAACAAGTCGATCGTGATCCACCGGTCGATCGCGGGGCTAATCTGGCAAAAGCTGTTGGGCAACGAGTGAAACAAATTGAACTGTTGGGCAACGAGTAAAACAAATTAAGTTAAGATTTTCAAGTTTTTTTTTGTTATTTTTCTTCTAAATTCTTTTTCAATTCTAGATAGGTGAAGTCCACTAAGTAGTATCATTATTGAAAATAATATTTTTAATCTTCATTTAATGTAGCTAATTTGAATTAATAAATATTGTTAATAATTACTCATGTTGCTTTAATTCCCTGGCCATGACTTTTTTGACCCGTTAAATAATTGTTATTTTTATTAGGTAAATATATAAAAATAGTATGTATTTCCCCTCCCTCCACTTAGACTACGCCTATGACAAGTCGATCGCAAAACATTTTTAAAATAAAAAGTAAATCTTACGAACACAAAAGTTGGCCCCCCTATTTATATGAATGAGTATATGTATATCTAGAATTATTCTCTGATTTCAAAATAGAGCAATATTTATTGATGTATAGATGATTGGAATAGTTTTTTTACTATGCAAGCATGTCTGTGTGTTTACACATGCGCATTATGTAAATTATTTATATATCTTTAAAAAATTGATCGTTTGAGTTATCAATTTATGGAAATAATTATTTGTAAATAATAAAAGTCAGAATGATGTATTTATGTTATGGAGTACTTATTAGATATTTAATTTGATTTTATTATTATTATTTTTAATTAATAAAAGTATTAATTATTATTTTGAGTTATTTCAGTAAAGTTATTTAATACTACACTAGATTAAGTTTTATAAACGTGTATTTTCTCTTGCTCAAAATCGCCTTGTTTAGAGTTCTTGTGATTCCAAAGCAAGTTTGGATAATATATATATATAATGATTGTTTAGATCTGGTATAAGTTTTAAAAAATATATATGATTTAAAAATATGTATATTAACCTGATATAAAGTTGTCAAGCGTTGGTGGTCGAGAGGTCAGCACAGCCGCCTTACAAGCAGTTGTCCCGGGTTAGCGGGTTCGCTTCCCGGCTGATGCTATGACACATGAAAAAAAAAAAAAAAACTGATATAAAGTTAATTAGCCTTTCAACTGCTCTGCCATGTTCCATGAAAAGAAATATTTAAAAAATGAATTGCTATAGAATTTATTAAAAATTTCCTATAAACTGCTAATTGATTCCATCAGATTACCTTCATATCTAATTACGTGGATCTTTTCTATAATATCTATCCTTTCCCGTGGATTTTAGAGACTGCCACAAGACAAGACAGCCATTCACTAAACCTACAGACTTTATTAAAATAGAGCTGTAATATTATTGTATTTTTCTCTTTAAAAATATATATGCTAAATTTACTTTTTATTTTCCTTTATTATTTTTATTATGAAAGTATATTTCAGTATTTTTTTCATAGCACTCAAGTGTGACAAACAGATATACACGTGTATTTAATGATATACAAATATATTGCATACATCACATCAAGCATTGATGGCCTAGTGCTTCCAAAGCAAGTTTGGATAATATATATATATAATGATTCTTTAGAGCTGGTATAAGTTTTAAAAATATATATGATTTAAAAATATGTATATGAACCTGATATAAAGTTAATCAACCAGTACTTTCTCATTCTTCATTATTCGATTATTCTTCGGTTTATGTTTTTAAAAAAAAACACACACACATTTTTCTCTACCTTTATAATCTTTTCCAAATTATTTTCTTAAAAAAATACTTAACGATAATATTGACTTAAAAAGAAAAAAGAAATCTAATTTCTTATTCAAGAAAACAATATATTATGTTTCTATATAAAAAAAAAAAAATACTCAAAAAAAAAAAAAGAAAATTAAATGATTATTAAAAGTAATTGTAACCGCTTCAATTTTTTAATAATAATTATTTTACTTTTTAAAACTTTGTCTACGCACACAGATGTAAAAAAAAAACCATTTGTATTAAATACACATCAAATCACCTCAAATGTTAAGAAATTTTCAGTTACGCGTTCTGTATTACAGTACACATCCCAAAACTGCTGGTTTAAAAAAAAATATCTCTTCGAACTACTGCAAAGTTATTAATATTGAAACACAGAGTTATTCAAACAAGCTGTTTAAATAAGTTCATGTTTCAATATTTAATGTTTTTGCAGTGTATAGTTCAAAGAGGTATTTTTTTGAACCAGCTGTTTTGAGATGTGGACTGAAGGGATAGCTGAAAATTTTCTTAAAGTTTGAGGTGATTTGATATTTATTTCAGGTAGTGGTATGCACTGGAATTATTTTCATATATATGTGTGCGTGCGCGTGCGTGCTGAAAATTAATGTATGTATACTTGCAGTTTAATAAATCATACGTATTCTATTTTAATCAATGTTTATCAACTAAAGAAAGGTTAAGTTATTATACGCTATATACATTGAATGCAAGGAGGCTTGGAATAAAATATAGTGTAGTTCATGGCTCCATTGTTGATGAGAATCGGCTTCCTAAAGAGAGTTTTAAACCGGACAGGTTTTATGAACATGTCTTATTCTTAACAGCTCACGTTGAAAAAGGCTTTTGCTACCTTTATCGATCTAAACTCAGCTTATAATTTTATTTGGAAAAATGGTCTTCTTTTAAAACTTTCTAAAAAATTCAAATATAGGATAATTATTAATTTTCTTGATAAACATTTTCCAATTAAGTCAAGATATTATTATAATCAACTAAAACACATTTTGGGAGGGAATCCTATGCTCTTTTCTTTTAGCCAATATATACCAGCGATGCACATAAACAGACTTTTTTCTGGTATTCCCTTGTTAGTAATAATGTATCTAATTTTTTAACTTTGCTGTTAATTGTGACTCTTAGATTGGAATAGTATTTTTGTTAATATCTTGGGCTCTCAAGATTGACCCCCCCCCCCATATTTTGGAGTCAATTTACTTTTTGTTATTATGCAGTCATGTTTTTTTCAGATATGAAATTCCTGGAATTGCCATCCAACTACATTATGAACATAAGACCATCTTTAAATAGAGATTAAGTGTGATTTAATTATGTGGTTTTTCACATCTCTCGATGTAGATTGATTCATCATTGTTTCATTTCTGACTTCAGTAAGTAAGTCTTTTCTTTATAATTGCAAATTGCAGATTTCCCCCTCCCCTCACTATTTGTAATTTAGTCCTACATTTCTTGATTGCCCCAACTATAGCAAATTATCTTGGCTGTCACCCCTCTATATTTTTTACTTAAATCATTTTCCTTTACAGGAGAAAGATTTCTTAAAAGAAATGAAGTTGATGGTAGTGAGTAATTGGGACTCTTGTACTCCCATGTCTGTTCTAAAACTATTTCATAAACCAAGATTTTATTAATTGCTTCTATGTAAGTAAAATGACTATCAGATTGTAGTTAGTGTTGGAACTGGTCATCTGATGTGCTTTCCAGAATTATTCCAGCAATGTCTTCTTCTGGAAATAGCTACATCATATATTTTGGACAGATTATGATATGCCATTTATATTTTATGATTTTCTTCATTTTGACCTGGTGAATTATAAAAATGAAGATGGAAAATTACAATATGGATAGAATTGAAAGTCATTAAATTTTTTGGTCATTACATCATAAAAGAGTTGGTCAGAAAATACAAATTCATGATTATTTGTCATGTTTATTACTTTTTCTCTGGATAAAAAAAATAGTCATGTCATTTTGATCTTTTAACATATTATTCCATTGGTCAATAACTTCTTGATATGATTTTTATAAAGTGGCCAATTAATGAAATCACTATCTTTACTTTCAGTTGCATTAGGTTGCTTGATCAATTTTAACTTCAAATAAGATTATGAAAATGCCAAACAATAATTAGTAGATGACTATATTAAGATAACCAAACTTAAGATGTGAGGCTAATCTATGCACTTGTCATGTATTTATAATAATCATAGCAATTGTAAATTAGTGATCAGGCTAATGCACATGTGCTTTACAAATTTTAAACTACATGTAAATGAATATTCTCATTCTCAAACACAAGATAAAGTTTTTATGAAAAAATAGAATGAATCCATCTATCTTTTCAACCCAAATTTTAAGTATGGGCCAATCTTAAATGTTTGGAGATGAGAGTGTGAAGATATTAAGCAGTCACTTTAAATTACTTACATTTGGATTGAAAAGATAGATGGATTCATTCTATCTTTTCATAAAGACTTGATCTTGTGTTTGAGAATGAGAGTATTCATTTATGTATGGTTTAAAATCTGTAAAGCGCATGTGCATTAGCCTAGTTGCTAATTTACAATTACAATTTATTAACATAGCGCTATACAAATAAATACTTTATAATAATAATAATAATAATAATAATAATAATAATAATAATAATAATAATAATAATAATAATAATAATAATAATAATAATAATAATAATAATAATAATAATAATAATAATAATAATAATAATAATAATAATAATAATAATAATAATAATAATAATAATAATAATAATAATAATAATAATAATAATAATTATTATTATTATTTGTTGACATATAATAAAAGAAATTATAAGAGATTTAGTGAATCAAGATAGAGGAATAAGCGAATTATTTAACAGTTTAAAAAATTTTGTAGTCCACAACTAATTTTTATAAACAGTCATTTTACCCATTGATTAATTAGAATTACATTTATAAAACAATCCTTTCATTTACTTACAATAGATATAAAATATTATTTAAGTAGTAATTATATGGTGATTACATAAAATAATATTGAAATATTATATAAACATAAGTGTATATGCATTTTAAAATACAAAGTTCATTAAATTATTTAATAAATATTATTTGGTAAAATAATATGATTTGCTTCAATTAAAATAGATTGTATATATAATTGTGGGAGTGTTTGTCCTAAACAAGGATTGGTTTTAGAAAGTTAATTTTCCTGACCAATCAACATTCATAGAACTAGATATAAAAACTATAAAACATCATATGATCCCCATTCTTTATGCCTACCTTTCTGGCTCCATTGATTACTCTGGCTTGCACTGAGTGGTGCTACTGTATGGAGAGTTCTGTTTCTATAAAAATTATAGTTAGTAAAAACATCCCCAACCCTATGCCTGTGAGCCCCCTGTGGCCCCCCCCCCCTTTATTTGTGCCCGCCCCCTCCCCAACATGATAAAAAATTATTTATCTGATACAAATAAATTTAATTTTTAAAATTTCCTATAAATTATTGTATTTTTATTATATAATTGGGGGGGCTATCCTTTTTTTACGAAAAAAAAAAAATATATAAATTATTTAAAAATTTTTTTTTTTAAAAAAATTATTTTTTTTTTTATAATATAAATATAAAAATCCCCATCTAAATATTTAATGTGGTGGGGTTTTTTTTTTTTTATAAGAAAAAAGATACCCCAACAATAATGAGAAAAACATAAAAAACAAAAAAAAAAAAAAAGGGCCCCCCCCCGGGAAAAAAAAAAAAGGCCCCCCCCCAGGCCAGGATGAGAGAAAGAGTTTGTTAGGGGAAAAAGGGTGGGGGCCCCTGGCTTACACTTATAATTTTTCAGTGAAAAAATTTTAAGTAAGCTATTTTGGAAACTAAAATAAATGAGATCATATGATCACCATTTCTTATGCTTACACAAACTGTTTACATAGAAGCTACATTTTCCATACAGTAGTACCATCAGTGCAAGTCATATTAATCAATGGTTGCAAGAAGGTTTATGCATAAAATCCCCATTTAGTGCTACTCATCCAATATCTTTTGACTAGTTTTTAGCTTGTGGCTTTCATTAGTGAGGAGCCTTGGATCTGAGAGCACTGCACATAGATCTTAGAATCTAGCCTCTGTGTAAAATAAATGAATTGCTAAATAAATGGCAGAATTCCTCTCTTGCTTTCAAAGTTTGTATTTTGTTAATATCTTCTGAAGTCAAAATTTCTACTTGAAGAATAGAAATGAAAATAAATAACTATGTATATTTTAATTTCTTGTGCAATTTAAAGTACTGTTGCTATGTTTCAGTATATAGAAATTAATATGTCAAAAATGTTTGAAGCTTCTTTTAAAAATTTATTAAAAAATCTTTTAAAACTTTAATTAATTACTGCATAAACTTTCTACCAAAATTAATTGAGGCGAAAAGAAAACACCATGAGTAATATATAACGAAATGACAAACTATTCTGAAAAGTACACTGCAAGTCTTTATTTCGTAGACAATAACAAAAAGACACAAAGACAAAATTATCAAGTGCATTTGAACAATAATTGTCTTACTAGACACAACTAATTGTGAATGAAATTAGACTTAAGGAAGGAAAAAAGAGGTTTTAACTCTTTTAAATGTATAATTTATTTATATTAAATAATATTTATATTGGCTCTTCAACATATAAATTTACACATGAAAAAACATATAAATTTTTGTTTCTCTTTAAGACAAAGAATACAAGGTTAAATCAGTTTTATAAAAAACACACACACAGTATTTAAAATTCCATTGTAAAAGAAAACATTTTAATTAATACTTTCATGTATGCAATTTTCACCAATTCTTAGTGTAAAATTTCATTAAATAAGAGCAAAACTATTTTACCAGTACATCTTTTAATAAAATGTGGAAATATATATAATAATAAATGTGTCAC
The DNA here is from genome assembly GCA_028023455.1 of Epiperipatus broadwayi. NCBI lineage: Eukaryota > Metazoa > Onychophora > Udeonychophora > Euonychophora > Peripatidae > Epiperipatus > Epiperipatus broadwayi. Next base: position 10,306 of record JAQFVV010000150.1, on the reverse strand, counting down.
TAGCATTACATATAATTTAATCACATGAACCAGTGAAGTTGAATTATAAAGTACTTCATTAAATTTTTCATATTTTTTCTACTGCCAATAGAAACTTATCTTCCCTCAAATGTAGAGAAAGTTAAAAAAAAAAAAAATTTAAATTTAAAAAAATACTATTTGTTAAATATTTTTATTGTTATTATTCCTGCAAAAAATGCTATCTTTGAATAAACAAAAGGAATGTTGAGAAATGAGTTTTAATTCTAAATATTCCTGTTCCAAATTGTGCTCAAAAAGTATGTTTCTGATAAATACCAGTCCATAATAATTGTTGCTTTTAAAAAGAAGTAAAATAAATTAATCAGAAACATTACCAAAATCACCACTTCCTTTATTTTGTAAACAAAGGCAAAACTCTCCATACAGTAGTGCCATCCTGTGCCAATCAGAGTAATCAATGGATGTCAGAAGGCTTGTGCATAAAATCCCTATCTAGTGCCTACTCATCCAATATCCCCAGACTAGGATCTGGCTTGTGGCCATCATCAGTGAGGAGCCTTGGATCTGAGATCACTGCACCTAGATCTTAGGATCTAATGCAACCCTCCAGCAGCCACCTTTTAACTACTTTACTACAAAACTATGAGAGTGAAATTAAAAACACAATAATATGTTCAATCTAAGCTCAATAGCTTATATAGTCATATGGGTCTGAACTCAACTCAGTACCCATACATTTTGGTGTCTTTGGCTCTTAAACAACCATAGCCACCACTATCCTATTAGCCACTTTACTTTAATTTGTTCTGAAGAAGACTGCAGGACAGTCGAAACACAAGAATGTGTATGCATATATGTACAATAAAAGGTTTTTGTTGAAAAGGTTCAAAGTAGAGTGGATAAATTGCATTTATAAATAAATTAAATGGTTTGCCTGAGGTTTGTAATGATGGCATTTGTTGCATTTTGGGCTATTTCCATCATCTAATAGTAAACATTGAATGTCTTTAAAAAAAATTAGCTTTATTTAAATTTTTCAATTACATTCAACTGTTAGTAATAGCACACAACATTTCAAGTGGTATTATTCTCACTTCTTCAGGTGTTGTTGGCTTGATCAGTGATAATACTAGCAAAGAAATCAAACCTGGACTTTTAGATTCTTGAATATTGAATTTTTAAAAATTCTAACAAACTGAGTCATCCTGCCAAAAGCAAGAGTCAGTAGAAATTTTATATACTTATCTATGAGATTCCTTTTGATATCTCTATTTGTCTCTTAAAAGCAAAGTTAATTAGTGGTTTCCAGACATTGTGAATAGTCACACTACATTGACTTGTGATGTTTTTGCCATTGTCATGTGAGCAGCTTTTTTGAATTTTCTTCTTTGTACTTTTCCCTCTCTATGCACTATTTGGTATTTTTCCAATCAAACATATTCATTGGTACATACGTGGTCTGCTATTCCTTAGAAACATTTGCTTTTTTTTCTTCTAATCTTCAGTTTGTGTTTTATAATTGCTTTTCAATGAAGTGACTGGTCTCATCAATATAGATCTTTCCACATTCATATAGTATTTCATAGATGCAGTTTTTGCTTTTCAGCATTTCAAGTTTAGGCTTTGTAGATTTTAAAATTTCTCATAATATAGTATGGCTCTGGAAAGGAAAAGTAGAGAAATCAGGAGGAATCTCATAGATAAGTATATGAAATTTGTATTGACTATTGCCTTTGGAAGGATGGCTAGCATTACTTTAAAAAATTCAATATTGAAAAATCTAAAGGTTCAGATTCAATTCTCAAGCTTGTACTGTTCCTGCTCAGATCTGCAGCACCTGAAGAAGAAAGAATACTACTACTCAAAACATTGCATATATACTAACCTGTATGCTATTATTAACAGTTGAATATAATTGAAAAATTTAAATACAGTTAACTATAAATTAAACATAGTACAATATTTACTGTACTGGAACATACTTCCCTGTGGGATTCTTCTCCTAATCTTGCACTGAGCATGAGGTGATCAAGATTTAACAGGGAAAGAAATGGATACCAATTTAGCCGATTGTCTGCACTCATATATAGTGATACTTCCAGCTAAACTGATAGAAAGAATGAATTGACAGGACTCTGCCAATTAAATACCCTTTAGCTAATATCCATCTCAAATGCCCAAAGGTTTAGAACCTATGGTAAGTATATATCTTTGAAAAGTCTATTTACAAATAGCTTTTGCGTGCCACTTCTAGAAAAGAATAAAATGATCCCCCCCCCCTCCTAGGATATGCAATACCATATGTTCAGCAGAGCATGAGAATATGATTTAACACCCCAGTAGAGTGATGTCCTGTGTGGCTAACTCAATACTCTACATCTAGGGTCTTCAATGGGTAAGTGTAAATGGTTATTATTGGTATGTGATTGATAAGGAAAGAGTACATTTTATCAAATAAATAATAATATGAAAACGAAACAAGTTTAATATTATGATCAAATATTTATTTACTCCCAGATAACCACCACCGTTTCATACTTAAAATGTAATAAAAATAAATGAATTATTATAATAAACCCGTATATATATTTGATGCTTTGAAATATATAAATACAATTTAAATGAATAAGAAAATAATAAATCCCTAAAACTATTTACAATGTTTCCTAATGAATGGAAGTGGTCTGAGTTTTTTACCCTGTAGAAATAAGTTATACTTTGTGTGATTTGATGTATATATTTTTCAGATAAGAGATTTTCGGTTATTTAGGCCTACACTTCTACTCAGGATTTTAAAACTTGTTTTACTGATAGCAAATATAATATACAAAAAACAACAACAACTATGCATACACATATTTGCACTATAAAATATTTCATTAATTTCGTATTTGACAACATAATAAGGTTGTGTTAGCTCAGATACCATATAGCACACAACATGAGGTACTGTATCTATTTGCCTTTTACGATAGATTCTTGTACATGTATATACATGCAGCACAATTATACACTCATTAGTATTCTAAATATACAGTTATTTGTGGATTTGCTTACGGGAAATTTACAACAAATAAACCCTTTTTGCAGTCATCATAAGGCGCAGCAGTGACAAAAATTAACTTAAAAGGATATACGGATAAATACATTTTTAGACACTCGACATGAGGTATCGTATTTACCGAATATTACAAGGGTATGTGCGTGTATATACACATGTATATTTATGTATGATAATTTTCAGGAATAATAACAAGAAGAAAAACAAATAGCAACAAAAAAATCTAATTGCAACCTTTGCTAAAAATATTAGAATTTGGGATAGAAAAATGAATTAAAAGATTTAAGTAAAAGCTGTATCATTATGCCCTTAATAACCGTAAATTCAATATATATATATATGCAAAAGACAGCTCTCTCTCTCTTATTTTTTTAAATGATTAATAATACTAAGAAAAAAAATAACACATTTCTAATTATCGGAAATATCAGAATGAATTAATTCAATATTAAAATATTTTTAAAAGAAACTTATGTAGCCGTCTTCATCTTCTCCTGATTGGGCTTTGAGCAGGCTTCAATTCAACTAGCTGTGTGGTGAGGATTTCATCTCATTTGGGCAAAGGCAAGGCGGCTTTTGTCATCATCATGGCTGGCTGGAACTGGTGTGATCATATCTTGGCAGCTTGGACAGAGAAAGGGCGGGTGGACTGGCTGGTTTTCTACCCGACGGTCATTTTAGTGGAAGATCTGGTAGATTTCTCCATATTTTCTATCTGCTATAATACAATAATTATTATTAAATGTTCATTCACTATCTTGAATGGGTTATTAAATCCTTAAGAAATCAAGAGTTTTTAAAAGAACTGTATAATGGATTTCTTCTTAGAAAATATCAGCAGTAGTCTAGTCCATAAATTAATGTCTAAGTGGCTAGATGATTGAAGAATCCTGGAGCCAAAGTAGTGAATGACTTGAATGCCAAAGAAAGAATGAATCCCACAGCACTGACTAAAACCTATCAACCCCACTCACACACAACCAATTCAGGTAACCCCCCTGAGAAGTATGAATCAGCCAACCATTTTAATTTCCCTTATCATATAGATTATACGAATTCCTTTCTATTTTTCTGATTAAATTCTATATTTTAGGGTTTGATACAATGATTAGTTTCCATCTTGAATACTCAGGCCACTTCATTACAGATATTAATTCAAAAGAATTTTATTTTATCTATAAAAAAAAATAACATTTTAATTTTAACATTCTTTATCAAACATTTTGCTTTTTGATTAAGTTTTACCAAAACAATTAACTATTTTTTTTGATTACAGAATAAGATTACAGTTTTAGAAAAGTAATTAAAAAAAATAAAAAATATATACAAGTATGTTGGAACAATTACTTTAATTATTTATTTTACTAATAAGTTCCAACATGTGATCCATTTGTTTAATAAGTTTTTCTCTATTTGAATTTTTCAGAGAAAAGCAAAATACATAAAATGACATATGCTGAAAATATACAAACAAAAAATACATGAGTTTATTATATGTGTATTTGTGTACAATATTTCTGTGTCAATTCAATGTTTGCTTTAAATTATTGTGTGTGGGTATTCTAATGCTCAGACCCAACTTCCATTATTAATATAGCATATTTATATATTTGTTGTGCTTAATATATACAAATTTACATGTTTATCTGCTGTAATTTTCTTTACAGCAGACTTTATGCATGACATTTGATAATGCCTGGCACAATATATATATATATATTGTACCAGGTTCGAATATGTGTCTTTCGAAATACCGGCCTCTTAGGCAGAGAAGAACATACTCGGAGAGTATGTATGCCCAAACGATAGCTACAAAATATATAACTAGCATTACATTTCCAGGACATAGCTTCTTCTCGGCTGTTGAGTTCAACACCATGTTCAAAGCACTTTTTTTTGTTTGTGTATAAATACAGGCACCAGCTATCTATTCAAGAATGAATAAATAACGCACTTTGAGCAATGGCCACTAACTCAACGCCTAAGCATCCACGACTAGCTCAGCTATTTGTAATTACTAACAGATTATACATAATTAATGGTGAAAGAATTAATAAAAGAATTGGTAGAAGGAATTGATAAAAAGAATTAACCGACAAATAAAGTTTAATTTTAAAGACAATTTATTAACTAACATTAATTTATTAAATTTAAACAACTTTATAATTTTTTAACTAATATAACACACGCACATTTTAAATTAACACATTATAATATATATCTTATGAAAAACATAAATAATGTTTGATGTTTATAAATTCATTTAGCATTCACAAACACGCACACCAATAGTTCATTTTATGAATGATTATAGAGTTCAAATTACTTGTCTCTGGAGGCTTTACGAATTAATGCAATGGCTATTATGGTATAAACGAAAATAAGCAAATGTTTTACCTAGGGTTTTGAATGTAGATTTAGAACTTTGTTTTCTTCTTTCATTACGCATACTTCCAGCCGGCTGGGACATTTCCTTGATGAGTTTCCTTATTATTCATGATTATTATTATTGGAGACAATTAGATACTGACAGAGATTTCCAAGTTGTTATGCTGACATTATTTCATGGGCAGATCTTGCTGTTTTCATGGGACATCAAACTGTGGAGAAAACGTGTGTTCCCAAAAGCTACTCAGCACTGCATTTTGTTTCTGGATACAATTAACTCAACTGATTGTCCTCTCTTGACTTAACTGACTCAATTAATTTCTGAACTGAACTGATTATCCGATAAAATTTTACTATTTATACCTGCGAAGTATTTTTCTTTTTGATATCCTCTGGGAATATCTGTTGTCAAAATTTCATTGATAATCCTTAGACAATGTGTTTTAGAAGAGTGTTTAATTAGTAATAGCCATGCAAGATTTGTTGTTTAATGATAGTCTTCTTTAACTTTCATTTATTTATAATAACATTTCTTACACATACATTTATTCTATTATTGACAATCGCACATATATACGCACATATATTTTACTAGTTTTAAGATTATTTTTTCTTTAATTCGAATGAAAAGAGATCGAACTTTAAATTATTTATATTTTACAAATACTAATAAGAAAACTGTTTACTTCCTTTTATAAAACTTTTAGTTTAACTTTTTCTAACAAAACACCCTCTTCTAATTAATTAATTGTAGCTTTTTATTTCAAAAACTAATGATGGAAAACTATTTGATTCATATCTTTTTCAAAAACAAACTGTAATAAACTCTTAAACTTTTAATTTTACTTTTGACAGCGAACTGATTTTGTGTACTTAAAAAAACCTTTTAGATTTTTATAACTTATTTATTATTTAATAATTTTTTAGGCAAAATCATCATGTGCCAATTTCAATATATATATATATATATAATATGAACAAAGGGAGTAAATCACCCTTCTCCAGGCTATGAATTAAAACACTCCAAATGTTGAACAAAGAATCAAGAATAGAATGAATCTATCTGTTCTTGGGAGCTCTGATGCTTATAAGAATACCTTTGTCAATATTGTTGGTAATTCAGAGTGAAATAATTTATGAGCCAGATGGAATGTAGCAATTAAGAGTTATTAAACTCATAGTCAATTATATGAGATTGGATACAGTATTTCATTTTTAATATATTGATTGTAATAATTAAATAAGATTTAATATGTAAATTTTAAATTAAACATAACTCAATCTCTTTGTTTAAATAAAATTATTATTTTTAAAAAGACATTCATTATTTCAAATTAGCTGATGGAAATAGGGGAACATGCAAATACATATTAAATGATGGTTGTTTTTAAATAAACAAAGATAGAAACATCAGCTGTTCAGAATAAATAGAGATTTTTAATTGTTGTTATAAATAATTTTTGTTATGTCAACCTTAATGAAAAAACAGACTTAATTATTTTGAAATGTTACAAAGATAATGACTTTGAATTTCTCTTTTATTATATTAATATATTTATCTATGTGTAATAAATATGCACAAGGTTTATATACAAACAGATTTTAATTTTGAATTTAATTTTGAAAATCATAATAAAGAAAAAACAATTAAAAGAGGCAAAACTCTCTAGTCGTATTGCCACTCACTGCAAGCCAGAGTAATCAATGGAAGCCAGAAGCCTTGTGCATAAAATCCCCATCTAGTGCCTACTCATCCAATATCCCCAGACTAGTTTCTGCCTTGTGGCCTTCATCAGTGAGAAGCCTTGGATCTGAGAGCACTGTAGCAGCCACCTTTTATCTACTTAACTACAATGGAGTGGCAATACATATAGAGAGTTTTGCCTGTTTTAATAACAGTTATACGCAAGCATAAAAAATGGTGATCATGGGATGTATATTAGAAGAAACAATTCATGCTACAAATTATTTATAAAATCTGAGATTTAAAACATGTTAACAATTTAAAATTTAAAGAATATTATTATTATTATTATTTAAAATCTGTTTGATTTTTAAAATGTTTGGCCCTAAAAAAATTATTAGTTTTTAAATCATGTTTTTTCTGAGCAACATGGTTATTGAATTTTTTATGCAACAGTTAAAGTTGCAATTTTCATTATAATACACCATAAAAAGGTAAATATTAAGTGTTCCATAAAGTTAACATACTACAAAATACAATAAAGCTAATCAAATATAATAATTATCAAAAAATAAAAATTAAAAATGTAAATATTTTAAAACTTGTTAATTTGAAATTTATTCAAAATTATATATTTTGGTATGTTTTAAAATTGAAGCATTTTTAATGTTTTTAAATTAATATATATCTAATTACAAACAGAATTTGATATTAAGATACCTATTAGTCACTATTAATAAGGGAAAGTCTTTTCAACACCCAGCAGAATCCATAATCTACACAGAACATCATTTAGAGGGGTTTCTCCCTAATAAAGTAAATATTATTTTTGACATTATTTGCTTTCAAATATTTATTTTAATCATAATGTTGAAAATTAAGCAAATCAAAACAAGATACTTGAATTTGATAGATTTATATAGTGTGTATATATATACACACACACGATGAAAGCAAAAATATACATTTTGCTAAATTATTATTTGGCCTACTCCCTTTACAATTAATATTTAAAAGTATAACATATTGTAATGATAATTTTAATGTTCATTTATAATTTAAAATAGTTTTGTATGAAAATAATTAATTTTGTCATAAATTTAAAAATATATAATAAAAGTAAAATTTGTTGTGTATAATTAAATTCATCCACCAATTATGAACATTTAATATAAATATTTTTCATTAATAATTATCATTAATAAAACAAGTTAGAACCGCCATTGTTTTTTTTTTGCTAAAAACGATAAAAAATAGTCCAGTGGTGATGAAATTTATCAGAAAAAAAAAAAACAACAAATTTGTATATAAAGACAAATTAAATACATTTACAATCTTCTAAAAAGGAAATAAATTCATTTTATAAGTGAATATTAGATAATATTCTGATCAGCAGAAAGTTGTTCATCAAAATGTTGTCATCATGTATCAAAATTGATGAATTAAGTTTATCAGAAGATCTTATCTAGGTATTTTATGAGATCCCACTATATATATATATAATTCAATATTTGTAGTTTTAAAGCAATATATGTAATTATATAACTGAATATTTGTAAATACAGTAACTAAATAATTAAAATTTTTATTCACTTAGGAACGCTTTCAATTATCCCAGTAATCTTTGTCAACTAAAGCTTTGAAATGCTAACTTTCCCACAATTCCGTGATCTTAACGCTTGCTGCTTGACTGTTAATTAAGTCATGTTTATATTTGTATATTTTTCTTTTATTGTTATTTTTTCCAATTTGCAATATTTTTACACTGTTAAAATTGAAGTCAAAACCATAAATATATGATTTATTATGGTCGTAAAAAACAGATGCTGAAATATTATAATCTACTATGCAATTTTGTTTTGATTTTTGAACACGTTTTAATAATAGCAAGTGTTCTTTAGTTCTTTTTTCAAACATACATCTAGATTCACCTATATATCCACTGCCACACCTACATATCCATTTATGAATGACACAATTTTTATTTATAAATGAGGTTTTATCTTTGGAGTTATTTATTAATTTGTTTAATGTAGGAGGTGTGTGAAGTGCAACATCACATATACCTTTATAAATTTTCTTTATAAAATTTGCTTAACCATTTGAAATATATGGGATTGATATCCATATTTTTTTATTATCAGGAGAATAAATATTATTATTAAAATTTTTATTTTTATATTTTGTATTAAAATCTCTAATAACATTATATATATGATTATATACTGTAACGGGTGTACTCGTTTACCGTATACTTATTAGTTCTTATCATAAAAAAAAAATATCTATATTTCCCTTTTCCTTTTTTTAAGCAAAAAATAGTGATAAGAAATTTCGTATTTCTCTCACAGCATATTTATGGACGTCAATCATTGACTCCAAGCGCCAAACTTACTTTTTACATAAGTATTATGCTGGAAGAGAACAATACGATAGTAATAGGGCCTCTCCACTAGCTCAGTACTCAGGGCGGGTGGCCAATAAACCGTAGGAAAATGTACGGGGGAAAACTCTATGCAACCCACAGCAAAACTCGGATCACTTGTTTAAATTCATGAACTATATTCTATGAGTCAAATAATAAAACATACACATATAATATAAGCCCTAAAATAACACACCTTTCATTATAATATTTTTTTGAATTTATTTTTTTTTCACTTTTAAGAAAATATATTGCCCATACCCTTTTAACGTTTACATAACCCAATAAAACCTACATATGTATTTGTGTGGATTTACAACAGAACAAGAAAACGAACGTATACACAGATAAAAATCTAATCAGCAGTATTTGAATGGCCTTATCAAAAAAAAATATATATAAGTTTCTTGCCTTCGTTAGTTCTCCTTGAGGGTTTCAGAAAACGTGGTAATTTTTGGAAATAAAATATCTTAAGTTCATATTACCTGCAATTTTTTTGGTCTGATGTGATCCCCGGGGATATCAAAATAGGAAGAAAAACACATGAAATCCGAAGCAAAACGTACGAGACAGTTCATCACGCTTCAGTTCATTCCGAGTCTGATCGATTCCCTTGCGAAAAGTTGATAGATCTCCGGTAGATGTTCTCCGGTCACTGCCGCATGGATTCTTCGGGGTAAGGTCCAGAAAACCCATCACGCTCAAGCTTTTACCCCACCGTATTCATGTTCGGCCGTAGCCTTAGTTATTCTTCTTAAAAATATAT